>CM069432.1:118357528-118930145 GCA_035610365.1 Aquatica leii
ATGTTTTGAAAACATATGTATTTTAGACGATATCTCATATACTAGGCCGATTCTAATAAAATTTAAACCACCTAACTGTAGAAAAATATTAATTCTAAAATGGTGGAGTAATCAAATAACGAAGTTAAAACAGGAAAAAATTATAAAACTTGTTTCGTATTATATATCTATTATTATAAATGTATTGTAAATAAAAATAGTAAATACATATGTTTATTAATTTTTGAATTTGATTATAGCGATTTCAAAAATGTTATCACTTAAACAGCTTTTCGATTGTCTTTTTATTAAAAATTGGTTCAGTAGTTTTTGAGATATCGAATGCAAACTCACTGATCCACTTACCAAAAAATACATTTTTGAGATTCGTGTAGATCCAAAATTTGAAATTGATATCATCAAAAAATGCCGAGATACGATACTCGTATGACGAAAAATACATAGCATTGGGATTTTCATGGACATGAGATAAATACTGTCCTATACCAATTTGCGTTGTTTGTAACGATAAATTTTCAAATGCTTCTATGGTTTCTAATAAATTACAACGCCATTTGGATACAAAACATCCTAATTTAAAATCAAAGACTCCTGATTATTTCAAAACGTTATTAAAATCGTCTCACAAACAAGCCGAGTCATTTACAAATTACACAAACTTCAAGTAAAGCACAGAAATGTAGTTTCTTAGTTGCTGAGCTTATAGCACAAAAAAAAAACCTCATACTATTGCTGAAAATTTAATTTTACCAACTTGTCGTTTAATGGTCAAAACTTTAATAGGAGATGATGCAGAAAAAGAAATTTTAAAAATCCCGCTTTCAAATAACACTATTAGCAGACGAATTCAAGATATGTCGGAAGACGTAGAAACTCAAGTAATAGAACACCTCAAACGTGATAACATATTTGCCCTGCAAATCGATGAATCAACAGATATAAGTGGAAAAGCTCAATTAATTGCTTTTATTAGAATTATTTTTGACGGAGATATGATTACTCAATTTTTCTTTTGTAAAGAATTACCTGAAAGAACAACTGGCGAAGATATATTCATGACAACTGACAAACATTTGAAAAGTTTTAATCTCAGTTGGAAATCTTGCGTTGGAATATGCACTGATGGAGCGAAATCAATGACTGGAAAAATTAAAGGATTTGTGACAAGAGCTAAAGAATGCAATCCTTGTATTATTACAACCTACTGCTTTTTACATCGAGAAAATTTAATTTCAAAATGTATCGGCGATTAATTGACAAATGTTCTTCAGCAGGTTGTAATAATGGTCAGTTTTATAAAAAGCAAGCCTCAAAAAGTTCGCATTTTTTTGAAACTATGTGAAGCAATGGAAGCAGAACATTTAGTGTTATTACTGCACACAGAAGTGCGATGGCTATCAAAGGGCAAGGTATTAGCACGATTTTATGAATTACGAGAACAATTACTTGTATATTTTACAACTGAGCAAAACAAATTCAGTGATTATTTGAGTAATGAAGAATGGTGTTCAAAGGTAGCATTTCTGGCAGATTTATTTCATCACTTAAATAAACCAAATTTAAGTTTACAAGGCAAACAAGAAAATCTGTTAGTATCTACTGATAAAATTAATTCTTTTAATGATAAATTGGGTATGTGGAAGAGAAGAATAAAAGATAACAATTTAGATATGTTTCCGCTAGTTTCAAAACTTAAACGTGACAGTAGGATTTTAAATACAATATTTGAAATATTAACTAACTTAGAAAAAAAACTTCAGCATTATTTTCCTTCTGTACATATTAGTGAGTACGACTGGATTAGAAATCCTTTCTTAAACATTACCACTAATCAAAATTTATCAGTAGAAGAGGAACTTCACTTCAACTATTCTACTAATTTCTCTAGAAAATTTTCCGGCTTTATGTAAACCTACTGCACGTGCTTGAACTTCCAAGAGATGCCCACGTCTGTCCATTCTTAGATAACTAGTAGTAGGTATAGTAATACAATAACTGTTTACGAATAGTTCAAAGCAGAGACTGAAAAATACGCAAAGTTTTGTTGAAACTTATTAGTATAATCTGTCATAAACGATTGGCTAAGTTGTATACCAAGGTTACACTATCTGAAAAGACTAAATTAAATCCTAATTAGGTCATAACAAGTTTCAGTTTTAATCAGATTATAACTAACCGTCCGTGCCATATATCCCAAACCTCTACGAATATTGTTTGTGCAAGACAATAGTTCAGTGCACACGACGAGAGTAGTTCGGCAATGGTTTGATAATAACCATAAAGTGACCTGTCTCGACTACCCCTTAAAATCTCCTGATTTGAACCCCATCGAAAATATTTAGGCTCGCATGGTTAGCAGGTGAGATAACGGAGATATTCTTGGTAATCCCAACATCCGAACCATCCAAGCACTAGATAATCATGTTTTCCGAGTGTGGGAACAATTGACAATGAGTTATTGTAACATAATTATTTGTTGATCATACGAAAACCGATTTCGTAAAGAAAATGTAGCAAATTCATTAAATCAAAATGAAACTATTATTGTCAATATAATATGTTACTATGTGTTTATATTATATATTATTAATTAGTGATAATCATATATTACTAGTGTTTTAACTTGTGCTTTGCTTGTAATAAAACTTTTAATTTTCATCCAATTTACATTTATTTATTAAAATGCTTATAGAATATATTTTTTAAATATTTTGTGTTATGCGTATTTATTTCACGAGTGTGTATTAATCATAAAAAAATATCTCTTTGGATATGACAATATTGTGCTTATATTATTTCCAATTGGTACTAAAAAACAATCAATGTGTAAGAGTAAAATTATAGTTATGTATTTTAATAAATATAATAATACGAAGCATAAGGAAAGTATTGCAATTATCTCAAAATGAGGAGTATCGTATCTCGGCATTTTTTGATGATATCAATTTCAAATTTTGGATCTACACGAATCTCAAAAATGTATTTTTTGGTAAGTGGATCAGTGAGTTTGCATTCGATATCTCAAAAACTACTGAACCAATTTTTAATAAAAAGACAATCGAAAAGCTGTTTAAGTGATAACATTTTTGAAATCGCTATAATCAAATTCAAAAATTAATAAACATATGTATTTACTATTTTTATTTACAATACATTTATAATAATAGATATATAATACGAAACAAGTTTTATAATTTTTTCCTGTTTTAACTTCGTTATTTGATTACTCCACCATTTTAGAATTAATATTTTTTCTACAGTTAGGTGGTTTAAATTTTATTAGAATCGGCCTAGTATATGAGATATCGTCTAAAATACATATGTTTTCAAAACATCGACAAAGTCAAATATTTTAACGTAATAAGAAATTGACATCGAATTAAAGTATGCAGTTAGAAGCAAATAATAAGGGGTTTTATAATGGTTTACGTTTTTCAAAAATTGCGAATTTAAAAAGAAATAGTCAACTGTTTAAATGATTTCGATTTAAGAAAATTAACTTTATTGGCTAAAATATATATTAAGTGTAGAGCATTCAAGCATTGTTATCGCTTACCTGACCTTTGTACAAAGATAAATAATAGATACTCCTTAATGTTATAGTTGGCCAGTTTCTGAGTCAACACTGCAAATTAAAACTTGCTGAGTCATGCGCCTTCATAAATGCTTTGAAGTGTACATCCACGAGAAACAAATATTGAATTCTAAATCAAAAACCTTTCTAGAAACGATTCTTTATATTGAAACGTCCGAGAAATTACTTGCAAATGCAAGAGCCTTCTAGAACTGTTATCTAGTTTCTAGAAAATATAGCGAAAAGTGAGGAACGATCGAGAAGAATTCGCTGATGTCTATAAAAGCCGAAGATGGAAATCGTAGGTCAGTTATTGCTGGAATGTGAATGCATGCAGTATTCAGAAGATTAAGCAAGTGAAGATAAATAAGTGATTAGCACGTGCGGACGTTTTAAATAAATAACAGTGTACACCGAATCGAGTGAACGTGACTTATAGTGTAAACAAATCCGAGGACGTTATCTTAAGTGTTATACAACGGTGATACATAAATTCGTGTAAGTGTTTTTATTATTAGATTTAATTAGTTCGGTTAATTTAAAAGTATACATATTTGTAGATTAAGTAAACGTAGTTTTAATCGTTTTAAATAAATTAGTTTTTAAGTAATAAATTCGTTACAAATTGGTATCAGGTGTTCGGTTTTAAACCCGTGGAAATCGTGTAAATAGATAAAGCTGTTCGCGATTTTTATTAGTGTAAATACCATTAAGTAATCTAATATCGCTTCATAATAAAAACATTGATTGTGAAAATAACTCTTAAATTCGAGATACGCGTGTTTATTTATAAAGTGTAATCATAGTTAAATTCGTTAATATAGTGCGTTATCGCAATATTAATTAAATTCGTTTCCGTTTAATATTAACAAGTGAATCGTTATTAAATTTTGTGTTATATAAAAACTGCATTTTAAAAAGTAGTGTATTCAAAACTTTACATTCGTGTTATATTTAAATTTATGCCGGTGACGCGTTCGCAAACAGTTAAAATGGATGCAAAACTATTTGAATTTCTTGAATCGATAAAAAATGGTCAAGAATCGATGAATAGAAAAATGGAAGAAAATTCTCAGAAGATGGAAGAAAATTCTAGAAAAATGGAAGAAAATGCTAGAAGTTTAAAAGAGAAGAAGCCGAACAAATAATTACGGATATGGAGAGAGAAGGCGTGATTGAACCTTCAAGTAGTCCATGGGCATCCCCAGTGGTACTCGTGAAGAAGAAGGATGGATCAACGAGGTTTTGCGTAGACTACAGGCAGCTAAACGACGTGACCAAAAAGGACAGCTACCCTTTACCCAGAATTGACGATACGCTAGACACCCTGTCAGGATCCCAGTGGTTTTCTACGTTAGATTTAAAGAGTGGATACTGGCAGGTAGAATTAGAACCCAAGGACCGTGAAAAACCAGCTTTTACGCTCGGACCTGGTTTGTGGCAGTTCACTGTAATGCCCTTCGGCCTGTGTCACGCTCCTGCAACGTTCGAGCGTTTGATGGAGACCATCTTGCGCGGATTGTCTTGGAAGACGTGCTGGTCTACCTGGACGACGTGATCGTGGTTGGAAGGTCGTTTGAAGAGCACTTAAACAACTTGAAGGAAGTGTTCCAGAGATTACGTGGGCTAACCTCAAACTGAGCCCAAAGAAGTGCCACGTATTTAAGAAGGAAGTCCAATACCTTGGCCACGTCGTATCTAGAGACGGAGGTAAGGGCTGACCCAGACAAAATCCGAGCAGTGCAAGCATGCCCAAGACCGGTCGACAAACATCAGGTCCGAAGTTTCCTTGGGTTGTGCACTTATTATAGAAGATTTGTCCCCGGATTTGCCAATATTGCCAAACCATTGACAAAACTAACTGAAGAAAAAGCAGAATTTAGATGGAAAGAAGACTGCGAAAATTCTTTAATCAACTAAAACAGGCCCTAGTCACTTCGCCAATTTTGAGTTATCCACGAGAAGATGGAAAGTTTGTTTTGGATACCGACGCAAGCAATATGGCCATAGGCGCGGTCCTTTCGCAGGTTCAAGATGGACAAGAAAAGGTGATCGCGTACTTTAGCAAGGTTTTGTCTAGGCCAGAAAGGAATTATTGCGTGACTAGGAGGGAGCTGTTAGCAGTCGTTAAGTCCATCGAACATTTCTACAAGGCATTTGTATGGACGAAGATTTTTACTGAGAACAGACCACGCCGCTTTAAAATGGCTACTGCAGTTCCGTAACCCAGAAGGACAAGTAGCAAGATGGATCGAGAGACTGCAAGAGTATGACTACGACACAGAACACCGTGCCGGAAGCAGTCATCGGAACGCTGATGCCTTATCCAGAAGACCATGTCCGGCGGACTGCAGCCATTGTTCGCGACTGGAAGAAAAAGTCGAATGCCTCCGGAGAACTGCTATGGTTGATGATGAGTGGGAACCTGAGCAGTTACGTCGCGAACAAGAAGACGATCCTGAAATAAAACTAAAACCTCGACTGGAAAGAAAGCGGCCGACGACCAACCTGGGAAGAAGTGAGTGCTGTGGGCAAAAGATCAAAGCGTACTGGGCGCAGGGGGACTCCTTGAGAGTAGAAGACGGTCTTCTTAAGCGATCCTAGAAAGTGCCGAGGGCACGGGAAGCAAACTACAGCTGGTAGTGCCGAAAGCAGGGTGACTGAAGTGTTGAAGCACCTCCACGATGGGACATCAGGAGGACAGTTTGGCATTAAGAAGACGTTGGGTAAAGTGCGAGAACGATTCTACTGGATGAACTGCAAAGAGGACGTCATGAAATGGTGCCGTAAATGCATAGTCTGCGCTTCAGGAAATGGTCCAGCGAGAAAGCGCAAAGCACCCATGAAACAGTACAACGTAGGAAGCCCTTTGAAAGAGTAGCGATTGACATCGCAGGGCCGTTCCTAAAATCGGATTCGGGAAACAAATACATCTTAGTGGCAATGGACTATTTCATGAAATGAACGGAGGCTTACGCCATACCCAATCAGGAAGCAGCTACAGTCGCAGACGTATTAGTAAAGGAGTTTTTCTGCCGGTTTGGAGTTCCGTTGGAATTACACTCCGATCAAGGCCGCAATTTTGAGTCTGGGCTGTTTCAAGAAGTTTGCCGACTGTTAGGAATTAAAAAGACTAGGACAACGCCTCTCCATCCTCAATCTGATGGCATGGTTGAACGGATGAATCGAACAATGGGCAAGTACTTAGCCAAGGTAGTGTCCGAACATCAAAGAGACTGGGATCAGTACTTGCACCTCTTCTTAATGGCGTACCGATCATCCGTTCACGAAAGCACAGGCCAAACACCATCCTGTGTCATGCTCGGTCGTGAGATAAGATTACCATGCGATCTTCAATTTGGACGAAGACCGGAAGAAGAAGTCGCTGGAGAAGATTACGTCAGCAAGCTGGCAAAGAGGCTGACGAAGTACATGAAGAGGTTCGTAAAAACACACAAATTGCCAGCGACAGGATGAAAACAAGATATGACGTCAAGGCGCAAAATGGTGGGTTTCAACCTGGCGATATGGTTTGGTTGTATAACCCTCAAAGGAGACGTGGTTTGTCGCCGAAGCTGCAAAGGCAATGGGAGGGCCCTTATGAAGTCGTGCAGCGTATTAACGACGTTATATACCGCATCCGAAAACCGCCCAGAGGAAAGCCAAAAGTGGTCCACGTCGATCGTCTAGCCCCGTTTGCTGGCGATAACCACAATCCGCAAGTTCAGGTCCGAACCAGAGTAATAAGTAGCAGAACCAGGAATCCAATCGAAGAAATGGAGTTCGAAAAGTTTATGAACTTATACGGAGGTTCTGGAAAAGCTAGGTTCGAGTTACCACCGAGGAACAACAAGACCTGTTCCAGACACAAAAAGATTACGCCATCGCACATTGCGTGAGCGAGGAGCTTGACATGTCCAAAGGGGTTGCAGTCGTGTTTAAAAAGAAGTTTGGACAGCTAGATGAATTACGAAGACAGCAACCGGCAGTCGGAAAGGTTTTAGGACTACGTGGTGACGGACGCTTCGTTTTCTATCTGGTCACCAAGAAATACTCACGTGTCAAGCCGTTATACAAAGATCTGTGGCGAACATTATGGAGTCTCAAGAGACAAATGGAGTTCCATCATGTTAAGAAATTGGCAGTACCCAAGCTTGGTTGTGGCTTAGACCAATTGAATTGGAGGACAGTTCGAAACATGTTGGAGGTCGTCTTCCGAGGAACAGGCGTTCAAGTGTTGGTCTGTAGTTACCAACCGAGGAGAGTATTGGGTCAGGAAAAGTCCATTGACTGTTACTTTTATGGTCAAGGAAGTTGCTGAAATGGAGGAAGCTGCCGCTATCGCCACGATCCCTTATACCGGTGTCGCATCCAGTCTCCTGTTCTGGGACAGAACAGTCCTAAGAAGGGGGCAGTGAAACGTCCGAGAAATTACTTGCAAATGCAAGAGCCTTCTAGAACTGTTATCTAGTTTCTAGAAAATATAGCGAAAAGTGAGGAACGATCGAGAAGAATTCGCTGATGTCTATAAAAGCCGAAGATGGAAATCGTAGGTCAGTTATTGCTGGAATGTGAATGCATGCAGTATTCAGAAGATTAAGCAAGTGAAGATAAATAAGTGATTAGCACGTGCGGACGTTTTAAATAAATAACAGTGTACACCGAATCGAGTGAACGTGACTTATAGTGTAAACAAATCCGAGGACGTTATCTTAAGTGTTATACAACGGTGATACATAAATTCGTGTAAGTGTTTTTATTATTAGATTTAATTAGTTCGGTTAATTTAAAAGTATACATATTTGTAGATTAAGTAAACGTAGTTTTAATCGTTTTAAATAAATTAGTTTTTAAGTAATAAATTCGTTACAATATTAAATGTAAAAGTAAACACACATAACTATTATGATTCTTTAATAACAAAATTATTATAAAATTTGTAAAAATCGACACGTCTAAAGTTCTTGCATCAAACACAATAGTTAGCATTAGTATTCTCTCGATAAATCACTACAGACTACACTTTAATGCTATTTGAAAATGTTCACGTTAGCTATAAACTTTTTGAAAAATGTAGCCCACCCTAAGCACGACACTGGCCGCCACTGAAATTAGTTCTAAATTGCGTGTAAATCTATAGTTAGTTTCATAGGCAATGTTAAAGGAGGCCTTGGGGGTAATAAGCACTCTAATATCTTGAATTAGCACCCCAAAAATTTCGGAAACACTGTATTTTTTTTCAAGTCACTAACACAATAACACCTAAATTTTTTCAAGTCGCTCTGTTCCTCCTCTTATCGATCTATCGGTTTGATCAGTAGTTTTGATTCCAACGGAACTTTATGCAACTTGTGCAGTACGCTAACTTACCGACATACACATACAAACAAACTAAGTTTTGAGGTTAAGTGCTGAATGCTTTGTTGTTTTGTTGCTATCAGTATTGTTTAAGAGAAAAGACAATATTGCGGAAAGCTGTGTCTGTGAATGTACACCAAAATGAAAATGATTTAGCTGCAACTGTAGAGAAAGTTATACTTGTAAAGCTGCTCTAATGCCGCAATTTCAATCGACCCTTCAAAGGCTTGACGCTCATACTGCTCAAACCAACCCCCATGAGACTTGGGTACATTAGAGACAAAACCTGTACAGCCTGTATTGAATAAATATCCTTTAACAAGATACAACACCCAAAATAGGTCATTTTCTTCAAAGTACTTCAAAGTTTATGATTGGTTGAAGTACAGCATAAAGTGTAATGCTGTATTTTGTTATTGTTGCCGATTGTTTGGATTCAAAGCAGCCATGGCGTCACTGTGAATCACTTGAAAGATGCACATAAGTACACTGCTTTTCAATAAACAAAAAAGCAAAGGTCTGTGACTTCACAAATATCCTCTGCTCACCGAGAATTTATCAAGACCACCCAGGAATATTTTAAAACAATGACTGATATAGTGGTAACATTATCCTGCCAAGGCATTGCTTTAAGAAGTCACAACGAAAACGACAGCTCGTCAGAGAAAAGAAACTTAAATAAAATTTGTGAGTTGTTTTGCCGACATAAATATTTTAATTTGAGTATCTCCGATATTCAAAATGAGATCATTGTTATCTGATCTAATTTGGTACAGAAAAAAATCGTATTTAATGATAGAGATTGTGGAATGCTTAGCATTATGATTGATAAAGCAAGAAGCTTTAAACAAAAGTAGTTATCTTATGTCTTAGATACATAAATAACAATCTGGAAATTCAAGAACACTTTCTTGGTTTTTTTGAATGTTCTAACAAACGAGACGTCACAAGTCTATGTAATCTTATGATTGAGAATATTAAAAACAACATACCAATTGTAGCCCAGATGGAGCAAGTGTAATATCAGGAAGGATACATACATACATTGCATGGCTCACAGACTGAATCTTGTTGTTGTTGAGATTTGTGGCTACATCCAAGGTGTTTTAACACATTTCACAACCTATTGCATGAAAAGTATATGGATCTTCAAAAGAAAATGAAACTCAGTTACTGAGTTAACAAGACTGCATGATACTAGGTGGAATTCGAGAGCAGAAAATTGTGTAAGAGTGAAGAATTATACCTCCATCATTCAATTATTGGAAGAAAAAGTTTCACAGAATGCAAATAAAAATGCAGTCGAAGCTGTTGAATTGCATCACAACAATAAAATTCTTGTTACATTTATATGTTTTGACAGATGTATTAAATGTCATCAATATTTTGAGCAAGAAGCTTCAAAGTAAGGAAGGAACTTTGGCAGAATCTTCAAATGTCATTAACGGTGTGATAAAAACTTTTGAGGAAAAAAGGAGTGACAGAGTCTTTTCGTCTCTATGGAAAGAAATTGAAGTTACTGCTACAAGCAATAACATTGATATAAAATCTACTAAAAATTTAAAAAGAAAAAGAACTGAGTCAAAGTTGTTGAAAGATTTTGCTGTTGTGTCCACAATAGGATCAAGCACAGGCGATCTTGTCTCCTCCACTGATGATAATAGTAAGTCCGATGCCGAGTCCCTGACGCTCAAAGACACATTCCAAATTAATATCTATTTCCGTATACTTGACTCAATAATGGGCCATTTAAAAATACGCTTTTCCCCAGAAAGCCAAAAAATGGCAATGGCTGTGGACATTTTTTTTAAAATTCGATTTAGAAGGTAGTTCCAATTTTGTAAATGATTATTCCGCTACTTTCGGAATAAACAGAGACGTTCTGGAAGCGGAAATATGAATTTTAAAAAATATAGTGATGAACAACAAGGGGCCAAGTAGTGCAATTAACAAAGATTGCATTAAAAAAAGTACTGAATCGGGACACGTTTGGCAACTATTATAAACTTTTCAAAGTTGCCGTCATACTACCAGTTAACTCAGCATCTTGTGAAAGGTCCTTTTCTGCCATGAGACGAATAAAAAATTGTCTACGAAACACAATGAGTCAAAGTCGTTTCAGTGACTTGTCAATCCTTAATATTGAAAATGAATTAGCAAGAAGTATCGACCATCACGATGTCCTCAAGGAGTTTATCAGCAACCTTCTTTTAATAAAACTGCCTGTGCTTTTCATACCCGATTTTTTTTAGTTGTAAATTTCGAGCAAGAACTCAAGCACCCCCAATTTTAGGAAACTAACTGCGCCGATAGTTAGTTTTATATAAATTAATTTTAAAATCAGTTACAATAGTTATAAAATAAAATCAAAAATTCAAGTTAAAATTAGTTTGGTTGATTTAATCGATTCATGTAAGTTTGTTTAATCAAAATTTGTCTATAAAATGCATATACAATGCACGCCGCTTAATAGAATCATATTGGTACTTGGGGTTTTTGATAACAATAACCGAATGATAACAAAATCCTATATTAGGAGCATTCAGTAGTAGCCGCCATATTAAATAAACTGGGGAATAGATTTGCGACCATATACAAAATTTTTGTAAAAAAATGTTTATAATGTTTTTCATCAGTGGAACGTCTATTTTCATTTGCACACTGTATACATTCACAAACTAGACGTAGTTTATCATACGAACAATTTGAAAAATTAGTTTTTTTGAAGGAAAATAAACCTTTTTATTAAAAAAAAAATAGTTAAATTTGTCAAGTGAATGAAGATTATTTAGACGTTACTTTTGTGTTACAAAGTAATTTGTATTTTTAATTGTAATTTAAATACTATTTTATATTTTGTATTCTATATCTTGTATCTAGCATTTTAAATACACAATATTAATGTAATTTGTATTTTGTATTTCAATTACCTAACAAGGTGTATTTTGCCCACCCCTGCGGCCATATCCATTCTAATATCAAATAGGGTATTTTATTCTGGGCAAATTATTCTACTGTAAATGTAATACAAAAAATTCAAAACGTTGCATGATAATAATAACAAACTTGGGACCATTAGAATCTGCAAGACCTTTCTTTAATAAATAGAAAACTTTAACTGTTGTTGATACCTATGTATATATTAGAATGGACAAGCTTTGTAAAAAATAATCTAAACATTTTTCAAAACTATCAATCAGTACATAAATACATATAATACCAGAAATTGTGAAAATGTGATTACAATTCAAACGACAAAAAGTTATATCAATAATAGTGTGTTAAATATGTGCATAAGAATATATAACAATATATTCAAACATATAAAAAACAAAAATTTCTTAATATTTAAAAATAAATTAAAAGAATTTTTAGTTTCAAAGAATTATTACAGCTTGAGAGACTTTGTTGACTCACAGAGAGAAATCTTTGTATATTTTATCTACAATTGTTAATCAAAAGTACACAAATTGGGTCTGAAAAAGTGACAAGACGAATTTGTGCAGTTTTATTGCATTCATTTGTGTAGATTAAATTGTACAGTTTGTTTTCATTATATATAAACAATTTTTATATTTCAAATTGATTGCACCGTATCACCATTTGTTTCAAAACTGATCTAAAACGGATAGTAAAGTTTTGCACAATGTTGTGATACTTTTTTAAAACTATGCTTGAAGTATTTTTACCCAATGGTATGTTAAATGTCTAATAGCGTTACGTTATCTAGATCCATATTCTCTTTAGTTAATTTTGCACAATATTGTGCAAATTATTATTATTTCGTTTAGCTTTTTATTGTACAACTTTATGCATCTTGGTTAAATGTTATTTACTTAAAAATAACATATATTGGGTAAATTGTCAATAAAACGTTACAAATCTTAAGAGCATTATTTATTTATATTTAAATGGTATACTTATTTTTTTCTTCGAGGGATATCTTAAAATTCCATTACTTCTTGTTATCGATTCACTCCAGATTTTTTTATAAATGTGGTTGATTTGCCCGTTGCTACAGCAGCTAGTTTGGTTGCCTTCTCTAAAGGAAGAATTTATCGAAAAACTTCACAACATTTTTAATAATGTTTCTTGCTTCGAAATGAATGGTTTTCTTCGATTTCGATTTCATGTTGATAAATAACAGCTGAAACAATACAGAAAGTAAGTAATGTAAAAATCTCCATCAGAAATTAGCTGTTGTTCGTAGAATTAAATTAACACTGGAATTAAATACATATTTTAACGTAATGAATGAGGTTATATGCTACAAAGGTTATACTTAAAAAATGTTATAAATACACTTACCTTGTTCAAATAACAGCGTTTCAAAAAGTCTTGACAAAAACTAACTGAATAACTACGAATTTTTCAGAAAACAGGAGGTAAAGATGTAAACAAACCCAACGCAATCAAGGAATTTTGATTGTAAACATTTTTTCAACCGCAATGTACTTGCTAATTGTGATTGGTTAAAACATTTATCGCTTCAAATTTTTAAAGTTAGTTCACATATTTTCCGAGAACTTTGTTTACTTCGACGCTCTGCATGCGGTCTGTAATCTGTAAGTGTCAACATCAGCGTCTTTACATACAACGCGTTATCGCTTATCGTTATCGTTCAATTTTTTTCTTTATTCCGAGTTTAAAAGAATTGCATAATCTTATCGTAATATATATTATCAAAGCTGTACGAGAAACTAAAACAAAATTGTGCAAAATACTAGCACATTGTTGTCGAATACAAAACATACTAAAGTTTATAATATTTTTCAAACAATTTGTCAAATAAAACTTCATAACCTATTTATCCAAACGCATTAAATAAAAGCGTGCAAGCCTACGGTATAAATATAAACAATTGTAGTAATATCATCAACAATACAGTTATGCACAATCTTGTGCAAAATTGTGATACAGCATTTCTCTCTGTGCTGGTAAGCAGTAACAAAAATGTGTTTTTTTTTTCTTATAACTGACTTATTCCATGTTCTATGTACTTTTTTGCTACGGAATAAAAAAGTAATAAAATACAATGTATTTACAGATGTTTAAATGAGGTAATGTTACGTAGGTCACCCAAATACTTGAATAAATAAATAACACTGTAAAAATAAATCTAAATATGCAAAACAAGTAATTTTAGATTATCATCATTAAATTTTTAACACAAAAAATGCGTGTTGTAAAAATTCAACAAAAAGAGTCATGCAAAACAGGTTATTGTTCATGTACAAAAACAAACCTGAGAAAAAAATTAATTACATAAACCGAAATTATGAGAACCATAAATAATGTTTTTTCTATGTAGAAACTGATAGCATTATCCGTAATTCCAATAAGCCGGGTGCACTGTATTATTACGTTTTTGGTATGACGACAATATATGTATATCAAATCAATTATGAAATAAATAAACAAAATAATTGCGATAAATATTAAGTTGGTTTATTCTTAAGTATGACACTTAAATGTTGCTTCATCGGAACTTGCAAATAAAAAGCTTAACGGGGTTCTATAGTATTTTGTCATTTTGTATATAATCGTTCATATTGTAAACGTTTAAAGTTTTGTTGCACTAAACATTTAGAGATGAGAACATTGGCAGGTTAATAACAAAGAACAATACAGAAAAAATATAAACAATTAAATATGCAACAGAATCATTGTCCGACAATAAATTGTAAAATTAATGCATTAAATTCGTTTGACCAAATGTAATTTTTGACTAGACCGCCAATTTACCAAATTTACCGGTCATTGGTAATAGTTAATTGATTAGTTGCTATCACTAATTTGATGTAGTCGGAAATATTATTACAATATTTAATTTGCATTTTCTCTTTATGTTCCGATATCATGGTATTGCGTTCATGGTCACGGTCACCGTTCGATATATCGAGTATTTTAATTCATACCAATGCAGACACCAGTTCACGCACCGAAAGTCACATTGACTTTCGATACAGATGAACAGACCACCCCTGATTTATTTATTAATTTCTCAAAACGGTAAAAAAGTAAATAGCATTTAAAGGTATGCTTACCCCATCTGCTATTTTTAAAAGATTCATAAGTGAAATTATTTTCATTTAAAAAATTCTAAGACAAACGTTATACGATATGCGGTTGGAATAAAGTGTGAATCCATAAAAATATCTGTAAAGTAGAAATTACTTAATTCAACTTTCGGTTTAATCAAAAACCGTAACACTTTTCTTTTTGTATTTTCATACTTGAGACTAGTTTTTCCCGTGTCTCAAAAAAAAATAAATCAATTTATTCTTTTAAATACAAAATAATAAATTTTGTTTTATAAATCATTAAATAATACCTCAGACCAATAATACAGTGCGAAATATTTAGTTCCATACTACGATCACAATACGTAACTTTTTTTTTAACGCAGTTTGCATTTGACGAACCACAAGAAAATTTATTTGTGTAATGGAAATAAATCGTTTCTCATTAACCTTACAGCGTATTTATAAAAAAATTCATGTAGAACAAAATACTATATAACGTACACTGTTCGTAAAATACTTAAATGTTATACTTTCAACGAAAAGTGTTGATTAAAGAGTAGAATACCAAAGACTGGAAACGTTAGTCAAAATATTAGAACAAAAAAATAGATTTTATATAAAACTGTTAAATGAAAAAGATTACAATCCTCGCGTATATTTGTAAAAGAATGATACATTTTGTAACATTAAATTTTTTTTAATATATAAGTTGGGTAAAAAAAAACACAATTTACTTGGTATGTTAGCAATCTGCATTCGTTAGATGAAACGCTTACGCAACATCCATACCTACAATTTAAATGTGTGGGTTGAAATTATAAAGAATAGTCTGATTTATAGTACATTTTAATTTATGATCCATTAATTTTCGTATTCGGAACTTGCAACAAACCAAATTAATGTTGATCTTTAAAAAAATTAAGAGATTTAAATATGTTTAATTTTACCAAGATAGCACGCCGACAGATTATTAGACCATAACCTAAGTTCTAAATGATAAGGTATGGTACATCATTTGTGTTAAAAATTATGAAATTATTTATTGTAACTTGTAAACATTGCTAAACTAAACGCCCGATTTTGTAAATAACAGTTTTTGCAGATACAATTGTATATTTTATTGTTTCTCTTTCTACAAAATAAGTTTTGAAGTGCAAAATTAAAATCTTCTTTACTTAAGAATAGTATATCTCTGGTTTTGAATACAATTTCCAAACTTGAACATTTATAGATACAAAAAAAATAAGAAGTGTGTAAAAACTACAATTTCTAATATTTCTATAGGTCCATATTTTACCATCATTACAACAATCAGTTTTGTAGTCTCAAACTATTCTTAACGTGAACAGAACTTGATGAAAATTCGAAGAAGACGAAGAAAACTATGAACCATAATTATTATAATGCAAGAAAATAATACTGTTATTTAATATGCAGCTGATATAGGTAATAGTAGATACTATTGTTGGTAAAACTTTCTTAAAGGGGGTTCACACTATGCAATCTTTATTGCCGCAATAATGATTGTGGGATTTTTGTTGTGCATTAAAAATTGCACGTAGATTCACACTATGCAATACTTGTATTAAAGTTTGTATCAAAACTAAGATTTTTTTTCCACCAACCTACAGGATTGCATTATTATTTAGTTGGTACCTATATTTCATGTTTATTATTCTATGTTGTTACCAGTGTTATTACGTATTACCAAAATATTTGTTATTTACTTATTAACGGATGAAATTTACTAACTAGTTTAATTTTATGAAAAATAAATAAGCATGGATGACGATAAAGTGGCGTGTACAATGTTATTGTCCCTTATTGTTCTAGCCGGTGGTAGTTTATTATAAATTTAAAAAAACAGAATTAAGAGTTTAATAATTAAATAATTGTAATAATCAAAGAAAATAATAAGCGAACTTTAACTTATGTAGAATACCTAACCACACAAACGAATGTTTTATACAAGTCTGCCAACATTGTTTTTCTATTATTAATAACGAAAACACTAGAAAACTACTAAAACTTGCATGTTGCATGCAATAAAAATAGAACAGAATCTATTTTTCGCAATGCAATAGAAATTGCAGGAATTGTTTAGTTTTACTTTTGTGTGCATGTTTGCAATAAAAATTGCGACTTGCAGCAATAAAGATTGCATAGTGTGAACCACACTTTAATTATATAACTTCCCAATCCTATCCTAACAGATAAATCAACTTAATAGCAATACTAACGAAGTACTATAATTCTAAATAATAAAAAAATACAATAAAGATAAAGTAACCACTTACACTTTATACTGTTTTAAGCTGATAATGTCGAGTGTTATGATCACAGATATGTGTTAAGAAATGTAAGTGGAATCGGTAATCTTTTATTTTTATAATTTTTTTGTAATTTCGTATTTGCTGATCTCAAAATGAACACATAAAAATTGCATAACAGTTGGTGTTGAAACTCATTCCGTATGTCTTCAGCACAACTAAATGTTGAACTTATGATAGTATAACTTGCATACATATCAGAATCTAAAAATCCACTTAAAGATTGTTCGCCAAGTAATTATGTCTATGTGAAAAAAAAGTTAATGTTAATATCAAAGAAAAAAACAAACTTTTTTAAGTGAAAACGTGACATTGCTTACAAGGACAGATAATGTAGTGATGGCACGTCTGGATAAAAATCTTCGGAAAAAATACATTCATGCTGTTGAACTAACGGAGAGGGAGTTGGATGAAAACAGACTACTAGTTGGAACATTAGTACCAGTAAAAACCACGATGCTTGTAAGGATCTTAAATGTCAACTCGGATGGAATAAGAACATGATGGGCCAAAGTAAGCCAGTATCTCAGATTGTAAGACGCGTGAATTCTAGCGAAGCTTGTATTAACTAAACCTTATAAGGATGATATTTAGTGTTCCAGAGTATTTGTAACACAGATCCCGATGACAAATTACAATTCCTGGAGATTATCCTAACGGCATTGGGATTATTTACAGTTTTTACTATAACGTCTAGTTGAGACTATTCTGGTCTCCCTTTAAGTACAAGTGACCGTGCTTAAGAAATTTCAATTCAATCTAGTAATTGGATGTCGTCGATGTCGATCAGGATGAACTGCTTTAAGTAAAATACATACTTCTTGTTGAGTGCGCACTATGTCTCCTAAACCAACCATAATAAGTATTTCAATACGTACTTTTTTAGATAAATGTATTTTTAAAATGAAACGTAAAACTGTCAAAATGACTAAAAAATAATTGCCACAATATACCGCATCTGAAAAAAAAAACCAACCGTGTCGTTCTAAAACCGATCATATCGAATTTACATCTACGGCAGCAGGTAAACAATTTTAACTATAAACTACTAGCATTAATTTTAAATTTGTGTCTGCACTTGTATAAGACATAATATCTCTGGTTCATTTGTTTTAATTTATGTTACTTTGATATGTGTCCGTAAATCAAGCGTATTTAATGTGCTCCGTAAATATGATATAAATCATGTGCTACAAGCTCCAAAACTGTACCACGGATCGAGACCTATATTGGATAGCGTAACAGATCAAACAAAAAGCGCTCTTATACGTCTTTTCATTCGTTCTTTCTACGGAATGAACCACCAACAGAAAAAAAATGAGTTACATAAGTGAAGATGAAAATTTACCAATCTTTAATTGGATTTTGGTTAGTAGTAAACAAACAAAAAATGCATTATACTTTATCTGCATTATTTTACGTAGTTATGATAAAAGAAGTTACAAGAGTATGCTTTCTGAGAAAAATGAAATCATAGTATGGAGAAAATGATTCTTTCGTAAAATTAAAAAATTCAAAAATGATGAAAAGAAAATATATCTGTTGGATGAAACTTAAGCGAATGCAGGTCATGCTACTCCAAAAGTTTGGATGGATAAAACAGCAAGACAAGCCTTCGTTTGTGGCCTATCAACTAGATTCAAACATCCTTCTGGCAAAGGAAAACGATTAATCGTTTTACACATAGGATCAGATGAAATATTTGTTGAAAATGGATTGCTGATTTTTGAGTCAAAATAAATAATTGATTACCACCAGGAAATCAATGCAGATGTGTTTGAAAGGTGGTACTTTTGAAGAATTTTCTGTGATTGCTTTAGGCAATGCTCCCTACCACATCAGGAAACCTGAAAAAATCCAACTTCTGCTTATAAAAAGGCTGATATTCAAGCTTGGTTGAGAAGTAAATCTATACATTTTGAGGAAGACATGTTAAAAGCAAAATTGTTACAACTTGTCAAACAGCATAAAATTTTAAAACTTAAGTAAGTATGCAGTAGATGAAATGGTAAAAGCAAGTAATCGAATTGTTTTGCGACTACCACCATATCAGTGCAAACTGAATCCAATAGAACTAATATGGGGACAGATTAAAGGGGAAGTTGGTAGAACGAATACTACATTTAAGATGTAAGATGCTAAGAATCTTTTTTTTTGAAGCAGTTGGAAATGTTACCTCAGAAAATTGGAAAAAATATGTACAGCATGTGATTAAAGTGGAACAAGACATGCAGCAGATGGACCTTACAATAAGAACCGTAGTTGAACCACTGAACATTTCTTTGAGTAGTGATGAATCTTCTAAATCTGGCTCTGAAGAATCTCCATAAATAAACATTAAATTTATTGCTTAAACGTTCAGTGATTTGTAAATAGTTATCTCAAATGTGTAGATATGATAAACTTAATAATTGTTTATTATTCATACTCAAATTTCTATTTAGTTTATTACATTTGGTTATATGACTAAAATTTGAGCATTTCGATAACAGTGGTCATGAAATGAAAATTGAACAATTTGATGTAGAGTATTTTGTTGAAGAAAAAATTTGTCATACCAAGTTGTTCAATGTATATTTGTTCAATTTAAACTGTTTATTAAATTACTTGTACGTATTTCAAAAATTCACATTTCAAGCGTTATTATTCCGAAAACCGGTGATTTCAAAGTCATGGTATGTCATACAAAAAGTGTTTAGAATTCACCGTACAATTCAAAATTAATATAATATACAGAGTGTTCCATTAAAAAAAAACAATGATGACTGCATGTTCTTCTTGAAACACCTTGTGTATAATTTTCTTATGTCAAAAAATCCGCAACTGAAAATACTAATCGACGTGTTCGAGATTTTTTTCCACAAAATAATTACCGAAATTTTAAACTAATTTGTTCCTTTCATCATGAAACCACAGTATATGTATGTGTAAATTAGTTACGTTTATTTAAACTAAGATAAGCGAGTCTGAAAATTGTTACATTATTTTTGTACTCTGTAATAATCAATAAACACAAAATCATTTCATTATAAATTAGTCAAGCAATACCTATTAGGTCACTCGAAATCACCAGACTCAAAAGCAGCATTTTGAAAATTGTCGCAGAACAGAAATTTGAGAAATAATAGAATTCATGTCACTATTTCTTTCAGGTTGATTTTTTTAAATAAATGACCAATTAGTGATTTACCGACGTTCAGAACATGTTTTGATGAAATAATTTATTAGGAATAAAAACCAAAACTAAATATGGAACGGCACGCTAAACTTCAAGTACTCATTTAGTGGTTTTACCAAGACTAATATAAAGCAAAAGAGAAATTAATTATCTTCTATACACATATATCTGTAGAACTATTACATTCAACAACAAATAAATAGCTACATTCTCTTGAAAGACAAAGTTCCTCATCAAAAATTAGTTAAAAAATAATTAGTTTTGTATATTTACAACAAAATGAATGATAAACAATATGTATATCGTAGGAAGGAAATGGGAATGTAATTGATTAACTACAATACTGTAAATTCACTATTTGATAAGTTGATGAAAGACTAATTCTTATGATAAATTTTACCAAAAATTGTAATCCCTTATGTTATACAACACATTTACAATTAAGTTTAGTATAAGTTTTATGTTACCTACTGTCTAACTTGGCAGGTACGTCATCGATTACACATTGTTTTGTGTATGAATCTTCGATAGTTGGATCATAATCAGTGACAAAATAACTCTAAAACAAAAAAAAGAAATGCGTTTTACTCCATTAATTAACATTTTTGTGTAGGATTAGACAAGGTTATCAATTTCTCTCCTTATTTAGAAAAAGGATTATATATGTATTTACATTCTAAAAATACCCACTTAAATAAGCACTAAGGAAATAGTTTATTAAATATGATTTAAAAAAATAATAATTTAACCCTTACTTACCTGAATAAATTGTATGGTTATTGCGGATTTTCCAACACCTCCACCACCCACAATTACTAATTTGTACGTTTGAGAATAACTTTGTCTATCGTTTAATTTAGACATTTTCTTAAACTAAATTTGTAATTTCTAAATTTTGACCTTATTTTACTGTATAAAAATAGAGAAATAAATTTAGAAATGACCAAAGTAATATAGTTACGCCTACCCTGTATTACTTTATAAACTACAATGAAGTTTCAGTTTTAACTTTATCTAAACGTGCGCATGCTCATAACTATAAATGCTTCTAAATTTCGAATTATTTTTATTGAGATATTTTTAAATAAGTACATTAATTTAAATAAATCATATTTGTTTAGACGATTACACAATTAGTCATTACTGAAATTTTTAATCGTTCATAAATAGGCTTGTTTAATAAAATTCTACTAATTTCCTAGTGTTTATCAGATACGAGGGATCCCTGAAAAATAGAGATTACACAATCTAGCGCCTAAATCCAACACGATGACAAAAATTTAATTTTACGAATTACTCTAAACAAACTTTGTTTTCCCAATTTTGTATGACTATAATTATACTGGTTGTCCGGATAAGAGTACGGAGCCGCTGTATCTTGATAATGGCAAAGCCTAGAACAGCAGGGACAGCAGTGCCCAATTACAGCTCGCGAAGAAGAAGAAAAAATTTACCGCGCATTTTTTAAATTTATTTAATATACTTTTTATGGATTTTATTAATAACAAAATATTTTTGTGTATATATTTTTACCGTGAATAATGTCGATGGGAAATAAAAAACGTAAAATTGATTCTGAGTGTCGCGTTTTCCAATAGAAACGGACAAACATGTACTTTTTGATCGAGCAAGGAATGAAGTGCTTGTGCCTTGTTTGCAAAGAAAGTATTTCTGTGTTTAAAGAAAATACGCGACATTATGAGACCAAACATATAACATAATAAGTTGATGTGCAGGATGTGCTAACAAAACTGTTCAATAAAACGAAAAATGTTAATTAATGGGTTGTACGAGCTGGTTATCGAGTAGGTCACATAACCAAGGAAGTTTATTCATTTTCTTATGGTGAATTTATTAAAAGATGCATATTAGCAGTAGTAGAAGAATTGTACTCGGAAAAGAAAAGTGCATTTGAATCTGTAAGTTTATCACGTATGACAATGGCACGAAGAGTAAAAGTTTTAGGAACCAATCTTATGGTGCAATTAAAATCAAAAACAGGCCAGTTTGAAATGTTTTTCTTTGCAGCAAATGAATCTACAGACGATACTGCACAATTGCTAGTACTCATCCGTGGTATAATCCAATCAGCAAGGAAGCGTTTTTTATGTTTTAAAAACGCTACAACGTTTTAAAATAGTTGAAATAAAAAGTTTTTAAAAAAAATATTATTGCGTTTTAAAAATATTTCATTTAAACTAGTAGCGATGAGTTATACTAGCAAAAATCCATACTAGGTACAACTACCCATACAACACATAACATACAGTGGATATCCTTTAGGTTACCACAACATCCATAACAGATCCATATCCTTACTGATATGGAATGGATATACATTGGCTAAAGTAAATGGATAAGAATCCCGTCACATAAATTGATCATAAAAAATTAATAAATTCGTTATATTGTCATAGTTTAAGCATAAATAATGATTAATCGTAAAATAAATATTAATTATTGTTGAAAACGATTTGTACCAGCTATATCCCCTGTATATCTATAAAATGTTTGTTATAGATATATTATTGTCGTTATGGAATATCCACTGTACATCTAGCAGATATTTCTTGATAATGAATACATACATTTATCTAATCTAATTTGAGCTCATAATATAAAATACAAAGTTAGTAATTTACGATAAGTAAAATAACGATTACGCGTGTTAGGTTCTGTTATTTTTAATTTCAAATAAGCAGCATTTATTTTGGCGTAACTTCTTATGAGTATTCGACATTGTATTCGATGACAGGAAGCGCAACCGACAGCGCCCGAATCGAACAACTTTGCTTTGCTTTGCAGTATCGTGTGCGTTCGTATGATGTGTTGAAGGTGTAACCCATAACCAAACCTAACGTGATTAATTTTGTATTTGAATTGTATGTTTGGTATAATAAATTGGTACATTTCCAGGGTGCTGCAATTATAAGTAAGTCGTTACTTTCATTTGTAGCTTTGCTTTACTTTATTATAGCGTTTGTTTATTAGTACTTTAACCTGCGTTTTCTAACCTATAAAATTCATTCTACGGTTTTATATTTCCGTTAATTTTTGTGGACGTTAATTATATTTTGTAATGCCTAAAAAACTTAAAAGAAAACACTTGGCGGTTACTCACTACAGAAGTATCAATTACTACTCATACTAAATGATTTAAGTTATAAATTTGTTACCTAGAATTTCATTTTGTTCTAACTACATGCATGCACTAGTGTTAGAAGCAATTCCCACATACAGTTCGAACAATCTTTATTAAATCTTATTATTTTGTACAAATTGGTTGCTTATTCTAAAAAAGATTTTCAATTTTAGATATCTTATTGGAGGATGCAAGGTGGATGTAATCACTAAATTGATTTTAAGAATGCTGTTTACAGACAAACTTGCTGCCATGTTCAGTTGGGTTGGGGGAAAAAAGAAAAAGATATTTTCCAATTTAAGACTTTCTGAGTAAGTGGTTCTATTTCATCTTGAATTATCAATTATTTATTATGATTTAAGTCTAATTATAGTTCACAACATATTAATTAATAAAATTATACAAAGTTCTACATTACTGCAAAAATCACCTAAAAACAACTATGCACAAACCACCCCAACTATGTATTGCTTGACAGTTGATTTCTTTGTCAATTAATTAAATTTTGTTAGATTGGTTATTTTTATTCTACTATAAAGTTCTTTTAGAAATTTTAAAAAATGTTTATATCTTTATCGTTATGTATTTTTAGAGAGCGTTCGAAGTAATTCTGGAGGAAGTGCTTTCATTAAAAAAGATGTTATAGATAGTGTTAAGAATTGGCTTTGCCATGCCAGTACGAGGAGTCAAAATCAGTAAGGTTTTTTTTTACTATTTTCATAAGTACCTATCTTGCATCTACATTAATTCAAATTTTCAATTATTAATTTTTTTATTTTTGGAAGTTAAGATGTAGTGTATTTTTGTAGCATTTTGAAGCAATTATGTTCAGTTTTATTAACTATTTTATCATGAATCAATTCTTTATTACTTCAATCGTTTTGCAAATAATTTTAAAACTTTTTTTTTATTTAGGGAGAAACGAATGTCATCTGTATCTAGCGACATCAAATTCGATGAAAATGTTAATAAGTAGTGTTTGTTTATATTTCATACTTTATACTGTATTTGTGTTTGATTTTGTTTGAACTACCTATCTTATACATTTAACATATTTATCATTTTAATAACTCATGTTTCATATAAATAAAACTTTTTGTATGTATGCTTTATTTTTGTGCATCTATGAAAAAATCAGAACATGTATGTCTATGGGATATACATTATATCACAATGAATTGAATATTGGGCTGACGTTTGGATATTTAATGTAGGTATAATAGTCATCTATGTGCTGTATTGGATATCCATAGATAATATCCACTGCATATCTCATATGGATTGGATATTGGGCGGACATTTGTATATCCATTCAATATACATAGGTGAGCTATGGATATCTGATGTATGTTGTGGATATTTTATGTAGATATTTAGTGTACGTATAATAGTCATCCATGTGTTGTATGGGTAGTATGAGTACGAAAAAATACCTGTTTT
Source organism: Aquatica leii (assembly GCA_035610365.1). NCBI lineage: Eukaryota > Metazoa > Arthropoda > Insecta > Coleoptera > Lampyridae > Aquatica > Aquatica leii. Next base: position 118,382,577 of record CM069432.1, read on the forward strand.
AAATACCAACTAATATTTCAAGTCTGAACTAATTTTTGCATTACACTAAGAATAGTAGGTATATTATATAGTATATAAGGTTGAGAAGTGTATCATTATAACCTAAGCGATAGATTATTATTAAAACTTTTCTACCTTTTACTAAATTAAATTTAAGATATTAATTGTAACTTAAAAATCAAGTTAGTGATTCCAACAGTTGTCATTAGTTTAATAGAATTAATTTTGACGTAATTCTTAATTGTAATTTAAAACACAAAAATAAAAATATAACGTAAGTTTTTATTGCTAAAGTTGTTTAAAAACATTATTATTTTAAGCATTGATTATATAAAAAATATATTTAATTCAATAATATTCACATTTAATTAAGCGCGAACTTAAAAATAACTTACCTATTTTTTGTAATCAAAATAATTTATTAATTGAACGATTTGAAAACATAAATTAGCATTAAATAAAATCTGTTGCTCTTTGTATAGACAGTTTCGTAAACTTTTTTCTTTGAAACTGGTTATAGTTTTATCAGAAAATGTAAATATATTCATTATTATCCCAAGTAACAAAGTGGTTTTATAATGCTTAAGTTAGAAAACTTTTCAATTTTATTGTAGTTATTGTGCGGATGCATGGTGTGTGGTATAACCAAAGGCAACAATGATCATACATCATGTATAGTACACGCCATAGAGTACACGCCTATGGTACACGCAGTTACGTTACTACTGTCATAGGAGTAGCTAGTGCAACTCACGGTTATATTCGTTCTACATTTAATCATAAATCTATTGTATTCTGTAGTTAATAATAATAAACTCATAAATAATATAGTTTAATTAAATAAAACTACAACATGGCGCAGTCGGTAAAGTAAAAAAAAAGTGCGAAAAAAAAAGTGATTGACTAATTAAAATGGGTGACAGCCGAGGAATAACCCCGATGAAAGCTGGAGGAAACCAGGCCGAGAACTGGAGGTTATGGAGGTCTCGTTTTGAAAATTATTTAACAGCTAGCGAGATTGTGAAAAAAGAAGAAGCGACCCAATGTGCACAATTACTTCACTACATAGGGGAAGAAGGGTTCAAGATTTATACAACTTTCAAAATGGAAGAAAGTGATAAAAATAAGTTACAACCACTTCTTGATAAATTCGAAGCGCACTTCTTACCGAAAGAAAATATATCGTTCGAGCGTTACAAATTTTTTTCGTATCGTCAACAAGAAGCACAAACGTTCGAACAGTTTATAACCGAATTAAAGAGTCGAGCCATGAAATGTAAATTAGGAAATTTACAAGACGAACTCATCAAGGTAATGATCATCTGTGGGGTGAACAGCGCTAATGCGACAACGATGAGAGAAAAATTACTGCAAGATGACACCTTAACATTAGAAAAGGCGATCGACCTATGTATAATAATTGAAACTTCGAAAGAACAAACGGGAGCCATAGAATCCAGCGAAATGAAGAAATTCGAAAACGTGGAAACTGTACAAAAATGCAACAGGGGCCGAGGACCAACAAAAGCCGACAACGTATTAGTTCAGAAAACTAGGTCAGGTAAACCAAAACAAATAGTAAACTGTAAAAAGTGTGGTAAGAATCACATAAAAAATAATTGTCCGGCATTTGGTAAAATATGTTCTTTTTGCAAAAAGAAAAATCATTTCCAAACGGTTTGTTATAATAAAAGAAATAATCCGGAGGAAAATAATAGTGTAAGTGAAATCCGTGAGAAAAATAATTATATGTTCGTGGGCTCTGTAGAAGTAAACGAGATAAGGCACGAACATAAAGCATGGGTCACCAGTTTAGAAATAAATAACAAAATGATTCAAATGAAAATTGATACTGGTGCCATGGTTAATGTTCTTCCCATTAAGATAGCAAATTCTTTAGGAATTACGTCAACGGAAATTAAAAAGACAAACATTAAATTAAATTCGTATACCGGTGATAAGTTGAAAGTATTAGGTACATGTAAATTAACTTGTTTTAAAAACAGAGAAAAACATGTCATAACTTTTTATGTTGTAAATTCAAACACAAATGCAATTTTGTGTTTAGAAACGTCATTAGAATTAAAATTAATTAAAAGATTAGAACAGGAAATAAATTCAATTGAGGTTTCAGAAAATATTAATAAACTAATTCAAAAATATGGAGAAATATTTTCAGGAATTGGGTGTATAAAAAGGAGTACCGCATCACATTAAAATTGATAAAAATGTAAAACCTGTGGTTCATCAAACGAGAAAAGTTCCCTTGCAACTTCAAAATAAATTAAAAGATACACTCGATCAATTAGTAAAATCGGAAATCTTAACCAAAGTAAATGGTCCGTCAGAATGGGTAAACGCTTTGGTTATTGTTAGAAAACCGGACGAAAGTTTAAGAATATGTCTTGACCCCAAAGATTTAAACAATGTAATTAAACGCGAATATTGCGAAATTCCGACAATCGAACAAATAACGAGTAAAATGGCGGGCGCGCAGATTTTTAGTACTTTAGACGCAACAAGCGGGTTTTATCAAATTGAATTAGATAAAGAAAGCGCGGATTTATGTACGTTTGGCACTCCATTCGGAAGGTATAAATTTAATAGATTGCCGTACGGAATAAAATCAGCTCCGGAAGTATTCCAAGCTAAATTTAAAGAATTATTTGCAGGTGACGGAGTAGATGTCTACGTATATAGACGACATTGTTGTGTGGGGTAAAAACGTAAAAGAACACAACGAACGTCTAGAACGTGTTTTAAAAATCGCGAAAGAAAATAACGTCACATTCAATAAAAACAAATGTAAATTTGCGCAGGAAAAAATTTAATATATGGGTCACATTATTTCTAATCAGGGCATTGCAGTCGATAAAAGTAAAATAGAGGCAATAATAAAAATGCCTAGTCCAACGGATAAAGCTGGAGTACAACGCGTTTTAGGTATGTTAACTTAGGTTAGTAAATTTATCCCTGGATTTTCGGCAACTACATCACCGTTGCGCGAGTTACTACGAAAAGATGTAGAATTTCAGTGGCACACTGAACACGAAAAAGCTCTGGCAGAATTAAAAGAAATATTGGTCAAAAGTCCCGTATTAAAATTTTTCGATATAAATAAAGATACGATCATATCGGTAGACGCGTCAAAATCGGGATTAGGTGCAGTAATATTGCAAGATGGTCTTCCATGCGCGTATGCTTCAAAATCGATGACAGAAACTCAAACTAGATACGCACAAATCGAGAAAGAGCTTCTGGCTATTTGTTTCGAGTGACACCTTTTAACGATTACGTGTACGGAAAAAGAGTGACGGTCAAAACCGAGCACCAACCACTAATTTCCATATTTAAAAAACCTTTAAACAAGTGCCCAGCTAGATTACAACGAATGATGTTGCAACTACAAAAGTATGATCTAGAAATAAGGTACAAACCCGGTAAGCAATTAATATTAGCAGACGCTCTGTCAAGAGCATATTTAACAGAATCAGAAGAAGACGCAGAAGATGAAGAAATGCATGCTCATGTCTGTCTTATAACGGAACAGATACAAGCAACCCCGGAAAAAATTAAACAATTCAAAATCGAAACTGAAAAAGACGCGGAATTACAAGAATTAAAGGCGGTAATATTAAACGGGTGGCCAAAAAACTCTAACAAATTAAATAATACTGTAAGACCATACGCCCATTACAAAGCGGACTTAACAGTAATAAATGATTTAATTTATAAAGGACAATGTTTAGTAACTCCAAAAAGCCTGAGAAACGAAATGGTAGAAAGGGTTTACTACAGTCATTTAGGCACAACGAAAAGCCTCAAATTGGCAAAAGAATCTCTTTTTTGGCCAGGTATGTCAAACCAAATTAAGCAAAAAATAGAGCAGTGTCATTTATGCTTAAAATATTCAAATTCGTTGAATAGGGAAACTCTTAAATGTCATGATATTCCAAATTTGCCGTGGAATAAAGTAGGGTGTGATTTATTCATAATAAACGGAATAAATTATTTATTGTTAATCGATTATTATTCTAAATATACGGAAATAATTACACTTTATACAAATACAACAAGTAAAAATGTTATAGATAAATTTAAATGAAAGAAATATTCGCGAGACATGGCATACCAGTAACCATCGTATCGGATGGCGGACCACAGTTTAAGTCAGGTGAATTCCAACAATTTGCGCGTGAGAGGGAATTCGAACACATAATGTCGAGTCCTACAAATGCACAGTCAAATGGTATGGCGGAAAGACACATTCAGACGGTAAAGAAAATGTTTGTAAAGGTAATAGAAGACAAAAAAGACTTAAATTTAGCTCTTTTAAACTACCGAAATACACCAACTCTTGAAAATGCGTCTCCCGCAGAAATTCTAATGTCTAGAAAGCTTAGAACATTTATACCATGTACATCAAAAATGCTGAAACCTAAAATTGTAAAAAATTACGGGAAACAGATAGAAAATAGTCAATTCAAGCAGAAACATTATTACGATTTAGGAAAAAGAAATTTGAAAAATATAGATTTAAAAACCAATGTATACATACAACTAAATCTAAAAGGCGTTTGGGTACCTGGCATAGTTATAGATAAATTTAGAGATAGGTCTTATAAAGTGAGAACAAATAACGGATCAATTTTTATTAGGAATAGAAAATTCATTAAACCGGTAAAACAAAGTGAGAGTTATTTGTTGTCACCAAATTTACAGAAGGAAAAAGAAAACTGTAATAGGGATGATCAACAGATTAAACATTTTATTGAAATAAAACAAAATGAAACTACAAAATTTAAAGAAAATGACAATTCAGTATCAGAGGCTGAAACAAATCAAAATAACAAAGTTTCTTCTTATGGTCGAAAAATTAAACAGCCTCGGAGATTGAATTTGTGAATAAAATAAATAAATAAAACAATATAAAGTTTTATAGTTATACTCTTAAGAAAAGGGGATGTGCGGATGCATGGTGTGTGGTATAACCAAAGGCAACAATGATCATACATCATGTATAGTACACGCAGTTACGTTACTACTGTCATAGGAGTAGCTAGTGCAACTCACGGTTATATTCGTTCTACATTTAATCATAAATCTATTCTATTCTGTAGTTAATAATAATAAAATTATTATATTAACTATTCAAAATTGTTTTTTAAATCGATGTTTAGAACGTTCTTACAACAAAATTGTAAAACTGCTTATGAGATTAGTATAAAAGTGTTTTGTAAACGTTTATATAATATTGGTTATAAGACATTCACCCCTTACAAATATTAATTGATTTATAGTAGCTATGTAGCTATGCCATTTATCACTTTAGAACTGTTTTATGCAACTGTTTTAATAAAATATGTGATTACGTTATATAATTGTTCTATTAGTAATATTATATAACAATTTTGCTTTCTGCATCAGATTACTCATAACAAAAGTTCCAATATAACTGTTAATTAAAAGGTCACAAACCCTCAGTTATAAAATAAGAGAAATACAGTTATAGAGCAATACTGCTATTAAAGCGCAAAATTATTGTATTAAATATAGTTATAAAACAATTCGGATATACCGGCGTAAGAGAAAATCACCTGATTTTCCAGCATATCTACAACCGTTTGTCGAAGAAGCTAAAATAATTCTTTCCGAAGGTTTAATAATAAATGGATCGCAGCTTATTGTTAAGTTACGCTGCTTTATATGTGATTTGCCTGCTCGACCATTTTCATCAACTTTTTATTACTGAATACGCGATAACAATTCATCAAAATATAATCACATTTGTAAAATACGATGCTGTCGTGTTAATTTTTACATAAACTAAGGTAATTAAATTTGAACGTATTATAAGTTTTCTATATGCATCATAATTGTTGTATAAGAGTAAATTTGGTAATAAAAATGTTCTTTAAAAAAGGACCATTTCGAAAATGTACTCGCATATATTTACATGGCCGCCATTCTCGAGGAACATAAAATTAACTTATATTTCACTACTTTGACGACAAAAACACATCAATTAAAGCTTCTTATACTGGTATCTTTCTACTATTGTGGTTTTATGATAAAAAATTGAAATTTAAACTTTTTGTTTTTTATCTGATTTTTAAATTTTTGTTTAAATACTTATTAAACCTGCGGCGCACTTAAAGTTTCGATCTATCTACTTCATAATTGACAGTAAAATTTCCTTCGTTGCAAACAACGACGTCTGTGTAGATTCCTCTCATTAAATTTAGTGTAAATAATATATACTTGTATACGTTGCCATTTTTCATGAAATATCCATCAGTTTTAGGTTAAGTAAATAATAGGAATAATTAAGTTCCGAAAAGTAGTACTTAATAACTGTTTCATTTTTTTGAAGCTGCTCTACACTACAAGAATGTTTTGTAACTTCATCAAAACTATTGTAATAAATAGTCACCCAACTGTAGAATCTTCATGAAACTGTTTTGTAATTGATATATAACGTTTACGTAACTATTCCATAACAGTGTTTTGTTGGCTTTATAAAACACGTTAAAAAACGAATATGTTTTATAAATATTGCCCATTTTGCATTTATAGCTACTGTAAGAACGTTTTAGTTACGTTCTTAGGACAAAAGGTGTTTTATAAATCTTGTTTTGTGAACGTTCTCTCAAACGTTATAAAATATAAAATTGTTACTTTAACCACTGGTTAAATGAAATATTATTTACCTGCGCTCAAAAAAATATAAGTTCACAACCTACTATTATATGTAATAATGGAAGCCTATAAAATTAGTAGTGGAAAAAGCTGTTATTATACGTTTACTAAGTTTTAAAACAAAAACTAACAAATTTAAATTAATATATTTAATACGTTTTTATACATAAATATCTGATTCGCATTCGTTAAGATTATACAAGAAGTACAACATTGACAGTATAATGGCGATGTGTGCATTCCACATCAAATCGCCGGTGAAATTGAATCACGCCATATGGTGTTCTCGTACTAGAAGCAGATATCTGTACTGGGAACAAATCTCATAATGTGGTATTCACGCGCCAGTATGAGTATTTAGATACTTGAATTCTACTAGTAATAAGGTTTATAGTTTATGGAGATGAGGCGTATATACTGGAACACAGGTATTACCGAAATACTTTAATACTCCGAGCATTCGATACGTAAAGTACTAGCACGTACTAGGTACCTAAATACTAGTAGAATTTAAAAAAAAATTACATACCAAGATTAATTGATTATTGTGCACCTCATTCATTTCATTTCCATTCTTTCTGATGTTTTATGGTAACCATTTAATCAAATTGATAGGGTTAGCCAAATAGAAGATATGAAGGTGCACAATAACCGCAATTAATGTTGACATGTATTTTTTTCTGATGTGGATACAATATTATTTTGTGTGCATCAAATTTTAGAATCTTGGGTTGTTAGTTGTTCTGGTTCTCGTTTCTACACGAAAAGGTACTACTACATGCATAACTTCCTATACAACAGAAACACGTCATTCACTGAATATTCAATAAATATTTAAGAAAAAAGATTGAATGTTTATAAAATATACAAGTTTCTAAAAATAATGTTACATGAATATTCTGTGGACATTAAATGTCCCACTAGCGCATATTCAGTAAATACTTCAAATAAATATTCTGTGAATATATAAATGACATTCACTAATTGTTGCTAATTGTGTATGTAATATTCAAATTTGTAATAAATATATTTAAAATATTAAAGAAATATACATATGTTTGTAAGATGATGTATTTATGCTTTTTAATTATAAACTTCATTGATGCTTATTTAAAATTATAGTTAATCATTAACGATCACATACAGTTTGTTCTTGTAGTGTCCTAAACTTAATTCGAACAAAATATTTTTTAGCATAGAACACTAAATCTGATTGGATTGCTTCTTTCGATGATGCTTTATAGCGAACAACTCGTAAATGTTAATAAGAAAGTGAAAAATGTCACAACAAACTCGATTTGAGAAAAAAAGTTTTTAAAGTTTCACACTCACTACGCAAACAATATAAGATTTTGCAAAATATATTTTGTATTATTATTAAAGAGACACATTTTTAAGCAGATTCTGATATAAATACGGAAAACATAAGTTTACAATCCATAGAAAACGAAATGTGAACTACAGAAAGTTGTAAGAAAAAAGAGGTAATGTCCTGGAAACCACCGTTGATTTTCCGCTAATCATCATTTTCTTCTGTCTTGTGGTCGCTATATATGGCAAGGATGTGTAATGATTCTTTGCCGATTTTTAAAAAAATATATTTAAAACTTCGTTTAAATACTATTTTTGAGTTGTATGCACTATATAGTGACTTTTTCGAGATTCAAAAGAACCAATGTGTTCACAGACCTTTGGAATTACAGTATCAGAAAGTTTGTTAGATCTATTATAGTGTCTGCCTCTGGCATCCCGAGAGGTCCAGCGGTAGATTTTAAACTTTTCTGCAAAATTTCTAATTTCTTCTTTGTTATTTCGTGTATAGTCATAAAACCTTTATAGCAAACAGGGATTTCAGTAAGTGCTTCCCGTAACAATCTTACACGCAGTGTTGTAAATTATCTATATAAATTCATATAGATAAATTAATCTAGATTCATATTTTTTATCTATTTATATGTATCTAGATACAATCAAAAAATATATAAGTTATATGTATCTGTATATATGTATATAATTTTTTATTTAAATAATATTTATAAAACATCGAATGTCCCGTAAAATTCCAGTTGCAATATCTATGTTTTTCTTCAGTAATTTCTCGAATTCCATAGTAATTCTTCAAATGAACTCCATATATCGTTGTTACTACCTAAATTATTTCATCTATTATCTGTTATCTATCTGAAGTTTAAATAGTTTATCTATTATCTAATACTAGATAATTTTTGAAAGAAAAAAAATTTATCTATATCTATATAATTTACAAATTATCTATTTACAACACTGCTTACACGATATATGTAACTATTTCCATGGAAGTTAGCATCTTTCGAGTTTTTCCGAGGCCGTCTTTGTGCTATAAGATGCGTGGAAATTAAACCGCAAAGATACGAATTTTGCTCATCGTGACTAAGTAAGCTATTAAAAGTTCGTAATATTACCTTTCTTTCCTCAGCAGAGACTGCCTCAAAGCACTGCTAGAGTTTGTCTACAATTTTCACACACGTGGATCAATATGGCACATCCAATTAATACTGTCACATTGCAGCATTGAGTAGCAAATTGTTGCTGTAGGTGGACATTTCCTGATTTTACGCTGTTTATGTTAGACCTTCCGCTTTTATGCACATTACAGGACATTTTCGAGCCGACATAACTCAAGGACTGTTCGTTTTTATGCCGTGTATGTTTGCACGTTAAAACAACATCGCACCATTATCATTAAATCAAGCAAAATGTGACATTCCCCCTTTTTCTCCTGGACTTTTCAAATGTGTTACAACACTTATGAAATACTAATTTGCTCAAATGTTAGACTTTGAAATCCGTTTTTCATATATCACACCTTATTCTCATGACTACGAAAATAAGCCACATATTTATCATTTTTTCTTTTTTTGATTTGCCTCCAATTTTAGATAATTCCTTTCCTTAACAATAACTATTAGTATTACTTCAAAGTATTTTTTACATTAAATGTATCTTGCCATAATAAAGCTCATATCTTTATCACAAGCTAAATACATTTTGCGTGTTGACTACACAAATGGCACAAATCATAAGCATAAACTTCAAGCTAAAACTTACTAATCAGGTACCTACTTTTTTATTTGCATTTTATTCACCGCTTATACAGCACATCCTAGTATTTATGGTTATTAAATATACGTATTTTAAATTATGATTAATCGTTAATGTCAATATACATTTTTTCTTGTAGTTTCCTAAACTTAATTAGAACTAAATAATTTTTAACATAGTATACTATATCTGATTCGGTTGCTTCTTTCAATGAGTGACAACACCAAGATTCTTGCAAGCGTTGAACACTTTTGGCCAAGAATAGCTAGAGAAGCAATTGAAATCGAAAAACAGCCATTTAGTTTAAATAAAAGAGATGATAGCATAAGACTACCAAAAATATGAAAAACACTTCTTACGCCTGTCGAAAAAAGAGAAATAATAGGTTTATCTATCATAAGTGCACCTCAACATAAACCAATAACCGAAAATGTTAAAGATCAAGTACGTCATCGTCCGTTGACAAGAAGTCAAACTAAAGTTGACAGTGACAATTTTGTTTAAATTTTAATTTTTAATTTATGTTTATGTGTTAATAGTTTAGTTTAACTTGATAATGGCAAGTGAGACTTTGCCGAAACTTTGTAATAACAATAATAATAATAAAAACGTATTCACACGAGAAGAAATCCGAAATTCATTTGAAAATAAAAACTTTACTCGTGAAAACCTTAAAAACAATATAATTAACCTTTACGGAGAGGAAACATTTTATCAACCAAAAAATATGAAAAATTAAAATCTAAACAAACTGCCATGCTGTGTAGACTTATATTTCTAAAACGATGTTGTGACGAAAAAAGGAGAATCGATTCATGATACAAGACGTATTTTAAATCAAATGGACACCGATCTTTATGTTCGTCAACTTCAGTTAAGCAACACAATTCATCCACTGGTTTGGAACACAATACAAACGTTAATCATATTTAGAACAGAGACATATAAAGAATTAATTACGGCAAAGCAAAAAAGTAAGTTTGAAAGACTTTTAACTAAACAACGACCGTTGCGCTTTGTTTAAAATTCACTTGAATACAAAATTGTTTATAATTTATCAAATCTGGTTATTAACGAAGAAACTGAATCTGTTTTATCAAAAGGTTTTAATTTTGCGGTAACTCCAACACGTCTTCCAATTGAGAACATTATATGCAATGTAGAAACAGTCATTAAAGAATTACCAGAAAATAATGCAGAAATTGTCCAACTAGATCTTAGTCATATATTAAGAAAAAACAAATTACCATCTAGAAATTTAACTAAAAAAGAACATATAGCTCTTAAAAATTTAAAAAAGAACAACGACATTCTTATTTTGCAAGCTGATAAAGGAAATGCTACAGTGATATTAAATAAAGAAGACTATCATTCAAAAATAATGACGCTTCTAAATGATGCAGCTTACACTCCAATAATTAGAGATCCTACAACGTATCTAGAAAAAACAGCAAAAGCTAAAATACAAGCTACACCTTTAGATAAAGATACTCAGTTAGCCCTCATTCCTAGAGAAAAATCTTCAAAATGTCCCAAGTTCTACGGTTTACCAAAAATCCACAAGGAAAATGTACCATTACGACCTATAGTAAGCTCTATTGGATCTCCACTACAACCTCTGGCAAGATTTTTAGCAAAATTTCTTCAACCCTACGCTGAACAAGCAGCATCTTATGTACGAAATTTAAAACATTTTTTAGATATTTTAAAACAGCAATCAATAGAAGCAGACGACATTTTAGTTAGTTTTGATGTAGTATCATTATTTACAAGTATACCAGTAGAAGAAGCTCTTACAATTATTAAAACTAAATGCAATCCCCCAAAACATATAATTGATTTAACTACACATTGTTTAAATAATACGTATTTTATTTACAACGGTAAACGATTAAAGGAGCACCATGGGCTCACCTCTCTCTCCAGTTATAGCAAATATTTTTATGGATGAATTAGAAAGCAAAGCTTTAAATTCAACATCACTAAAACCAAAATTATGGTTACGTTACGTAGACGATACATTTGTTATATGGCCACATGGTAGAAATAATCTCAATAATTTTTTAGAATTTCTTAATCTTCAAAATAAATCAATTAGTTTTACAATGGAAACCGAAGAAAATAAACAGATAACTTTTTTAGACCTTATAAAAAGAAAAGAAAACAATCAGATGAGCCATACGGTATACAGAAAAAGAACAAATACAAACCGATTTTGCCGATACCCAGTGTTGTAAATTATCTATATAAATTTATATAGATAAATTAATCTAGATTCATATTTTTTATCTATTTATATGTATCTAGATACAATCAAAAAATTTGTAAGTTATAGGTATCTGTATATATATAATTTTTTATTTAAATTATTTAAATAAAATTTAGAAAAAATCCAGTGTCCCGTAAAATTCAAGTTACAATATGTATGTTTTTCTTCAGTAATTTCCTACATTCCATAGTTCTTCAAATGAACTCCATCTATCGTTATTACTACCTAGATTATTTCATCTATTATCTTTTATCTATATAAAGTTTAAATAGTTTATCTATTATCTAATACTAGATCATTTTTGAAAGAAAAAAAAATTATCTGTATCTATATAATTTAAAAATTATCTATTTACAACACTGCCGATACCTTAAGGCTGGGGAATTTTGAGCTTATTTTAGACTCCGCTAACTTAGTAGACAATTCAAAAAGTATCAAATATTTTGTTTTCATTTTTTCAACACAGAGAAAAAATGCATTAAACTGTGACCTAAAACATTTTTTAGTTTAATATAATTACTTATAATTGATAAAATGATATTCAAATATTGATGTTTATAGGTTATTGTATTTTATTAATTACAGAGTTATTATTATATTTAAACGCTTTATACTACCTATCATGTCATAGCTGGAAATGTTTTAAAAAGAGTTGATGTACTTACAATTAATGCTGGAGCAAAATTAATCAAGTTGTCTATTTAATTGTGAAGTCCTACATAAAATGAAAATAATATTACGGCACGTAGTTAAGTTTCAACCCGTTTTCTGAAGAGATTGTGTAGAAAAAGTTTGAAGATATAAGTATAGGAGCGCTTCCAACACTTGTATTGTTCGCAACCCGCAATGTTCGTTTTGAAGATTAAAATATCCCTTTTCTCTTTATAACTTATGAACAGACAGGATAACGGTTTCATGTGTATATGCGTAAACTTTCGCCCGGTTCGAGAATTGTGAAAGGCCAAAAAGTTGGAAAAAATAATATATATTTATTATAAGCACATTTAAACACTGATGAGATTCTAGATAAAAATACGATTTTGGTTATGATTATTTATTAGTTATAACATTTATTATGTCAAGTTTCCAGCTACTACCTATTTGTATATTTGTTTTACAGAATAATTGCATATACGTACTGGTTTTTAAATTCCTTGAAAATTAATTATATGAAAGCATAAAAGATGGTAAAATCTGATTAAAGTGATTTTAAATATATGTATTATCGATATTATGTAGTAGAATTTAAAATCTGTTGCATGTCAAACACTAAAACTAGTTTTTCAAGATAGAATTAAATGGCCTTCAGGTGATACTTGCAAAGTTTATCTATTTTACCTGGTATTTTACCATTTAGGAATTTAAAAAATATATAATTTGTGTTTCTATTATTTACTTTATTATGCATGTTCTTTTAAAAAAATCTAAACTGTATGGAAGTACATATATATTGTTTGTATTTGCTACATAAATCTGTTTAGGAATTATTATGTTTTGGCGGCGTGGTCAAACATTTGCCAAAATGGAATAAAGACTTTCGTGAAAACAATGTCAAATTATCAAGCATGCATCACAAAAGCATTTATGTTACTATTTAAAAATACTGTAACAACTCTAACACCTGCGAACAGTAAAGACAGTAGCTTTTGTTACTGATTTGAACAGCAAATAGGGGAGGTGGTGGATTATCTGTGAGCGTTGACTGAAGAAATTGTGAGTCAACTGGAAAATTATTTATTGTGTTTATTATGCGGACAAAATATTGCAAAAAGATCTGTTTTGTATCTTGTGGAAATCGACTTTATAAGTAACTTTGATACATAATACTGTATAAAAATAAGCGAAATATAGAAACATTTTTATTGCAAAAATTATAACGTTTATTAATTTAGTGTCCTATACAATGAAACAAACGTTTATGTAGCTTTTTAGATTTCAGTTTTACGTATGTAATATCGTAAATAAAACTCGTTTCCACACCACCGCAGAGGTAGAGTAATTTACGATAACTGAATGTTTTTCCTGTACTGCCAACTGGTTTATCTAATCTTATTATTGTTTAGTTACATAAATTACCTGCTGGTAATACAGATGGTACATACCTGCAGAGATTATTCTTTGAAGTAAGTAGTATTGCATCCTATTGAATACAACAGGTGTTTGCTTATATAAAAAATGAAAATATGACCTAATCTCTATAATATATTTAAAATATGATTAATAGTTAATTCTAAAACATGGTTGCTAATTACAAAATGAAATTAAAAATATATATATATTATATTGATGTCATAAATTTCTAGGCCCTAGTGAAAACACTAATAGCTATTTATGGTATAAGTGAATAAAAAAAATTATACAAGCAAAAATAGTTTGTGCGATAATGTTTTTGAGCTGATAAAATTGTAGTTATTCACGTGTATCTTACAAATTTTTTTCCAATTTTCCAGAATTTTCAAAAAAATTTATGGATTACATAATTTGAATATAAAAATTTTATTCACTGTATTGAGTAAACAAAATGTTGCTAGCAGCTTTTTATTAACTGTGATTTATTTTATTCACCTTTATGATCAAAATAATGAAATTCAATATTAAAAAAACTAATTTAGTATGGTAAGATTGTCCGACAACTTACACTTTAGTATTGGCTTTAGATTACAAAACAACTTTCCTTTACAAAATTATTATTATTTAGCATATACAAAAAAATATGCCTGTTTATTTATTTCTATATAAATAATTATGCAAATAATGAAAATTTAAAGATCATTTTGCTATTTATCTGTTTGGTGTAACTAACATTTTACCAATTGTGGAAAACGAAAGCCAAAACTGACAACTTAACCTTTATTTAGTAACGATTTTATTGGTTTACGTCACAATGAATTTGAAGTCGGATACGGTGGAATTAAGTTATTGCATTTTAAAATATGTTTTTAACGAAATGTATTTGCTTGTTTTCTGTTAAAAATATAATGACATTATTTTGGATCTACAATAATTGATTGATATTATAAGTTTTTAATGCCCATTTGTAAAACGAAAACGAACGTGATGAATCTTCTTGGAAAATATACCTGCCACAGATAATCCACCCCCTGCTATCCACTTCTGAAAATTTTTTTGAATAATAAATTCATGACCGTCGGTTTTTGTCGCAAATTACCCGTAACACTTCGTATTGTTAGATAGTTGAAATTACGTTGAAGGTTTGAGTATAAAATACCTTTTAGAAAATTGTACGTGCTGCGCCATCTATCTATTTAATTCTTCGTAACAAGGAAATTCCCCAGCCTTAATGCAAATTCGCATCACCATCCTGCTCAACTAGCTTCAGTCGTTAATACTTTAATAGCACGATCCAAACGTTTAACAGATTCAGAAAATTATAATGTAGAAATCAGCTATCTAAAGGAAGTCTTAATGTGTAACGGATACTCGCACAATGTAATAATGAAAGCAATTAGGAAACAATCAGGTAAAGCAGACTCCTCAATTCAAGAAGATAATCCAATTACAAAAGCTGACCTACCTTATATCAAAAATATTACTGACAAAATTTGTAAAACATTGCTTCGTCATAATATTAAAACAATATTTACTACGCATAGAAAGATTACTTCATTATTACAGTCTCCAAAAGAATATATTCCTCTTGAATCCCAAAGAGTATATGAAGTTCCATGCGGCATGTGTAATAAAACATATGTACGAAGTAATAACATTCTGCTGAACTTTCATTGTTTATTATTTTGAAACGAATATACACAACGTTTCGATTGCTGTGGTATCTGTAATCGTCATCAGGTGAATACTAACAAACTTAGAAACTACTGGAGCTTATATACTAAAGACATGTTCGATGAAGCGTTCAAGCGTACAAAATCAACTTAGCGTAACAGATTAATTAACAAAATTACTTAGTGAAGTTTAAGTTGTTTTAGAGGTTCGATTAGTGGTTTCCATATGTTGCTTATCTCGACACTTGGCTGGCTGAAAATTTCTATGTTGTTGTTGATGAATGCCGCTTCTTTAAATTTCCGTTTGTACCAATGTTCCTCTCTGTGGATGATTTTTGCTTCCGACTATTTATTCGATGTTGGTTATCCCACGAATGTTGCGCGATATCGGACTTAGAAGTCTCTCCTCTCTCTTGTGCGTCTGATGTTCTTTCAGTCTGATGTCAAGTGGTCTTTTGGTTTCCCCCACGTATGACTTGCCACATTCACATGGAACTTGGTCAATACAGTTTTTGGAATCTCGACTTGTTTGTGGCTTTGTGTTGGAAATTATACTCCTAATGGTGGTCGATGATTTGAACACTGTATTTAAGTTGTAGCTTTTCCCTATACGTTTTATTGATTCTGAGAAACTTTTGACATATGAGATGCTCAGCAGTGAATTGGGCAGTTCTTCTGTTTTAGGTTGTTCCTTAGTGTTCAATTGCTTTTTCTGTAAAAGCTCTCCTACAATCTTTTCTGGATAACCATTCTGCCTTAGATCGTTTCTAATGTTTTTGATTTCTTCTCGGAGCACTTTCTCTGTGTTGCACAACCTGTACGCTCTGTCGATTAGAGATTTTACTACTCCCCTCTTCGTAGATGTGGAATGGTTGGATTTAAAGTTAAGATATCGACCGGTGTGTGTCGGTTTCCTGTAGACAGTCGTTTCCATAATTCCCTTGTTCTTTAATTGTTACGTGAACGTCTAGAAAAGGAAGTGAGTTCTCCTTTTCCTTTTCCATAGTGAATTTGATGGATGGTTTGATGTTGTTCAGATGTTGTAGAAAAAGGTCTAGTTGCCGATTACTGTGGTTCCAAATTATGAAGGTATCGTCAACATATCTTACCCATGTTTTGGGTTTGAATTTTGCTTTCTCTATGGCCTGGGATTCAAACCAGTTCATGTAGATGTTGGCGACTACTGGTGATAGAGATGAACCCATTGGTAGTCCTTCGTCTTGAGTGAAGTATGAGTTCTTAAGGCAACATTCTAGGAGCTTCATTATTCCTTCTACCGTTTAATTGTGGCTCTGTAAGGAAAAGTTTTGTGTGCCTCATCTCTGAAGAGTTTTTCCATAGTTTTCTTATGCTCCGCTGCAAGTTTGCTGTGAATTATTTCTTTTCTGGTCTCGTATGCGATTTCAAAAACAGGTTCATGTCCGATATATGACCCTGTTGTGCGCTTTTTTTGCTAGTGCGTCCCCCATTAGGTTACCCTTTACATTCTGGTTTTTTGGTATCCAAATGAGCTGCACTGGTTGGCGAGTTGCCAATATTTCCAGACTGTTTATGAATGCCATAATCACTTTGGATTTTATTACTTGTGATCTTAGCGCCAGTACTGTATTATCACTTTAAATTGTGAAATTTTTTTGTGAAGTCGGGTCTCATAGTTAAGATTGTTTCTTCACGCAGCACGTTGTATATACCCGGTTTGTTTTTCCCGGTAATTGACGCGTGTTCATTAATCTGCAATCTGTATGCTGCTTGCCTTGTTTCCACCATTACAACGAGGTGTAATGGTGAAAGTGAAAGTAGTGCTGTGGGCATGGTTCTCATGCTCCTGTTATCAGTAGACATGCCATTTTCGGGTTGGTTCTCTCACCCCATACAAGCGCGCCGTATGTGATGATGGGTTTTGTTACCACAGTATATAACCATTTGATCATTGTGGGTTTTAATCCCCATGTGTGTCCGACCATCCGTTTGGTTGTATTAAGAACCCTGATGGCCTTTGTTGTGACTTTTTCTAGATGAGCATTGAAAGTCAGTCTAGTATCAAGCGTAAGTCCCAAATATTGACTTCTTTTGTCATCGAGAGCGTAACTTCGTACATCGTAGGTATAGTTTTATGTCATTTGTTTTCCGTCGTTTGGTAAACGGTACAATTGCCGTCTTAGTTGGGTCACTAATAGTCCCTCTTTTTTGCACCATTTTTCGACGGTGTTGAGTACACTTTGCATTATGTTCGATACAGTTGCCCCAAACTTCTCGTTTGTGATAATGGTGAGATCGTCGGCGTATCCTAAAGTAAATACTCCGTCGTCTTCTAATTCTTGTAGTAGGCCGTCCATGACGAGGCACCACAGTAGGGGTGATGGCAACCCGCCTTGTGGGCATCCGCCAGCCACTTTGATTCCTACAGTGCTACCGTACAAAGTAGTTGTTACCGTCCGATTCCCGAGCATTGAGTTGACCCAGTTTCGGACTAGAGGTGTGATTCCTTTTTCCTCCATTGCCCTTGCAATTGAGGTGAAGGTAGTATTGTCAAATGCTCCTTCAATATCTAGAAAAGCACCCAATGCAACATTATTGTTTTGGATTGCATTTTCGCATCTGCTTACTAGTTGGTGAATTGCTAGCTCGCAAAGATTTTCCAGATTGGTAAGCATACTGGTTTCGGTGCAGAGGCGAAACCCTTAGTGTCCCGTCCCGTATATATCTGTCGACTACTTTTTCAAGTAGTTTTAAGATGAAAGAAGTTAAGCTGATCGGTCTGTAGCAATTTGGCATGGGCTTGTTTGAAAATCCTTTCCATTACAAAATCTTTTTTGAGAGAAATCTTTAGCAGATTTTTATCCAGGATTATACTCTTATCCCAACTTGAGGAAATTTGGAAAGAAAATGACGACGGTGTTTACAGGAACGTACATTTGTAAACAAACATTTTCTATTTTAAAAGGAAACCAATCGCATCAACGTCCCGGGTTCGGCTTTCATGCAATCACCTTCATTCCATATTAAGAATTAACGTTACTCAACTTGAACTAAGTATTGTGCTAATTCTTGTTTTCTTTAATTTTTCATAATCTACAAAATCCATGGTTCATAAAATAGTTATAGTAATGTTAACTTCTTAGTATTATTACTGACCTAGCTTAATAAAATGTACTTTATGTACACGATTTGGTTTACGAAAATTTCGCTTTTTTAAAAGTGAGTTCGACAATATGATTTATTTTCGTCTCGATTTTTTAACGGATATAAACGTACTCGTACTTTATATTTAATTTCAAAAATACGGTGAGTGCAATCTACAGTCTTGTAAATCCTCAAGAACGAAGTCAGTCAATTCGTTCTTAATTGATAATACCTGTAATTATAAATTTTAGATAATAATAACATTCACAATACGAAACTATGTATTTGCAGTAAATGGATGCAGAGTTCACAACTAAATGTAAAATACAGAAAAGTAGAAAACTGAACGTTCGTAGTTATTCCTCTTAAAATTAAGACACTCATATCACATTCTACAAAATAAACTTTAAAAAAATTAAATTTTCCGTTTTCTAAGTTATCAAAATTAGAGTTAATTTAACAAAGATTGTATAATTAGCTAGTGGAATAATCCAATTGGTACAAATCAATATCACAATACCAATAATATGACAGAAAAAAATCAAGACTTAACCACTAAATGTCTCCAAAAACTAACTTAAAATCACATAATGTTATGTTTATTAATTTAAAATTACAATATGGGTAACTATAGCAACCTGAGCCATTATGGCCATGAAAACTGTCTACATGTGTAAAGCTCGTTGATAAAATGGCAAGTTCTATTACTCTATGTAAATACGCTATACTTAATTATTGTTAGTATTGTTGTATTTCATCTAATATCCAGCGTGTATATAAATTTTGGAGTGATTTGATAATAATATAACAGCAGCGTATCAGCAAAACACGAAACTACATATATTAATGTATACGGCAATATCAGCATTAATTGTTTATTTAGTTGGTTAATGTTTCTGCTACATTAAGATCCAAGATATTAGGAATTGGCTCACGCCAATAAACAAATTGAGAGTAATCATTTGCCGCTTCGAGTAGCGGAGGGAACAGCTGATCCACGTAATTAGTCATATTGGAATAACTGAAACAAAGAGACAAGCAATTAAATTTTGTTTTAAAAATTATTGAATGTTAATCGCATCCAATTTGCAAATACCTAAAGTATGAAATGAATTAATGCATATAATATTTTATTTTAAACAGCATTTGTATTTATATCGGTGACAATTAAAAAGCGTTAGAAATGTTAATCTAAAA
This sequence comes from Aquatica leii, assembly GCA_035610365.1. Lineage (NCBI taxonomy): Eukaryota > Metazoa > Arthropoda > Insecta > Coleoptera > Lampyridae > Aquatica > Aquatica leii. The sequence continues at coordinate 118,402,689 of CM069432.1, forward strand.
AGCGATTAAATTAAAGCACACAAAACGTTCCTCAATATTATCTGAAATAGGCTTACCATTAATAAGACCTCCGGAACACGAGTAGTGCGTTCTTTAATTCGCATGTGCATTTTGTTTTGGAGAAGCAAAACTTGTACCATAAATAACAAATAAATTTATAAATATATACTTTTTCAGTCACATCTGAGTATGACTAGACTGTTTCTTAATCCTCAATTTTGTTAATTTCTACTTTAGCATTTATTTCCTATAATTACTTATAATTAATTGTCTAGTTATGTTTAGAAATATCATATCTATCACGCAATCAAATTGTTTTATTAAAACTACTTATGCCTATGATTTTTTTTTAAAATATCAACAGTAACTCAGGTACCAAAAATTAAATCGTTCTAACACAGACTTGTTTGTTTGATCGTGTTAATTAGTTTGAATCAAATTAATCAAATTTTGTATAATAGCTCTAACCATTTTTTTAAATTTGCAATAAATAGCAACCAAAATGTGACTAATTTTAATTCTAAATAAAATTAATATTATTATTTGTTCATACTAATGAAGCATAGCAGTAGTGTAATTAAATTGTATTTCAGTAAATTTCAGCACTTTATTGTTAATAACCTTTCTACAACATTGACTTTTCATTTTAATCTATGATTGGATCATTATGAGCACGCATAATCTTATAGAGAGCTATTCTAGAAGTTTCTGGAAAGAGACGACACTTACGCTTCCGCACGTAGCTAAAATGTTCGCTGAATCTGTTTTATAAAGAACAAATTAGGCATTATTATTATTGAAACGTTTGTCGTATTTGCAATGCGATTGTAAAACTAACAAAAAATGAAAGATAGCAAGAATAAGAAACTAAAAGAATCAAAAAATTTAACATGTTTATAATGATTTCACAACCTATGAATTATAGGAAACATTTGGCTTAGTTTTTACAAAATACTTTTTTTTGTAAAATACTTTTATTTGATGTGTAAAAAAACTCCTACAAATACTAAAAACCAAAATAAATACAGTAGTCGCTCGATACCGTGAACTAATTTAAACGAAGTGTATTTACATTATCGAAATGTTTACATTAGCAAGCAAAATTGTATAATTAATAAACTACTGTACAACATGTAAATAGAATAGAAAACAATGGCATCTTTAAGTAAGCATTAATACAAATGCTTGCTATTTTATTTGCGTTTATTTGCGCCTAGCATTGGTCGTTCACTGTTTGTTATACTTTACAAAGAACTAAAATATCAGTATATAATACTTTTTCTGCATCGATTTCCTCTAATTTGCAACATTTAAATACTTATCTTTGTTTCATAAATTAATATCAGCTGATGTACAAAAAAGGTTAGGATTTACTCTTACAAAAGCATCACCATGGGATCGTAATTGTTTCCTAATTACGCTTAAAAGAGCATCGTCTTTATTTTTATCAATGGTACAACTTTTTTCAAATTCTTGCTGATTCACAATTGTTTCCGACAATATATATTACGTGTTTCAGAAACTCGAATATGCTTTCATGATTTTTTGATAATACAAATTAAAGTAGAAAATAGAATCTTATTAGGTGTTTATCGTCTGGAGGTTGACTTGATGCGTTATCTAACTGTAACAACGCTGTCATTGGAAGTATCTGTATTTTAGTAATTTTTTTACTTACAAACTAGATATCATTTGTTAGCATTTTCGATTAATTCGTAACTGCAGCTCCTCAAGTCTATTTACAGGAGTACCATCTACTAATGTTTTTAACGATCTCCAAATGAAAATTTAGAGGGTTTCAAGCAGGTGATCAGCAGGTCATAAAACAAGTTTGCAGGAATGCCGTCCAAAAGATCACACATTCTCTTCTACAGAAACTTGAGGTAAGCAGCGCTTGTCAGCTAATTCTTGTGCATTGACAACAAACGTCAAATACTTGAAGTTTATTTCACAAAACATCAGACAACTATGATAAGAAAATGCAAGTTTTTGCAAAATAAAAAAAAGGAATAACATTATCTTGGTTCATACTACTACATCCTTAAATCGTTTATACTCTTTTTTTATCACTGTGTATAACAATACGATTTGTGATTATATATTTATTGTCATATCGGAAGGACAAAGCACTGGAGTAGAATTATTTTAAGAATGTATTTTGGTAAATTTGTCTTTGCATTTTTTAACGTTTTTTGAATTCCTGCGCTTTTAAATTCATGTTTTTCTAAAATGATTGTTTATAAATACTTAATCTTATAGATTGTTGATTTTAAAATTCTGTAATTTCTATAAATATCATTTTTATTTTATCACTTAAATAGTTTGTTTTATGAGGAGTAAATGCATAAACACATATGTTGATTAAAGTTCAGAAAAAAAATGCGAAAATTGATGTTTACGTTATCGAGCTGTGGATACTGTTTACGTTACCAAGAGTTCCATTTACATAATCCTATATAGTGTGAATTTTGTGTTTACAATAGCGCGATGTTTCCATTATCAAGTGTTTACATTACCGAGCGTCTAATGTATCATATTAAAAATTTCAAAGTTTTGCTACTACATTTTTAGATCCGTCACATCACAATAGGCAACAATAATATACTGAAATTTGCCGTATTTTCTTATAAAAAAAAAGAACCCAACTTAATTAATAAATTAATCAAAATTTAACGACGCGTTAGCAATAACCACCCTGTATAATACCAACAACAAAATGCATATGCTTTTAAATTAAAACAGAGCAACGTAAACGAAATATCAAAATAAATAACAAGAAATACTTTTAAATCACAGTTGCTCATTCTCTGTACATTTTTGTCTAAGAAAATTAATTTAACTTATAGTGTATTGATCTGGATCTATAATATTTATAGAGTCAGTATCAAAACTATAAAAATAATCTTTAAAATCTTCGTCTTTTTTAATTTTGTCTAATAAAGGTGGAAAAACATCATTGACAACCAGAGACTGGCCCGTGTAACTGTGAACAACGAAAAATGCCACTTAGAAATAAGATTTAACAAAAATTGGCAGCAAAAAAAGTACAGTGAAACTACTTTTACAAATACAAAAAGTCACTTACACTAAATCAGCATCTTAATTAGTTTCTATTTATATACACAATATTTATGTAACACCTTACCTGGATTGGAAAGTTTGAGTAAGTTCATGTTTTAATTCCCCTTTGTGATTAATCGTAAAAATTCTAACAATTGGAATACCAACAGCTCTGTAAGCCCAAACATCCTAAATTAAAAAGATAAAAGATTTTAAACTATAATCAGCAGTAAATACTAGTTTAATAAAAATCATAAAAAAATTAAAGTAACTTACATTAATCCTGTTTCCATAACCAGCATAGAAAGGATTTGATTCGATAGGAAACAAAGCTCTTATATCGCTCATGCAAGAAATTTTAAATTGCTCTGGTTTTTTCTCAATAACTTCCCTACATAAATTTGATTTAGTATTTAAAAAAATTCTTAACAATCAAGATTACCGATGAAAAGCTGTTATAAGTGATGTAGGATTTAATAGCATTGGTCCATCCGGCATATTTAAATCTCCTTGTTTTATAGATTTAAGATATTCCCGTGTAATTCGTGCTTGACCAATAGCTCTTGCGCTAAGATACAACAATTTGTATCCATTATCTTTGATTTTATTGAATAGTTGAGCTACGCCTGATTGAGCCCAATCCTTGCCAACAATTGGTAAAATATGACCAAGAACATCAGATCTGGTAAAAAAAAGTTTAGTAAAACCGCACAAAAAATACACAAACCAAAACAATAAATTACTATTTAAGAATATCTTACTTGGTGATAGTACCATCAATATCCGAAATGACAATTTTATCATCCCATCTCCATTTATATATGTGACATTTGCAACGAGTTGTACCTTGATAAGCTGTGGTAACGCTAAATTCCACTTCGTTCATACCATCGCGAAGATTAAGACTTTTCTGAAATAATCATAATTTAATAGTACCTCTGAGTTAACTTTTCAATAAACTTACGATTTGTTCAGAACTCAGCCTTAAAGTTTTACGACATTTATCAGATTTGTCGGATTTCTCAGAAGTACCTTGGTTGTCAACTACTTTCTCTTCTATTACAACTATATCTTTGCCATGATCACTGCCTGAACTTTGAGATCCATAATACCCATCTTCAATAACCGGAGATTCTAATACTGCTATTGTAAAAACATTTTTTAGTATAAACTTTGCTACATTTAAAAATACTTACAAGGTATATCTATTTTAGTATTTGGAACCTCAACAACTATACTAACGTCTTTGGCTTCTTCAGTCTTTGGTGTGTCGACATTGATTATAGTGTCGGTAGAAGGAGGTGTTTCACGCGACGATCGGCTGCGACGCCAACCCCACCACGAATAACTCTTTGTTTCAACTTTGGTTCTCTTTTCTTGTGTAGCTGCAGCCATATGCATATTACACAGCTGATCTACTGTACTCTACATTTAACCAACGAATAATAAAGTGTATACAAATTAAAAAATAAATACCTGAGGTAATGATCTTTGATAAATAAATAAACTGGTAATGATAGGAATGGCAACTTTCCAATTGTAGTATTTATCGTGAATGCGCACCACCATCTTAGGAGATTCTAGAAGAGAAGGATTGTTGCATAAATCTGAGAACGCGACTGTCTCAGCATTAAAGCGTTCTTCGGTTGGTTCGCTATCCCATCCACATAAGGATAAAGAAATATCACATATGCCAACTTGAGCGCTAGCAAAAAATATGTTCAAACATTATTTACAAAGCTTTTTAAGCAACCTACGCTTTTTGTTCTTCAAAGTCTGAATCAATAGACTTGCATCCCTCAGCACTATTAGGGCTCTGAGTTAAAGATGGACCATTTCCTGATTCATAATCCATATCTGCATCTAAATTTGTTTTGCAATGACATCAATTACAATATATAAAAATAATAAGTGCAAGCAATTCTACATAAACACGTCACACAGTGATGGCCGCAATAAGAAAAAAAATAAATCTGGAAATTTGCTCTTACCTGCGGTTTTCTTTTCATTAGTTTTGGTGAAGTATAAAGCGGCCACTTCTGGTTCAATTGCGCCAGAACTTAAATCCGCTAAATAAACGCCATCGCTGTTGCTAGCTTGACGTTGATGTTTCATAAAGGAAAACACGCTGCTAAGCATTGAGTTATGTTGCGCTTGTGTAGACGTTTGTCCTGTAGTTTTATCACTAGCTGGAGACGAAACATGTGGCTTCGAACTTGGAAATTCTCCCCACGCCCAACTCTGTTGAACTTCAATATCTATATCATCATCTTTACGATTTTTAACTTCAAATTCGGTATCTGATAAAACGGCTTCAATTGCAGTTGGTGACGCCGGTCTAGAATCTCCAGGACCTGACGTCAGTTCGGTATCAGAAAAAAAGTGAAAATCTGGATCTATTACCTTGCGATTGCTGGTAACAGATGTCGCTTCTGATATTCTAAAAAATATTTTTTTTTACTAGCGAAAATTACTGCATTTTGATACTCACTGAATATCTCGTAATTCTGGTTCAGATACATTACTATCTAGAGAACTACGATCAGTACTAGAATCTGGAACCTTTAAATCCACGCCTACTTCTAAAGTTTCCATAGCAGGCGGTTCTGCTGAAGAAGTCTTCCTTTGTGCATTTTTCTTCTTCATAAGAGATTTTTTACGTCTTCTTTTTTTCCCATTTTTACCCTCGCTTATTGGTTCGTCAAATTTAATCGGCGTGCTTGTGTTTTCTATAGCAGTTTTACCATCAATTTCAAGACCGTCCATTTGAAAAATAGTTTCTGAGATACTATTATCCTTACTTATATCTTCACTGCTTAGTTTGGTTGTATTTCCAGATGGTAAAGACAATGTTAAATCCTCGGCGGAAGCTTCGCCTAAATCAATATTACCTAAACCAATTTGTCTTTTAATAAAATCTTTGGCTCTAAAATCATCATCTGAATTTGCTGTATGTCGGCGTTTTGTATAATCGTTGACTTCATTTTCGAACACCGGTGGAATAGTCTCATTTAAATCTAAACTGTTTCTTCGCCGGGTCTACATTTTAAAAGTTTAAATATTTTTTTTTACAAAAATATGGAAACTTACTTTTGATTTATATAGTTCCTCAAAATCCACTGGTATTGGAGATGTGGCTAAGTGTTCAGGTATTTCTTCATTATCAGAATCTTGAACTTCTTCTACAAAGAACGCCTCTCCACTTTCTCCTAATTTCATGTGAATGTCTAATGGTTCCCCATTTACTTGTACATCCACCTATAAAAACTCAAATTAGTACATACAAAAATGTGAAAGCAATTACCTGTAAGCTCGAGTTATTATAATCAAGAAAATATATTTAACAGATTATAAGATTACCGTAACCAGGTTTAAGAAAATAAGAAAAAAAATTACTTACAATTAAAAAAAAAACGTTTAAAAATATAATTTCCTATAAATTGAATTTGTAAAGTTGCGAAAAAATTCAATAAAAATTGGAATAACTAACATAAAAATCATCAACACAGACAGACTTTATTTTTAAAATTACCAGCATTAAGGTTTTGGTTTTAACTGTCGAGTCAGAAAACATTTTTAATTGTGATTCAAAATTATTTCAACGACAACGATTGAAAACTATTTTTTATTCGCAATTCTAAAAGAGAAAAAAAAACAGGAAAGTTCACGACAGTGAAAAATTACGTAAATAGATAAATCATTGAACGTCATACTTGTAAATAACAATCACAACAACGCCAGTAAACCAGAGTTCAAGTTATAACTGCTAAATTATTTAATTAAAAAAAACTTACCACTTTTTCGCGGCTTCTTAAAACTCCGATTTTTCCAAATCTAACGTGAAATGGTGAACAATTATAGGTTCCATCCGGTTGTTCTACAACAACAACGTCGATAGCACCAGTAAGGGTAGCTCCATTAATATCATTATAAAATTCTTTAAAATTGGAGATAAATCTCCCAATATAGTTCATTCCATGCATAGTGCTATGCGTTGTTTATCTTCTGCCTAATTAAGTAATACTTATATATTCATTTTGTCGTTGGAAACGAGGTTTGCTTTAACTATACTATAAAATCACAGGATTCTATGTATCAGTTTATTATGAAATTGCTCGAGATACTGTAAAAAACGATAGTAGAGATCTGCTAATATAATCCTTCCATCATTATGCAAATTATCTGCGTCCTCGTCGATTATCTATAACAAACAAAAACACTTCAGATTTTATCTGTATACGTAATTTCCACGTTTATTACATCAAAACAAAGATCAAGTGTTGTTCACATGTGTACATTCTTTTAAATTTCTTATCAACCTTGAGATACATTAATTAAACGATCGTACTACTATTGTTTACTTCTTTGAAATCATTATTAATCGCTATTGTCATTAATCGTTTGGAATTAATTATTCAGCAAATTAACAATTTATTATTTGTATGACCCAACTCGTTTGGAACATCGTTTCAAAGCTAACATTGAAAATAGTAAAATTAATTTTAGTTTACATACTAACGAAATCTTTCTTATTGACCTCAAAACGCTCAAAATCATGAGGTTGGCCACAAAGATCGAAAAAGTAAAGATTTCCATAAACACAAAATACTTTAAAGCTAATAGAAACCCTTAGCCTCTACTTGCGTTGTATGTTATCAAAGGTCAATGGCAATATGAGTAATCCTACAATCCCAAGGCACAGATAAAACTAACATATTTATAGTAATATAAATAGACAATCATCTGGCTACTGCAATACTGTATAATCTTCATCTGTGTTTTTATGATGTAATTTATTATTTATATCATAACGATAAGGTTAAAGAAAATGTTATTCCATAGTAATTTAATCTTATTTTGCAGTTTCTTACGGCTATAACATAGAATTCGGTTGTCCCTTGCATCAATAATAAAACACAAAGTAGTTCATTGTCAAACAAAATATAGCAACTTTCAAAAAACTTTTACATTTGAATGTTTGCATAATAGCTTAAGTAATTTTAAATACATAAAGGTGAATCAAAACGCAGTCGAAGTGTTTTGTTAATGATGTTCTAAATATAGGTACATCAAAAACGTATTTCCCAGGCAAAATCAATTATTACTTTAGTTTTTGTGTTTTTTAATTTTCGGTTAATTACTACCTTCGACTTGGATTTTGTAGCTCTCGACGTTTCTTCCTCACTCAAAACAACTTTTTAAAATAAATTTTGAAAAATAACGCGAAGTAGAATAAATCCAATTTATAAAAAACGAGTTGAATGACATTTGCTTTAAATTTTTAAGTTTATGCTTATATCGATAAGGTTTATAAATAGAATTGATAACATTACGCGTACGTCCTACAAGAAAAAAATTAAACGAAAGATATTGTAAACTTTTATTTTTTGAAAGTTCTTATCTTATAGTACCAATACCCTCCAATGGTTTTTAGTTGAATTTTTCTGGACTATATGTAATTCATTTTGGTGATACTAGAGTTGCCATTGAGAGTTGCTAAAAAATAGTAGATCGACTTCAGGAAACAGTTGTACAGAAACATTTGCAATAAAGGTTTCACATAAAAGCACATACATAAAAAATAGATGAAGCGAACGGCAAAATCGTGTCAAGAAATAAAAATAGATGAAAATATGATTAAATCTCGCGATAAAAACAGGAAATCTCAGTAATCTTGAATTTAATAATATCAATTGCAGACTTTATAACAGTAATTTGAACCTCCACAAATTTAGTTTTTCACATACAAAAATGTGTATGCGTTAATAAATTTTTAAATTTCAGTTATATTAATTTTATTATTGTTCGAATAGAAGTACTGTTTACATTTTCATTTTGACATTTTTATAGAGACGAATGCCTGATAACCTATAAAAACCCATGCAAAAGTAAATACTTATCGTATGCCATGATATTAAATTAAGCGCAGCTATCCTTCGGTTCTGTGTTGAACGAAATTCGCTAGATGGAAACAGTATCGTTTTTAAACTTGAAAAGAATACGCTCCGCCTTATCAGAATTGTTTTGTTTCGTCTTCAGCTGGGATTGCATTTAAACTTAACTTGAAATGAATTGGATTTTTGTCGTCGTTTACGATGAAATGTAATAGACACAAAATATTTTTAAGTAAATTATAAATCATAATTAAATGTAAGCTTATGTATTTGCTTATACTGATTGCAGTCATTTTATTATTTACAAGTAACTTAAAGTCACTTTCTTAACACAACAGGTCAGGTTCAGGTAATTTTGTTGGTTTTTTTTTTAAATTTTTAGTAAGTGCGTCATATTTTATTACACAATTGTTTTGTAGCAAAAATACTTCTCCTTTGGTTACAAAATGTGTTATTTGAGGAAATATATCTAACGTTACTATAAGTAACAGTTATTATCTATTTTTCCCATGTCCTAAACTAGCTGACAACAAATTCAACAAAAAAGCTTTTCTAAACACAAGTTTATAAGACATATTAGTACCCATTGGATATAAAAACTATTAAATCTGTAAAAGACGTTTTTTACAAGCAGTTCATGCGCTTATGTGTATTGAACTTTTTAAAAGCATGCACTTCATCAAAAATTTAATTCAATGCAGGTATCAACAGCAAACTTGTTTAACAAGCGTATGAGGTTAATGTAAACTTAAATTAAGCATCTAGTTACCAAACTACAAACTTGCAATAAGCTTATTTTGCAAATTGAAAAATAAAATGATGTATACCTGATATCTGAGTTACTTACTGATTAAGTTAGATAACGGTTAGATCAAGCTAGCCCCTCCTGCTTCCATTTCATTTTTTAAATAATATTCCAGTATAATTAGTTGTGCTCGTTTTATTCTAAATTGTACTAATATCATTTTTAATTGTGCTTCCCATTTTCTCTACTTATTTTTCAATTTTTTGCTAATTTAATTGTGTGTTTTTTGTGCTAAAATGTGCCGTTATCAATTTTAAATGTGTTTAATTTTAAATTGTTAATAAAACTAAAACAAATCAGCCCCCCCCCCCAAACTCAGCTAAACCGATAAAAAACCCGGATTAAACTTGATCTAATTTGTTTTACAATTTATTTTGTTTATTCAATTGTGCTAATATTAAATTAATTTATTTTTTTCATTATTACTATAAAATGGTTAGATAATTAACCAACAAAAGACTGCTAAACCAGAATAACGAATCGCTAAATTTAACTAGAAAGTAGCTATTTTATTAAGACTGATTAGATTACATTACATTACAAACAATTTTTTTGTCAATTTACAAGTTGTTTAGATGTATTTATCTATTTAGAATAAAACGCAGTTAAAAACTATATTACCACACTTGAGCACAATTAAATAAGCAAGAAATAGTGTAAATAATTTAAAAACAGTGGGTTGCTAGACATGTAAATTTCCGGATTTTGTTTAAAACTAAGCTTAAATAAGTTTAATAAAACATAAATAAATATATGCACAAAACGAGCACATTTAGACGACCAAAAAAATATTGTAAAAAAATTGAATAAAATCTAATTCATAATTTCAAATTAAACACAGTTAAAAATAATACAGGCACAATTGAGCACAAACAAACACGATTAAATAATTAAAAAAAAATTGTAAAAAAGCGAAAAAAAACGAAGGCATAGCGTTTGAGTTAGCTCCCAGATTTGTTTTATTTTTTTATTAATTAAGAATTAAGCTCAATTAAAAATAACATTACCACAATTCATCACAAAACGGACACAGTTCATTACAGTGAAATATATAATTTAAAAAATGAAAGTGGAGGGTTAACTTCTGGCTTATCAGTAAGCTTACTCAAACCACAGTATAATGCTTTTAGAACCAGTAGTCCAACTCGAAGGTAAAAAAATCCTAGTTTTTCTGCGCGCATGGTAAACTCGCAGATAGGTGCGCAACTACTTTTTTGTTTTGCGCTTGCCCAGTAATGTTTATTTCTAGCAGCTGTGTTTATGTTTGGTATTTTTAACCTCCAAATTTTCAATTTTTTATTTATTGAACAAACCAAATACAAAATACACACGGGAAAGTAATTTTGAGATAATTTAAATAGTTGATTGAATTTTAAAGTTGTTCTTCACAAACATTTTAATACAGATAATTTAAATTACACGGGTAATGATCAATAATTTATGAACGCTTAGAGAGTTGCGCAAAAATTTCGTACGCCTAAAACTTCAAAGATACCGACAGGGAGTTGGACTACTGGTTCTATAAGCATTATACTGTGCTCAAACTAGCGTCGTCCACTAATTATGTATTTAACGAAATAAGCTGACGAATATGTGGAGGTTTTTAAAGGTCGACACCAAGCTTTTAGAGTATTCAACTTTACAATTTGCTAACGATAAAAAAACTGACGACAACGCTTTTTGGAACAAAAACATTTTTTTTAAACTTAATTCCATTTGTTATATTTGTTTCATTCTATGAATACGTATTCAACGCTTATATTGAAAATTCCATTCAAAATTATGTACAGATTCTTTTTTGATATGGAGGAAGTTACCAAAGATTTGTTGGAAGTTAGCTTATAACTTGGAATAACACGGAAAAAAAGGTTATGCGGAATTGATATGTATCATGCAAAAGGCTGTTGGTTTTGAGTCAAGCCGATGTACGCTTGAATTAAACTTCTATTTTATTAGATTGTCGCTGTAATTGCATTGCAATAAGAGATTTAGTTTAAATTTTAGTACATTTACGTTGAATGTTATTTGAACGTGGATCAATTTTAGAAAAAAAGCAAATGCTTTAAATATGAAATCGTAATGATTAAATTCAGTATAATATTTCTCTCCGTGAATAACTGATGTGTCTGAAGATACAAAATGCAGTCAGGTACACCATGTTTTTAGCATGGATCAACGTTACTTTTGATATTCACGCAACAAATTATAAGAATTTAGTCGTACACGGAGAGAAACATTATGCTGAATTTAATCATTACAATTTCATATTTAAAGCATTTGCTTTTTTTCTAAAACTGATCCACATTCAAATAAAATTAAACCTTCATGTTCTAAAACTTAAAAGTAAATTTCTTATTGCAATCCAAACATGTTTTTATTATCATTCATAATTATAATGATACAAGGAAAGAGTTTTTGTTAAAATTAAGACTACAAATTCAACCAATTTTTATAAGAAATTATATCAACGATTAAAGTACGTAATAAATTACTACGAAACCACAAGTAGGCGTTTTAAGTAAGCATTTATGTTATCACTATTTGTTTCACGCTGGCCTAAAATAAGGTATCAGCAATTTAATTTAAGTTAAGGTTCGCAATATATGCTAAAAGATAAATTAACGTGTAACGTGACTCCGACAGTCTTTTGTTTGGAACTATACGACAAGGATCCATCATTTTATAGTGAGTTGCTTGCAGAATATTATCTATAACTCACTACATTAATTAGTGAATGATTGGAAACTATAAGAAACTTACCAGTAAGTATTGACTCTGATTTTGAATATTGTTCACTTTGTTTCACTCAATGAAATGAAATTATCGTACATTTGCTTTTCTTTTAGAAAAAGAAATTGACGTTATATCAACGGTTATATCCCTTGTGTGCCTAACGGAAAATGATTTGGACATATTTAAGGAAGGTGAACTTGGGTTGATTGTAAACTTTAGAAGTTGGAGAATCCTTGTCAGAAAAAAAAACTTTTCAAAAGTTACAAGATTATTTAACTCGGGTGGTGTAGATTCGACTAATATTCTAAGTGTAACATACTATTAATGCTGATGCGTGTATGATTGGTGTCAAGGACAGTATTATTTGGTAATATTACCAATAATTATAAATTTAAATGTAATCTGGGATTAAACCATAAACTGTAGTGATGATAAAAATATAACACATTTATTTTGAATTTAGCAAATAAATACGTTTAAACCAGGTGTCTCCAAACTACGGCCCGCGGGCTAACACCGCCCCGCGAGCGTCGCCAATCCGGCCCGCAACAGCGGGCCTGACGTGGCTGGTATCCGGCCCCCCCTTTAATTTATTTTGATAAATTGAATCAAACAAAGTAATTATACAAAATAATAATCAGATGTTTTACTTACATACTAAAAATACAATAATCCACAAAACTAAATTATTAAACATTAAATTAGTATAGGTACGTATAAGTAGTTAATGAGATTTATGCATCTGTGACTTTCCACTGACGATCGTTTGCAGTTGTGGATTAAATTTACTCGTGCCAATTATTAGAAGCGACTTAAGATGCTCGTCAGTTAACTTTGATCTGTAAACATTTTTTGTGTATTTCATTTTGGAAAATGTTTTTTCGCACAGGTACGTTGTTCCAAAAGTGGTAAAATAGCTACAAGCAAATTTATGCACCTGATCAAACTGTGTGAGTGGAAGACTCTTATAAAATTTTAGTAATGATGAGTTTGATATGTTTCTTTAAAAATATCGCTACATTGCAAATCAATTATTTACATTTGAAGTTCTTAGGGAAGGGTTTCTATATCGGTGATAAATGGATTCTGGAAGATCTTGATGTCATTTGCAATTGCGTCAATATCAGAAAAACGAGATTCAAAATTTATTTTTAAAGCCCCCAAAGCTTCAGTTGCAAAATCAATAGGAAATGGAGTGTCAGTTTGCTGACTGAACGTTTGAAACGTATTAAAATGCGTGAAACATTTTTTATTTAATTGGGATTAAAACAAAGCGATTTTCTGTCGGAATGCCTTAATATGTATGTGTGTGCAAATCAGGCAGAAGCTGATTTTTTCCTTACAATCGTAAATTAAGGTCGTTCATATGTTTAGTCAAATCTGTATAAAAAGATAACTTCCATAACCAGTCATAGTTTTGCAACTGCGCGAGTGGACGATTCTTTTCGTTCAAAAAAATTTCTATTATTGCTCGTAGATCAAAAAATCGGGTAAGAACTTTTGTACAAGTACGCCAACGTACTGCAGTATAATATAGCAAGTCATTTTCTCGGATCTCTGCAATAAACTCGCGGAATTGACGATGATTAAGCGCATGCGATCTGATAAAGTTGACAACCGATATGATTAACTTTAAAACTTCTGACATATCCAAGCATTTTGCGCACAAAGACTGTTGATGGATGATACAATGTACTATTAATGGTTTTGATCCACCATCATTTTTGACGGCCTTTGATACGAGAGCAACCACAGCTTTATTTATTCCACACACATTTTTGCTACCATCAGTGGTAATGGATTTCAAGTTTTTCCATTTAAGATTGCTTTTCTGAACAGCATTTTCAACTCCTTTAAAAATATCTTCACCAGTGGTCGTGGCGTGAATGCTATGAACATCTAAAAGCTCTTCATACACTTCGTAATTTATCTACCCTTCGAATAAAAATTAATACCTGAGCAGTATCTGAAACATCCGTCGACTCATCTAGGGCCAGAGAGAACCACTCTAGGAGACGATTTCTGTCATTTAATTGAGCTAATATATTTTCTGCAACTTCATCAATTTTTCGAGCCACAGTGTTTGCTGACAAAATTATGTTTTTAAATAAATTAGCCTTTTCTGGACACATTTTTTCTGCCGTTGCAATTATACAATCCTTGATTAATTCACCGTCAGTAAATGGTTTCCCATGTTTTGCAATGGAATGAGCTACGCGAAAACTAGCACGAGTTGCGGCTTCTTGTTCACTATTGACTTTTTTGAACAAGAATTGTCGAGATTTCAACCCGCGCTTCATTGATTCAAATTTTTAGATCTTAAACTTCCCGTAAAATTTGAGTAATTCTGAGAATGCATAGTCTCATAATGGCGTTTTATATTGTACTCTTTGAGGACGGCTATGGTTATATTACAAATTAAACACGTTGCCTTATTATTTGACTCGATTACAAAATATTGACAGCTCCATTGCTCTTTAAATGTTCTGCACTCACTATCTATTTCTCGTTTTTTACCATATTTGTCAATTCATACACAAAGCACGTAACTTCTAATCAAAATAATATTTAAGTTTTGCACCAAGACCCACAGTACATACACGCAATAAATCCGCTATTTCCACCGGACTGACATGTCCATGACAATTTGCGTACGTGAGGAGGCGCACCACGTCACGATTTGTTACTACGACTGCATACATGCAAAGAACCCGACAAAGGTACATTGGCGCCGGGGTGCCAGATAAAAGTTGCTGCTCCTAAAAACCGCAAAAATAAACAATAACTCGAGTCTGAGAATTATTTATCTGCAACTTCTTGGAAACACACATGCAACGTAGTTGAAAATGAAAACTATACCTAAAATAAACAATCGTAAATTTGAAGGATATGCTACAAATACGTATAATAATAACACTAGCAAAGTAATATCTTAACACCAATGTTACGAATGACGTATTTTTTGTAGTATTTATATATGTACAAGTACATAAGTATATACATAATACACATACAAATTTTACAAATTTAATTCATAAGCAGAAGGTTTTAATTTATATTTTATATTTATACCATTAATAAGGAAATAAAGATTTGAGAATTAGTAATTCTTCTGGCTACACCTTAGCCATTTGGGCTTTGTTGAGCAATCAGTCTGGCCCTTAGGCTACAAAGTTTGGAGACCCCTGGTTTAAACTATGTGTATTTACTGAAATCATTCATACCCTGAAGCTACACAAAAGCAAACATTATGACACTGCGTGCTTAACTTAATACAAAATGTTATTACTATTAAACCTATTTATGATAAAACGCAACAATCAACATAGATAAGAAAAAGCAGTACTTGTCAGAATAACAAAATGAAAGTTTTATTTAAGCGTACATCGGCTTGACTCAAAACCAACAGCCTATTTGCATGAAATATAGCTGTTTTTGCTATATTACAGTAAACTTTTCTCTCCGTGTACGTTTAATTAGATCTATAATTTATATATCTTGGAAAGGGCATGCTTTTCAATCCGAATGTTATCTAAATGTTAACGTCACTATACGTGATTGGTCTAAATACATCTCACTTCTTAGAAAAGGCGGAGCTCGCAAGTTTTGACCATTGTAATGTATATAATGTAGCTTGAACTTGTTTGTAAAATAATGTATTTTTCTAATTAACTATGATAACTACAAAACGTTATCAATGAAATTGATTCAGACCATAAACAATTATGTAATATTTCGTTGTGCAAAATTTCATTCAAATCCGTTCAGTATTTTTGCTGAAAACTTGAAAGGCAATTTAACATTACGAAGTATACGAGGAGGCAAACCTTATTATTTATCAAGCAGCAGACAAAGATTGAGTTAATACCATTCGAAATATTGTCGCTCGAGCAGCAATATTTGCCATATTAATATTCAGAAACGTTAAATCAAACACAAAGCCGATGCATTGGTTTGAAAGTTGCAAAAAAATCAAACAATCAAATGTATTCCTGAAATGTTATCACTTGAATACAATATTTCTCAGTTGTTTATAATGAAGCGAAATTAGACCAACGTTATTTTTGGTAAAGCATTGCGTGGTTATTATCCGTAAATTAAATGCAACCTTAGCATTAAAGAAAGTTCGGGTATTATGAATCGCTTCCTTCAAATCAGTGAGTAGCAAAACAACATCCGTAATGTACACAACAACTCATCGGTTAAGTAATTACACATACATTTTCTAAGTTAGAAACCGTAACAGATATTTTTAACCATTTGATATCAATGTTTATTCAAGTAAGAAGACGTTTGCCTAATGTTAAGAAATAATCGATTTTTGAATTACTGGCACCGGAGATTTCATAAGAGATTAAATTTTATACAGTGTTGCCTATTCTTTTAAAATAAGATAACTGCGAAAATATGAGAATATTTGTACTACGTTGTTAAAAAGTGCAAAACACCAATGTGCAAATCACTCCAAAAAATTTGGTTTGGTTGAAATAGTCGCATATTATATTTTCGTAAAATTACCTTGTGCAATAAACTACCTCGTAGTTAATATATTGCAAGTTTTTCATGTATTAATTATTAATTATTTGTAAACTCTTTATAGATAAATTTTCACAATCATCACGATTGAGCAGATATAAAACCCAAAAATAAATATGTACGTCTTTAAGTTAAAGTTTATGAAATTTTGAGTTTAACAAACTTCCATGTCATTTTGCTGGTATATTTTTAAAGAGTAATAAAATAAAATACTCTAATGCAAATAGTACAAACAATGTTATCATGATTAACTAACAGAAATTTTGTATTAACTACATACTATCAGTCATTAATAGTTTTATTTTTTGTATAATAGCATTGTTATAAGTATTATTAGATAGGGAATGTGCACTTTATCACACACGCTCTGTTTGTTATAATGTTAAGGAAATGCATATTTTTCTGACACACGGTTTTGTAGTATCTAAGCGTGAATGACGCGGTAAATTAAACCCAAGATATGTTTATTTAACCCTTCAGACGGAACATACGTGTGTCTGACGCACTAAGAGCGCGTTGTACCAAACAAAGTTTAACAGGTCAGTTGAGCAACCGTTCATAAATGATCGTAGTTCACTCACTATTACGTTGTTCAATAAACTTTTCACTGAAGTTCAAGTGATCGAAGTTCTTATGAAATATTGCACAGTTGCAAGTACTGAATATAGTTATACGCTTGCTTATTGTCAGGATCAAAGTAATTCCAACCTAATTCTAACCTCTTTGAATACTGATTAACCCAATGGATTAACCAATATATCGATTAACCCAAATACATTTATTGATTCGGAATCATAAGGGTAGATTACTATTCTTAACAATATCATAATAAAACTAATAATTTACCCATTTATCTTAATGTACTGAACTGTTGTTTTCATTGTAGATCATGTCTAGAAAAACAAATAACAGGGAGGCTCAGAGGAGAGCACCGAACTTTAGTTCCACAGAGACGGAAATTCTATTATCTCTAGTGAAACGTTACGCTAAAGCATTGGAGTCAAAAAAAGTGACAAAGACAATATCCAAGTTAAAAGTGAAGCACTGGGAAAAATTTGTGACTAATTCAATAACCTCTCGGGTGAAAATTAAAAAAAGATGCAAAGAAAAATTTGCTGAAGGCAAAAGGTATTTATACGGGACAGGAGGTGGACCACCAAAGAGACCCGATGAATTTGAAGATGAAACAACAAGGGACATAAAGGAAATAATAGGGACACACGTGACAGAACTACCCTCATATGTTGATGATGATTGTAATTTAGATGTCATTGATCAAATGAAAAATATAATAGAAAACATATCCGATGAAGTTATAGTTTAACCTTGTACTAATATTGAAAATATAAACTTGACAGACCACACTTACATTGGCTCATCTTCAGTAAATGATGGTTTGTTCACTATAAATATTTTCAACGAACCTAGTTAATGTTCATAATTTGTTCTAATTGAAGTAGTTACAGAAGAAGATCAGGCAATACATACAAGTGAAGCAGTTGGTAAGTTACCTTCTAGTTCTGCATATTAACAGTTAGTAATGTTTGTTTATCAAAATAGAAATACCAAACGATGAAAACATAAATACAACAGATTGGTCTAAATATACGCCTGGGAAATTAAGAACTCCTATATCTAAGGCACTTAGATCAAATTGTAGATCATCACAATCATCTAATCGTGAAGTAATTAAAGGCACAGATGGTTAGTTCTTTTCTTTTCTTTAAATTTTATGTTAACTTCAAGATTTACAGGCCATGTAAGATCAGATCCACTTCGGAGTAAACTGGGGAAATGGACTGCAGCGAAAGCGCTTAAAACTACGTAATGAAAAACGTACATTAGAAAGGCAGATTTTAATAATACAAAAATCAAACTTATTAAAATAAATTCTAATTTCTACATGTATCTAAACAGTTACTGTAATAAATGTTGAAAATGTTGATTTATTAAGACAAATCGGGTAACATTGTTTATATTAATCCCAGCATGTCTTGCATATGGATTATTGAGATTAACATTATTTGTAAATTCAATAGCAGCTTCAATTTCTTCTGTCGCTTGTGGTAGTGTATCTCCCATAGTTGTGGCAATGTTGTGTAAAATAGCTGCTACCACAACTAAACTTTGTAGTTTAGTAACATGCAGTTTTATGCCCAATGCTAATATGGGAAATCGTTTCTTCCACAAACCAAAGCAACGCTCAATCGGATTTAGAGTTCTAATTTAGGCCTTATTCTAATCTATATTTCAGCTTAGAATTCAAAAAAATTGTTGAATCATATGCTGATCCTGACCACCAACATACAATATTTCTAATGTAATAGCGAAGGCTTCCACGGCCGGAGTCTATACTAAGATAAGAACGTCTTCCGGGTTTGGACCGTGTCAATGTTGTAACCGAAGTTGCCAACGTTTCGCCCACTTTCGTAAGGGCGTGAGAGAAATCGAAGAACTCAAACAAGCAACCGAACTCTAACTAAACACTTCTCAAAAGTTCGGTAATCAACTTGTAAACCAAGCCAGATTCTAAACTCAGAAAAGGTAAGAAAGAAAACGATAAACTTGAAAAAGCAAACGAAAATCTAACAAAGAACCACTACAGAGTTAGGTAATCAACTTGTGAACAAAGCCAGATTCTAAATTCCATTGAAGTGACTTAAAAAGAAATAGTCTCCGTATATAAAGAAGAAGTATCGTCACGGCTAGTTAAGCTCGACTCTGATTGGGTTACGGTTGAACGAGGGCGTGTTTTCGATAAAGGACTAATGACCGGGAACCAAAGAGGGGACAGCTCAAAACCATGATCACGATTGAAGTTATTGGGGTGTTTGATGATTTATATGCTCTCTCGAAATTTCTTGTTAAAAAAGAATGGAGATTTGGCAACCACCGAAACGTTATCAAAATCTATCTTGTGAACTGTAGTCAAATGATGTTCAGCAACCGCAGACTTAGAAATATGCATTTTCCTTATACAACGATCATGTTCTGAAATGCGAGTAATGACGGAACGACCGGTCTCACCAATGTAGACTAAACCACATGAACAAGGAATTTGGTGTACACCTTGAGATGAAAGTGTAGAAAATTTGTCCTTGGGAGAAGGAAGAATCTGAGAGATTTTGCCTGTTAGTAACCTAACTACTTTTCGATTAACGGTATTTAGTAATTAGTAACTTACACTACTTTTAAAAAGTAGTAACTTTAGTTAGTAGTTAACTACTTTTACAAAGTAACTTGCCCAGCTCTGTTTAAGGGTAATGAAAGTTGCCCTTGTTCCTTTTCGTTTAGCATGAACTTGTAGACGTAAATAATTTCACGTCCTTGACTGTGAATAACTTTATTTGTAGCTATTATATACACTAAAATGTATGAAGAAAAAATAAATTTACTTACAATAATACTCTTAGATTCGATATTAAAGAGTCCTAAAAAAAACTTGTTAATAACAAATAAAACGACAAAAGCAAAGATAGGTTAGGAAAAGCGTACGGAACGAAACTGAAGCAAAATACAAATGACATCTTTGAATGACATTTTGACATAAGCCGATTGCATTCACAGTTCACGAGATCCTGAAAGACTTCTACCCTTAGTGTTGTGAGCATCGCCAGGCTACATAATACTCTACTTGTAAAGTAAGCCATGTTTCTCTATATTTAGCACATGCATCAGACGTATGTTCCCTATAATGTATGTATTATCTGTACGTTTCACAGACTCATGTTCTTCATAAAAGTTTTTATTTTTATCTTACTCTACCGCTTATAACCTTAAATCCTTAAATTTGTGTTTACTGTTAAATATTATTTATAAAACTTTAATAATGTATTTATTAAACCTAAGTAATGAAGCCTGAATATTATTTATAATAAATGTTAATAAATATCTAAATGACAATTAATAGTAAACTGCGTTATTACAACGTATTTATTATAATATTCGTATTTAATTTTTTTAACAGATTGCTCACAATTCTATTGATAGACGCTTTCCAAGAAATGTTTCTAGTCGTACAAAAGTACTTATGAAACTTGCGTTAAGCCAGATAGATGATTCTGATTCAGTCATCGATTCGATTCGGATGATTCGTATGTTCCCGAGAAACCTGAAGTGAGTGTTATTAATCATGACGAATCAGATGACGATGATGAGGGTGATTATAATACAAAAGAAGACCCTCCTTCTGAACTACAGTCTCTTCAGGTCTGGAGCAAAATATAAATATAGACGGAACTCTCGACGACTCTCCTCTAAACGTCGAGAAATACTACAGAAGAAAAAAATGTTTTACTTGCCAGAAAAATCCCGTAATCATATAACATAACTAGAATCTCAACAAAACATAATAACAGTTAGTGTTTTTTCGCTTGAAGGCCCAGCACGGACACTTAAAAATGAGTCGAATCTGAGACAAATTTGGAATCTTTTTTTTAACTCCTAATATTATTCTACAGTTGATCAAACATACCAACATGCACAGTACAATAAAAGAACAAGATTCTGTATTCTACAAAAATACCGACGAAGATGAAATAAATGCTTTGATTGGGACAGTTTTACTATGTACAGTATTCAAATCTATAAAAGAAAGACTAAAGTCCCTTTTTTCAACTTCGGTATCTGGGCGGCCTAGTTTTTGAGCAGTAATGACTGAGAAAAGATGTTGCCAGAGCTCTCAGGTTTGATGACCCTAGAACTCTTGAAACCAGAGTAACCACAGACAAAGCAGCTGGTATTTCTAATATATTCAAAATGTTTATTTCAAATTGTCAAAATTACTATTTAGGAGCTCATGTTACTATTAATGAGACGCTTGTGCCTTTTAGAGCTCGCGTTGGTTTTAACGTCTATATGTCAAAAAACCTACCAAGTACGAAATAAAAATGATATATGTCTGTCAGACGTACGTTCCTCTTAATGGGGTAAAATAAGCCCGACAGACGTATGTTCCTCACACTGAGAGTGTTGCTGATATGAAATTTAATTGTAAATTTAATGTAATAATAAATTAGAGAATGCTAACGTATAATATTTATAATTATCCTTCGTAAACAACTAGGATTTTTGAAGCCAAATTATGGACTAGGGTCTCGAGTGGCTCTAAAAACAGTTAATGATGTAGAAAAGTTTTGTATACAAAGAAAGCTCTAGATTGCACACGATGTTCGTAAATGTTTCTAACTATTGTTATACTTATCGCCCTCTCTTAAAGTATTGAATTATTGACGACAAATAAACATAAAACTAATTCTAATTTAAATCGTAATATAAAAAAATAAATTGACAGAAGAAATTAAGATCTGCAGTTAAATATAGAACAGTAATCAGTAACTCGTTCTTTTAAGGCACGCATTTCAAACTCATATGATATTGCCGGCCACAAGATCTATTTTGTTCTAAGTTCAGGGCCGCATGTTTGTACTGATTAAAAAATTAATAAAATACAATAATTGTTAGAATGATTATATTATGTATGTCAGAGACGCATAGAAAATAAAAGGGGCTTCGTTGGGCGTTTGTGCTGGGTTAGACTGCATCGACAATTTATTACAAGTGAATAACGCACGACACTGACCGTTTACACAGTTTATTTACTATAGCAAAAGTTACGATTACAAATTTCAAAAAAAGTCATTAATAAACAATAACACAAACAAACAAAACTGATTTCATTAATTATAAAAATTAAATTTATAAACGTTTAACGATCAACACTGGAACAAACAATCCGACACCAGCTCTTTTATCTTATCAAGTTGTCACCACCAAATATCATTTCAATCTGCCCTCTTACAAGTTACATTTTCTAGCTGGTGTCGTTCCGTTCGCATGAAAAATTGTAATTTCACACGCGTTCCTTGCCCATATAAGGCAATATTACAAAATATCCAACCCTTATTGGTTGATTCTAAGTTATTAAGTTACAAAGACTAAACATTTTAAGCATAATTTATGGGAACACAAACAATAGTGCACGTGTATACATTCCATAGCCGTAGGCAGGCTTATATTCGGTGCCTCCGACATGTATTTATTAGACTTTTTTAACTAAACTAAAAATATATTACATTTTATTGTATATTATTACAGGACCTTCATTAAAACCCATTTCCCACGTGATCTATGAGTTGAGCATCGACATTGTTTTAGGTTGGTAGTGTTACCACGGTGTTACCGTTTAGTAACATTTTTTGACATTCTCGTTTGACGTTTTGTTGACATCGGGTATTATTTTTTGTAGTTTTCCTTATTCTATACTTTTTATGTTCTAAAATAGTTATAATGATAACTATTGTGCACGTTTTGTGTTTCTGTTGGTAAGTACTGAATAACAGCTGTAATTTTGAGGTCTAATTTTTGTAATTTTACATTAGTTAATAACATTTCACGATTCTATTGAACAAGTCACTGTCATTGTAATGACTCATTTGCAAACTGGAAAGTGATACTCGGAATCCTGAGGAATCTTGGTCGTATTTTCTTCAAAGTTGCATCGATAAATTCAACGAATATTTTCCAGAAGGAAAGTATACTTACGATGCTTTCCGACGACGTAAACAAGTTTTATTTAATAGATTTTTAAATGAGAATTGCATTTGCAAAAGGAAACAGGAAAGCCTACTGTACTCACTTCACCTATTATTAAAGAAACTCGCAATCGCATGAAATAAAGTTCTAATAAAACGGTAGCAAAATTATTTGCAGGCAATAGGTATAAAGTCACTTTAATTTGATAATTGATAGTATCCAATTTTTAAGATTATCAGAAGAAACTTGCCACAAAGCACTAAAAAAGAAGCTTTCGATGACTTTATACAAGGTTAGGGTTTATCAATGTTTTCCAAAATTTAAAGAGAAGAGTTAACACATGTATCGCAGCTAAAGAACAACATATTGAGCATCAGTTATAAATTTTATATAAATATTATTACCTATTTTTATTTCAAATAAATAGGTATTGTTATTAATGTGTTACCGTTTTTAATAAATTACTTAACCTTAATTTAGACGTTACAGATCAATTTTTTTATTTAGTAATTTTTTTACGTTATACCAATCCAAGCAATGTTGGTTGCCTAACATATATGTCACGTGAGATCCAATCATTTATGAAAGTCCTGTACTATTACATACATAGACATTTTGTATTTCGTGTTATTTTTTACGGTGAAACTATAAATATTCTGTATTTGAAAAAAAAATACTAAAACGAAAGTTGTAAGAAATAAAATCACAGTTTAATACTACTTTTTAGAAGATATTTGACATCGTTTGTTGCAAAACAAATCATCAATATTTGGTTGAATATCTTGAGCTGATGCAATTTTTAAAATTGATGATAAACGTTAATCGGTTAATCTTGACCTTTCTAAATTTTTGGTATTTTTCATTAAAGAAAATAGTTGCTCGCATAAATAAGTGCTTCCGAACATAGCCAGTATACGGGTAACAAACGATAACATTTTAGGAAACTGATCTACAGATAAATATGTATAAAATTCTGGAATTCCATCTTCCATATATTTTTCTTTCAACAAAGAATCACAATGAATATGAATTAATTCCTTTTGTAAGTTTTCATGATCCAATTCAATATCGATAGATAGAGGTGAAGTAAAAAGACGAAATTGTACTTCACAGCTTTTAAAATCAGAGAATCTTCGATCGAATTCCGTTTCTAACAATTTAATTTGGTCAGCATATTCTGTAAATTTTAATTCAGGTGATTTAAGTAATAGATATTGACAGCTTTCAAAGTGAGACAAATTTTTTTTTATTTCTTTTTACCAAAGTAATAATTTTTGTTTGAAAGCGTTAATATTATCTAATAGCATTGTAACAACATAATTTTTGCTTTGAAGCTTAAGATTAAGTTCATTAAGATGACTTGTAATATCAACTAAGCAAGGCAAGTCCTTTATCCATTGTCCATCATTTAATTCAGCAATATAAAGAATCGTTTTAACACTTGATTACTTTAAAGCCATCGAACTTCCGTATATTTTCCAAAAATACTGCAAATTTACGACGATTAAGTCCACATCGTCCAATATAATTTAAAATTTTGGCGACTATTTTTAAAACATGTCCGATATTTAAAACTTTGGAGCACAGTACTTGCTGGTGAATAATACAATAAAAATATTCAAAATTATTAAAATTAAAAACTATTATTAAGTAATACAGTTCATGGTAGGAGCACTATTAGTTGCCAGACAAACCAACTTTTCCAATGGTAACTTATACTTCTTCAAAATTTCCATAAACGCATCAAAAATATCAGCTCTGGTAGTTGTATTATGCATAGGAATGACTTCTAAAAGTTCTTCACTTACTTTTACATTCACATCGCAGCCGCGAATAAAAACTTTCATCAATTGCCACAGAGTAGGCTTGAAATGTTGACATTATTGAGTTATGCTGACTTCCCAAATTCTCGGCTATTTCATCAACTCTGTTGGCTAAAGTATTTCGACTTAAGCTTACACTTTTAAATTTTTTTAATTGTGCTGGACATAATGCTTCCGCCGCTTTAGTTAAACATTCACTAATAAATTCCTCTTCAGTAAATGGTTTCGATCTGCTTGCGATTAAATGTGGTAACATATAACTAACTTTTACAGCAGCTGCATTGTCTTCCAACAGATTTAGTAAACACACTTTGTTATTTTTGAATAATTGATTCCAATTCCGACAATTTGTCTTTACAAAGTTTTGCACCGTATTCGTTATAGTTTGTTTTATGATTTGTCTCATGGTGCCTTTTATGATTTATTTCTTAGCAACTGAAATACAGTTTTTACATACCAGACATAATAGTATATTAAAACACAAGTTACAGAATGAACGTGCTTCAATCACGAGACCGGGTCTCATGCACGCGTAGCGGCGAGTTTATGAAACGGTAGAGTGATTGAAACGTATTCTATGACGTGTGCGTTATACTATGTTTTCTATTTAGATACAGTATTTAATATGTTTCGTATAATTTTAATTTTAAAACAATATTGGGAAACTTTTATATTTTATTGAATTGATAACACTTACACTTTGACATATTGAAATTTGTATTAACTTAAAATCCCATAAGAAATAATCTCTTTATACCTTTATAAGTAAATAATTTTGAATTACTAGGATGTCTGTATTTTATCTTGGCATCAAAATTTGAATTTCAATTGTTAAGCTCCAATGATTTTGATTTCTTTTTCATGTAACGTCAACTTACGATGCAGACTTACCAACTTTGAAAAAACTAACATTACTAAAATTCATGTAAGAATATGCTTATTCTTACACGGATTTTAGTGTAAGAATCGCTAATTCTCATGTCGAAATAGAGAATATTTTATTCTTGCGTTGGACACAAAAATATTGCAGTTTCCATTTTTTTTTTTAAATTACGATGTTCCTCTTCAATTAATCTTTTCTTACTCATTGTTCTTGAAGTTTGATTATATTTTTAATTCAATATGAATAAAAACCAAAATCCATATCAATCACAAACGATTGAGCAATCCTGCACTTTGTTATAAGATCGCATCGCCGTTTGGCGTCGTCTGCCTCTTTTCGTTTGGAGCCTTGCGCCAGCGCACAGCGTCTAAGTATTCATGCAAGCACTCGCGACGCCAGCGTCAAATAAAAAGCTCAAACTTTCCAACTACAAGCCTTAAAGCTTATTAACTAATTGTAAGTAGACACGTTATTAATGGAATAATCGCTTATAATTAATGAACTAATTGAATACAAATAAAAACAATTTGAGTTTTAAATAGTAATGGCATAAACATAAATGCTTACAGTTATAATTGCCGAATATTGCTAATTTGGTACATATGCTCTAAAGTACGAATCCAACGACCTCGGTTGTATTATAAACACAATAGCTTGGACTGATAAGGCACGTACATATACTCGTTTTTATTTCATCTGTTTTGATGGCTTAGCTGTAACAGCTAAAATGATTATGAAAATAGTAATTGTCATCACAATTTGATTTAGAATATCAATTATTGAAATATAGTATTATATATATATATATATTTTTTGTGCTGCCAACATAGCAAACGTCAATATTCGTTCGTTAGTGTAGTTACGTAATGAACGAAAAAAGCTCTAGGATGGCAAAATGCAAACTAGGAATCTACATAAAAGTAAGTGTTCAAAGTCAATTAATATATTAGAACGAGTATGCGATAGGTGGAAAAATCATTTTAAAAATCTTGAAATTCAGTTAAAATTGAAGAAAAACGATGTTAAAGTTAATGTCAAATTTGACAGATTTAGTAATAAATGTAGTACCAACATATTTCTGTTAATTTTTTTAAAATTTTTTCAAAAAAGAATGTAATTTTATAAAAGGCAACACAAAAAATAATGTACATTACTCTCGTCGAAAGAATCATAGCATAACTCTCTCACATGCAACGCTCGGCCGTGCGGCCTCGCGTCGCATTAACGTTCGTTATACTATTTCTTACTTTCGACTCTTGTTACGTAATAGTAGTTTATTTATCGAGTTCCTGTGTAAATTGGACGCTTTTTTTCCCAAGAGGGCATTTTTAAACCCGAGTGAAACGAGGGTTTAAAAAGTCCTCGAGGAAAAAAAGCGTTCAATTTAGACAGGAACGAGTTAAATACAACCTACAAAGTCTCAAAATCTTTCAAAAATAATTTGACGTTTATGTTGACAAGTGTGTCAAAACTGTCAAAGACGGTTTACAATAGCGAAAAATTAAAATTTATGACAGTTAAGAACAATAAACTTCTATTAACATCTTACAAAACCGAACTTACTTTTTCGAACGTGAAATTTTAAATTTAAATTTTTAAATTCACTAAATCACGCTATCAATTTAAGTGTTACAAAATGAACAAATCGCGATAAGAAAAACGTATAAAGAATATATGGTATATTTACAATAGATAAATTAAATTTACTATGTACCATATGTCGCAACGCAATGGGAATCAATGTTATGATCACATTTTGTTATCTTTTGTAAATATACAACGAATACGTTATAGAAACTCTTTAATCAACGGTTATAGTATAAAGATTATAAGTTTATACTTCTATTTGCAATATATTCAATGCAAATACCTTGACTCTAAAAAATACAAGTAATTTCCATCAAAATACAGCCAACTGTAGAATATTGTGCTTCGCCATTCAGATGAGATTAATGACTATCGAATATTGACAATAACTTGCATTATATATGCATGCAAATCTTTCACAAAGCATTACATAATTGCCACGCTGAAACCAGGAGTAAAGGTAGAACATTAAAGAAAGTAATTAGATAACGGTTTTACATGCAATGAAACCTAACAGAACTAAGACCGATTCTGCAAGTATTAAACGAGTAAAAAGAATCAAAACAATAGAGTACGAAAAAAAACGCAAATAAATAAAACCTGCCACTCACCGACAAAGCTGAATCAGTTCCGAACACTACTTATTCCTTAGGCGCTCACAAAATTTTGTAAATGTTATAAACCCAAAATAAAAAAAAAAATCTTAGATCAAATAGCAAAAAGTAAATGCTCACGTACAAATAGTTATTTATTGCCCTTCAAAGCAAACATAGGTATATAAAAAATAAACGTAGAGCATAGGCTTTAAATAAAAACAGCACTCAATGCAAGGACTAAATGGCTTTATGCAAAAGAAAGTACGTCATTCATTTGGGCGTTAATCTCTAAATCTTAATCCAATCGAGAATCTTTAGAAAGACGTAAAAAATGTAATAGAAGCAAACCGAATCACAAACGAAAACATTTTATGAGAAAATGTCAACATAAAGTGTAGATATTATTTTACAGAATTGTAGTATTTCGTCTGTTATTCCAGTTTTTAATTTTAACTTTTTCATTGCAAAGCAGTGACGAGATAAAAACTCAATAAATATTATATCAATAGAAAGCAAATAAGGTTATTACTAAATGTTTATAATATTACAATTCAAGGTTCTCTTTTGTACAACCATATAGAAAGTTTCAAAATACGCAAGAGAGGTATATAACTACAAAGACATATGTACTGTATTTTTTCATAATTTTGAATTTGGTTTGTCGCCTTCAATTTCAAGTTTAAAAACTATTGCACTAATGTTTAATGCTAATGGTCTGAAGCTTTACTTAAAAAAAATTCAAAACATTGTAAAGTTAAATCACAGTAACGTGAACATTATAAAGTACCAATTCTAGCTTGCGAAATGGTTAAATTTAACCGTCGAACTTGTATTTAACAAAATTCTCGTTATTACTTACTAAAAATATTAAAATAGATGAAACCTTTAAGTGAAAATTTGGAAAACAAGTTCAAGGTTTTGAAAAACTAATAAACTTAGCAGTAATAGTCGAGCACCTCATTTGGCAAAGTATCAAAACTGTTCTTAACAAATTGGTGAAATATATAAGCAAATGTAACAATAAAATTTAATTACTTGCATGTCAAACGTGATTACTTGATCACGACGTAATAAATAACCTCATTTTTCCTTCAATTTTTTTACGTATCACACGCGCGTCTTAAAGATAACGTCCTTTTTAAATTTATTTATTCACGCGCTTCAAAGCAATTGGGTATTTCCTAATTGTTTCATTGTGCCAATTTTTCAAAATACGCTGTGGTTTATCTACATTTTAGTGTACGTCAGTACAATAACTACAAACAGTCAAAGAATTACTAAATAGCTTATTTCAGTAACTACAACTTGTTCTGTATTCTGCAAGTGAAAGTCATTTTAGTTATCCAATAGAGTATAATTACATAATTTAAAATTATTCCGCAGTGATCAGTACAGGATAAAATTGGCTGAACAAAACATTATATTTAATATTATATCTCATTTACGTATAGAATTAATAGTATTAAGTTCGAATAATAATAGCAAACAATTTTCAAATGTAATTTAATACAATTTGTATTCATTGGTCTTAATTATAGTGTATTCACACGAGTTATTTTTAAATAAATAATTATATTTTTGATTCGTCGAAAACGATGGTTGACATGCTTAAAAAGTTTTTAGAATTACATGAATAAAAGCTAATTAAAACTATTGAATTACTAGTTGTGTAAATTACTGCTCTGTAGCAATTGAAAAATTTACATATTTTTTCTACTTGATTGTCTGCAAATACTATCATTTTTCACTCTATTATTATTCTTATTACATGCCTGCCGTAATAATAATTACACTTGTTTTTTTTTTAATTAAAAGAAACGATTAGTAGAGAATCACAAATTGTTTTAAGGTTTAACTACACTTAGCTTAGCTTAGCACTGTACTTTGTTTTTTTTTAAACGAGTTCAGGAGTTTATTCAGTTATCTACATACCATCTTTAATGCATAAATAATCAAAGCATTTTCGAGTTCCTACTTAACTGACAATTTTTAATTTATGACATAGAAAGTTGTACAATTTTAATTTTGTGTAAATATCTTAATACACTTCAGTGTAATCTAAACACTATTGATCGATTATAGTACTCCGTAATATTCTTTTTTAGAACAGAATTAAATTTTGTAGATCAATAAACAAAGCCTACACGTTTTAATTATTGAACTTTATCAAAGCAATTAAGCAAATCTTACGATTATATATCTGGAGTATCGACCTTTCAATCACTATATGCGATGTTTAAAAACAATAACCATACCATATTTTACTAGAAAATGGAATATGCGATCGAATAAAATTTCGGCACAATCATTATTCATACCTTCTAGACTAGATTTACTGAAATACACGAACAAAAATAAATCTATAATTTATACAAGTAATGATTATTAAGTTAATGCTAAAAAGTACTTGTATTAAATACTACAAATTAACAAAGGCTTATAAATAATAAGCTAAATCAAAACCACAC
This sequence comes from Aquatica leii, assembly GCA_035610365.1. Lineage (NCBI taxonomy): Eukaryota > Metazoa > Arthropoda > Insecta > Coleoptera > Lampyridae > Aquatica > Aquatica leii. The sequence goes on from CM069432.1 coordinate 118,433,608, forward strand.
TAAATGTAACAAAACACTACTACTATTAAAAACATAAATACTGATAATATTGTAACAAGTACATACAGGTTATATAAATAAAAATTCTAAATATGTAAAAGGTAAATACATATTAAATCATTAGTACCGCACATAATAGCTTTACAAAAATGATTCTTCTTGGTAGACTGAAAGATATATCGAAAGTGCTAAAAGCTGTATCTGTGCTCTAAAATTTCAGTCTATTAGCCTATGAAGCACAGTGTGAGAATTAGAGTAAACAATGAAACAGCCTTTAATTTATCGCAGAAAAGATGTAGTAAACAAACAATAACGCATTAACAAAATAGAAGTTTTCAATTTTCTTCAAAGCATATGTTTTTATGTTTGCGACGTGTTGCGTTTACTTTATTATAAAAAAAAACGTAAAACCACCAAAATTCAAATACTGATTTGGGAAGATTTAAATATTACTTCCACTTCATCTGATTGAAACCTCTATAAAAGTTCTGCAAAAATTACTCTAATCAGTCAGACTTAAGAGAATCCATAGCAAAGACGAACGCAAAAGTAATTTGCTGATAAGACCAATGCCATAAACGTTTTTATTTGAAAACGAAAACAAAAAACAATTGCTACCTAAAATTTACACGAACTGGTATAAAAGAAAAAAAATTAAATTTGAGGAATCATATATTCAGTAAAAAAACCGCCAAAATCACAGCTATTCAACGCTTAAGTCCCATTTACACTAGTAATTTTTTAAAAACATCTTGAGCAGAATGTCGTTTAATTGTTTAATAAAACTAGACTATATTTCTTGAAAAAGTTTATTTGTGTATTTTTTTAATGATGGAAATGAAATGGTTTGGATTAAATTTTGCAATACACGTTACAACACAATATCGAGTATAAAAAACAATTACCTACGCGAGAGTAAAACTAGCAATTGTAGCTAGTAAATTCCAATTAAAAAATTATATGGTGTTACCAAAAGTAATCCCAACAAAAGGAAATTGCTTCTATGAAAAGTTCATGATGTATACTAAAATGTTAAATATTAATTAGCAGTACTATTTGCCTTTTAGTACTATAATGTGTATGTATATCTATAAAAAATAGTTAATTGAAAGTAATAATGGCCATTTAGAAATAGTAATTATAATCAGTAAATCAATATAAATATTTTCAACAGTAATCTAAAACACCTCAACGAATATTTAAATGTTAACTTCAAAGACAAAAAAATTATAAAGAATTCAGTCAATTGCCATTATTCATATTCAAGTAGACTACTAATTATATATCCTTAACAAATATAACAAATTTTGTATTACTATTTCCCTTTGTGATTTCTAAATGTTTTTGTAATAGAATACGATAATTGTGCATGTTTCATAATGTCTCCGCATTCATTATCGACGATTTCACCGAGAAACCCGTATCATATTAATAGCATCATTTCTTAACGTTGTGACCTGCGTTTGAATTTCGTTGTAAAAGTCACCGTAAGTTTTCTTTTTTTTTTGTGTGTTTCGATTTATTAATTTAGTATTAGCATCAAGAACGTTTTGTTTATTGTTTGTGTGGTTTGAGTTTAATGATATTTCAAGTTGTTTTCAATCATTTTTGAAATTTTCTTTTAAATGCATACAGATCCGTAATTTTGAGTTTAATTTAATACTTTATTTGGTTATCTTCGTAGAATACCAATTCAATATAATTTACGACTTCCTTTGTGGAATGTAAGTTGATACATTTTTCTTGTTTAGTCTGAATCATATTGGATTAAGCGCGATAATGAGACACCTGCATTTATGCAAGCTAAGGGTTTCGATGGGAAATATTTCGGTCAAATGTCGACGCAATGGAAATTCACGTGGCTAATTATAATTGCCGTCTTTGTTTTTCTCGTTTGATTCAATGTTCTTTCTTTTACGTAGATGTTACCGCGCAAGCGAAGAGAATTTGGTGGGAACACGAGGTGTTAAATATGAGAGGTTTTGGTTTGGGGGATGAATAATCTACAATCGATCGTTGGTGGCAATTTTAAATTACCGGTTACCGGTTGGTAAGGGTACGTTTCGTTATGCCCTACCGCGGAAGTTAAAAAGAAAATTGGTACCGTGAAAATGTAGTGTAGTGATGGAAAAGTTTGATTTTTATCTTCTTTTCAATTTTCGTAATTTACGGATTATGCAAATTTCACGGTGTCCATAATTATAACGCAAGTTTCAAGTTGGATATTCAATCGTTGGGTTGTACTGTGTCCAATCTTCGCATTTGTGCGGATTATGTTAAGCGTTAACCAAGAAATTCTTCCGTCGGCATAGAAAGTATTTGGAGTACCTTTTCGTTTGGCCATTCCGGACCATCTAACCATAAGTACGTTCCTGCAGTTACGACGAATTCAAGGTATTTATGTTGCACCATTTATTTAATCGAGAAGATATTATTTACGTTTACGCGATCAAGTGTTAAAAGCTTTGAATTTTCAATTAAAAATTACAAGTGTTTCGAAGTTATCGTTAATGTAACTAATTAATGACCGTATTTTACGGTACTGTTTTATTCCAAGTTTAAAATTTATTAAACGGGACCGAATTATCGATTCAAATTATATGTATATAAATTAGTTTATAAGTATATTTCATTTTGTTTTTAAATTATATCGACACGCGCCCGGCCGTGATCATAGAGGTTTATAGATTGATTAATTTGTGCTGTTTATTTCTTTAAAATTCTGTATTGTGTATTTTTTTTTTATTTTGTTTGTGTATTTTGTGCCATTAACTGTAAATTTGTTTTGATCAAACGTGCATTCACGTAATTTTTCTATTATTTTGCTACTGTTTTGTGTGATTAATTTTGTCAATTTCAATTCAATTATTTTATTTTATTATTTTATTCATTTTGTTTTATTTTGTTCAAATAAATGTTAAATTATTAAATTGTAAAGAGCTTTTAATTCCGTCGGCCTCCGCGTGTGTAACTTTATTAGTTTATTTTAGATTTTAGCAAATGCACCCTCTAAGGTAAGTCCGTTGGGGGGGTGCATACTACAGAAGCGGACTTATGGTTGGCAAGGGTCATTAGTCCATTAAGCTTTACCCCTTCCTGGCGCCCTTTGATTTCGACATTATTATTTATCGATTTTGTGTTTTCGACAAGTCAATCCATTTCGATCACGAAACTTTTAAATAAAACCCACCCTTCTCCATTGAGCTAGTGGCACAACCCCCCGTTTATGTTACTACATTGCAGGCAGTGACTTTGTGTTAATTTTGGAATGTAACATAAATAATTTGGCGTCTCCAGCGTGTGGCCTTTTTCGAATTTTAGTTTGCCTGTTAAGTTTCGTGATTTTTGGAAGATTTTACCGTTTTGTAATTACATTTTAAAATGGGTTACAAATTGATTGTTGATCGTTTATCGCATAACGAATTACGTTATGAAATTTTGATTAGAGGTGGTCATGCATCTTTAGGTGTTGTCGTATTACGAGGTTTACTCAAGAATTTTCTTATTGAAGAAGCCACCGGAAAAATATCTCGTCCCGTGTATCCGTTCGATTTTAATGCAGATAAATTAGCGATTCGTGAAGGTATCGATGAGCTTAGAAAATTAATAGATTCATTAAAAATTACTCCAACTACAAAAATTTCTTCTACCATTGAAACCAAAATTAAATATTTGTTAAACCGTATTTGCAATTCAATTCCTATTCAAGGTGACGATTCTCAAGTTAAAGATGAGTTTTTAAAAGACTTAGTTGTTTTAATTTCGCAGTATGAACTTTTGGATAAGCAAATAGTTGTTTCAAATCCGTCTACTTCCGCCGATGAAGTCATCGAACCTATCGTTCAACCTTCTGTAGTTGATAACGCTTTACCGACGTCTTCTGCTGTTAGTCCAAATTTTATTAGTCATGTTAAGAGTATTTCAGTTTCAAAATGGAACTTAAAGTTTTCTGGTGACGCAAAGTCAATTTCATTGAATGCATTTTTAGAACGAGTTGCCGAACTTCAATTATCGCGTAACGTTTCAAGCCATCAGCTATTTTTGGAGTGTACTGATCTTTTTACAGGTCATGCATTGATTTTTGTTAGATCCATTCGTAGTTCAGTTAATTCTTGGGAAGACTTAGTTAAGTTTTTACGCGAACAATTTCAGCCTACCGATTATGACGAACGACTTATTGAAGAAATTAAGCGTCGCACTCAAGCTAATGATGAACCAATGGGTATTTACGTTGCAATTATTCGCAACATGTTTTCACGTCTCGATGAGCCTTTTTCTGAAGAAAAGCAGTTAAAGATTTTATTAAGAAATATTTCTCCCGTTTATCAAACTCAGCTTGGTTTGTCGTCAGTTACTTCAATTGAAGAGTTGATTAAATTTGGTCGTATTATCGAGGACCGCATGCAAGCTATTGAAGCTTACACGCCTCCATCTCGTAGAAAGCAGGACATGGAGCCTGATCTCGCTTATGTAACATCTCAAGTTAAGGACATTGCAGTTTCTCGTTCTTCGAATAACGTTAGTAGTGGTGAAAAATCTACACCACCTGTTAGACAACATTCACGATTACCGTCTTCGAATATCGCACCTTCTTCACGAAGGTTAGCTATTGTTAATGCGCCTGCTTCTTCTAATCGAAGTAGTCCGCAATTATGTTGGAATTGTAGGAAGCCTAACCATCGAGCTGCTTCTTGCAAAGAACCTAAGAAAGGTTTATTTTGTTATCGTTGTGGAAAATCTAACGTTACGGTCCGCACTTGTTCTAAGTGTTCGGGAAACGAGTAAAGGACGTACTAAGAAGCCGTTTAGTGACGTCAGAGGTTAAAGTTAAATCGGCTGTCTATTTTAATAGTTTGCATTCTTCGAAGAAAAAGAGTTTTGTTAAGAATAAAGTCGTATTAGATTATGTTTTAGAGTCTGCTGAGTCTGACGAAAGACCTTTTGTCTACGTTAAAGTTTTTGGTCACGAAATTTTAAGTTTATTAGATAGTGGCGCTTCTCGCACTATTGTTGGTTCTAAGGGTTGGGAAATTTTTAGTCAGTTAGGTTTGAAGTTAAATAAGTCAGTTAAAGTTAATTGTATTGTAGCTAATGGTAAATCAGTACAAAGTTTAGGTTCACTTCTCGTCCCAATCGAAATTAAAGGAAAAATTGTTGTTTTGGAAGTTTTAGTTGTCCCTGACGTTCCGCATAATTTAATTTTAGGCGTTGATTTTTGGAAACAAGCAGGTATCGTTCCTGATCTTAGAAAAGGTGAGTGGCGTTTCGAAAATATGGACACCATTTCACAATTGGAAGATAAAGATTCAGTTATTAAGTCTCGTCTCGATCTTTCCTCAGAACAGCTCAATCAGTTAGACAGTTTAGTTAGTAATCATTTTTCTTCTACGAATGAAAATTTTGGATGCACCAACTTGATCGAACATCAGATCAAGACTACTTCCGAACCAATTAAGCAACGGTATTACCGAGTTTCGCCGTTTATCCAGAAACAAATCGATCTGGAGTTAGAGAAAATGTTGAAGTTAGGCGTTGTAGAAAAATCGAACAGCGCTTGGTCAAGCCCGATCTTATTGGTGAAGAAGAAAGACAACTCGTATCGTTTTTGCGTGGACTTTAGAAAAGTCAACAAAGTTACCGAAAAGGACGCTTATCCTTTACCTTACGTTTCGTCTATTTTGGATCGTCTTCGTGACGCTAAGTTCATTTCATCTCTCGATATTAAGTCCGCTTATTGGCAGATTCCTTTAAGCGAAGAGTCTAAGCAGTATACCGCTTTTACAGTTCCGAACCGTGGGTTATTCCAATTCACGCGCTTACCGTTTGGTTTAGCTAACGCACCAGCTTCTTGGCAGAGGTTGATTGATCGAGTTTTAGGTCCCGAATTAGAGCCTTACGTTTTTGTTTATTTAGATGACGTCATTATTTGCGCTCCTTCCTTCGAGAAACACATGGAAGTGTTAACTGAAGTTCTTCGTCGCCTTAGAGAGGCTAATTTGATGCTAAGTAAAGACAAATGTCATTTTTGTAAACCTGAACTTAAGTATCTTGGTTTTATCGTCAATTCTACTGGTTTGTCGGTTGACCCGGAAAAGGTCGATGCAATTTTGCGTATTCCAGTTCCCACTGGTGTCGCTGAAGTTAGAAGAATTATAGGCATGGCCTCGTGGTATCGCCGATTTGTACCAAATTTTTCGACAATTATCGCTCCATTGACTTCTCTGTTAAAGAAGAATTCCAGCTTTAATTGGACTAGTGATTGTGATGAAGCCTTTCAAATTATTAAGAATTGTTTAGTTTCCGCACCTATTTTGTCTTGCCCCGATTTCAATGTTCCGTTTACAGTTCAAACTGACGCTTCTGATTTTGGTCTCGGTTCAGTTCTTACACAGTTTATCGACGGTGAAGAACGTGTCATTTGTTATAATAGTAGGTCGCTCACAAAGTGTGAACGCAAGTATTCAACTACCGAAAAGGAATGTTTGGCTGTCCTGTGGTCTATTGAAAAATTACGCCCTTATCTTGAAGGAACAACTTTCACTGTAGTTACCGATCACGCATCATTAGTCTGGTTACACAATTTAAAGGAACCTACCGGTCGTCTAGCACGATGGGCTGTTAGACTTCAGCAATTTGATTTTACGATCATTCATCGTAAAGGAAAGGATCATGTCGTACCTGACGCATTATCTCGTTCAGTACCGGCTATCGACAATATTACTACCGATTGTGACATTACCGAACCTAAGTCTTCGGACAAATGGTTATCGAAACTTATGGAACGTGTACGTTCAAAACCTAACGCTTTTCCACAGTGGAAAATTAGTAACGGAAAGCTATTTAAACATGTTACCGTAGACTATCCCGATCTTCGTTCTGAGAATGACAATTGGAGAGAAGTTGTGCCTAAGTCAAAACGACTTGAAATATTGTCAAAGTTTCACGATGAGCCTACCGCTGGACACCTTGGTATCTTTAAGACTCTCGAACGAATAGTTCCGCTTTATTACTGGCCTAAGATGAAGGCTGACGTTATTCGTTACATCAATGGTTGTAAAGTTTGTATCACGCATAAGCCAGAACAGAAACGTCCTGCTGGCCTTATGACCCGTCATCCTGTTGTGGACAAACCTTGGCAGTTGATCTCTACCGATCTTGTTGGACCGCTACCGCGATCTAAGAGTGGTTATTCATATATCCTTGTAGTTGCCGATTATTTTTCGAAATTTGTTTTATTTTTCCCGTTACGTTCCGCTACTGCAGCAGCAGTTACTAAACGTCTTGAAGAAGATGTATTTTTAATGTTTGGAGTTCCTCAATATCTTTTGTGTGATAACGGCACACAGTTTCGTAGTTCAGAATTTACAAAAATGGTTTCGTCATATAAGTCTAAAATTATTTTTAACGCTAATTATCATCCACAAGCGAATCCAACTGAAAGAGTCAACCGAGTCATGAAGACAATGTTATCGTCGTATATCGAAGACAACCATCGACATTGGGATAAGTATCTTGCTAAAGTAGCATGTGCTATTCGTACCGCTGTACATGAAGTCACCGGCTTAACGCCGTTTTTCGCTAATTTTGGACGTGAAATCTGTCTCGACGGATCACGTCATGGGAAAACTACCGATTCCGACACTATCGACGATCTAGCTTTGCTGATCGTACCTTTGGCCGAAAGAGGCCCAGCGTTTAGAGAAGTTTACGTCGACATTAAGAATCGCTTGAATGCCGCTTATGTCCGCGCTAAACATTATTACGATTTACGTCGTCGTCCAGCACCTTTTGAGGTGGGAGACACAGTGTGGCGAAAGAATTATGTCCTTTCTGATGCATCTCGATATTTCTCGGCCAAATTGGCACCTAAGTTTATCGGTCCGTTCTACGTGAAACGGAAAGTTTCGTATCAGACCTATGAGTTGTCTGATGACACGGGAGCATCAAAAGGCATATGGAACGCCAAGGACTTAAAGTTGAACCCGACTGGGAATAAATAGTTTTAGGTTTTACCGTTTGATTTTGTTTTTTTTTTTGTTTTAGTTTCTTTTTCGTTTTTTTTTAGGTTAGTTAGTTTCGTTTTTGGGTTCCGTGTAGAGACGGACTAAGAATATTTCTCTACAGTGGGGACACCACTTGTCGTAAGAGGCGACTAAACAACGGTTCTTTTATTTCCATTTTTCTTTCTTCTGCTATCTTGTCTGTTCTTATCTTTTATTTCTGTAGTGTTTGCGGCTAGGTGCCATCGCTCGGTGAGGGCAGTAGTTGTGGGAAAAACGCAATGCGCGAATCTCGTGAAGCGCAGCGCGCCCTCTTCTATTGTGCAGCATCGAGTGATCTGTGTCGAACCCAAACATATGCTACCCTTCTTTTATCGTTTAGTTTTCGTTCTTTTAGTTTCTTTAGGGGATTCTCGTTGATTGCGAGATCGCGAGAATCCATAGGTTTAGTTTCGTTTTGTGTTTGACGTTTGTCGTTTAGTTACATTATCGTTTGTTTTTTTTTGGGTTATGGGTTTTCGTTTGTTTTCTGTTGTTGTTTTGTCTATTTTTAGAGTGATTTAAGAAATCCCTCTTTAAGTAGGGGAGGTGTGACCTGCGTTTGAATTTCGTTGTAAAAGTCACCGTAAGTTTTCTTTTTTTTTGTGTGTTTCGATTTATTAATTTAGTATTAGCATCAAGAACGTTTTGTTTATTGTTTGTGTGGTTTGAGTTTAATGATATTTCAAGTTGTTTTCAATCATTTTTGAAATTTTCTTTTAAATGCATACAGATCCGTAATTTTGAGTTTAATTTAATACTTTATTTGGTTATCTTCGTAGAATACCAATTCAATATAATTTACGACTTCCTTTGTGGAATGTAAGTTGATACATTTTTCTTGTTTAGTCTGAATCATATTGGATTAAGCGCGATAATGAGACACCTGCATTTATGCAAGCTAAGGGTTTCGATGGGAAATATTTCGGTCAAATGTCGACGCAATGGAAATTCACGTGGCTAATTATAATTGCCGTCTTTGTTTTTCTCGTTTGATTCAATGTTCTTTCTTTTACGTAGATGTTACCGCGCAAGCGAAGAGAATTTGGTGGGAACACGAGGTGTTAAATATGAGAGGTTTTGGTTTGGGGGATGAATAATCTACAATCGATCGTTGGTGGCAATTTTAAATTACCGGTTACCGGTTGGTAAGGGTACGTTTCGTTATGCCCTACCGCGGAAGTTAAAAAGAAAATTGGTACCGTGAAAATGTAGTGTAGTGATGGAAAAGTTTGATTTTTATCTTCTTTTCAATTTTCGTAATTTACGGATTATGCAAATTTCACGGTGTCCATAATTATAACGCAAGTTTCAAGTTGGATATTCAATCGTTGGGTTGTACTGTGTCCAATCTTCGCATTTGTGCGGATTATGTTAAGCGTTAACCAAGAAATTCTTCCGTCGGCATAGAAAGTATTTGGAGTACCTTTTCGTTTGGCCATTCCGGACCATCTAACCATAAGTACGTTCCTGCAGTTACGACGAATTCAAGGTATTTATGTTGCACCATTTATTTAATCGAGAAGATATTATTTACGTTTACGCGATCAAGTGTTAAAAGCTTTGAATTTTCAATTAAAAATTACAAGTGTTTCAAGTTATCGTTAATGTAACTAATTAATGACCGTATTTTACGGTACTGTTTTATTCCAAGTTTAAAATTTATTAAACGGGACCGAATTATCGATTCAAATTATATGTATATAAATTAGTTTATAAGTATATTTCATTTTGTTTTTAAATTATATCGACACGCGCCCGGCCGTGATCATAGAGGTTTATAGATTGATTAATTTGTGCTGTTTATTTCTTTAAAATTCTGTATTGTGTATTTTTTTTTTATTTTGTTTGTGTATTTTGTGCCATTAACTGTAAATTTGTTTTGATCAAACGTGCATTCACGTAATTTTTCTATTATTTTGCTACTGTTTTGTGTGATTAATTTTGTCAATTTCAATTCAATTATTTTATTTTATTATTTTATTCATTTTGTTTTATTTTGTTCAAATAAATGTTAAATTATTAAATTGTAAAGAGCTTTTAATTCCGTCGGCCTCCGCGTGTGTAACTTTATTAGTTTATTTTAGATTTTAGCAAATGCACCCTCTAAGGTAAGTCCGTTGGGGGGGTGCATACTACAGAAGCGGACTTATGGTTGGCAAGGGTCATTAGTCCATTAAGCTTTACCCCTTCCTGGCGCCCTTTGATTTCGACATTATTATTTATCGATTTTGTGTTTTCGACAAGTCAATCCATTTCGATCACGAAACTTTTAAATAAAACCCACCCTTCTCCATTGAGCTAGTGGCACAACCCCCCGTTTATGTTACTACATTGCAGGCAGTGACTTTGTGTTAATTTTGGAATGTAACAACGTCGCTCAGAAAATAGATACGATCAAAAACAGCAATCGAATTTCCTTGAATGTCGTAAATAAATTACTGTTGATAAAAAATAATACCTGAGAAATAGATGCAGTCTCATGGTACATTTAGCGTATGTCGGAAACAAAACTAAATTTGGTTTCTTGACATGATCATGTAGTTGCTAGTACCTAGTATAGAAAAAGTAAACGTGATTGATGTTATTCTATCAAAAAATCTATCATTTAACACTAGACGTATTCTACCAATTTAGAGATGCGACCAGGTTTCTTTAAAACACACTATAGAAAAATTCCACATCCGTACCATATTCAAAGTGTAACCGAGAGATGTAGAAAATGGGAATTAACAAATTGTAACATGTAATAAAATTACGTACACGGAAAATATATATAAGGGATATTACTGCAACGTTGCGTTGTTGAATACGAACTGTTATCTGTGATTCAAATTTTATATACATTTCTTCCGATTGGAGCATTTTTTTTAACAAACTAAATTTAAAATACCACATAATTTTGTTGTTAAATAATTGTTACAAAATGTACTACAATTATTTAAAAAAACGATTGTTCTTGTAGTATTATAGTTTGCAATATTGTTCAAAATTAAAACAAATTTTAGTGAAAATGAATATATTTTGTAAGCACTATTAAACCAGTTAATAGTAAAAGATTCAATACAAAGTAAGTGTAAAAATATTTATTACAATTTGTGTATATTTTTGTCACGCTTGTTGGAAGTTATACTACAATTTTGTGTAATGAAATTTGGTGAGAAAAAGAACACGGCAATATTGTGTATATTTTTACATTAATTTGTACTAATCATCTACATACTGTTGTATCGTTATTTTAGCAACAATTAATGTTAGATATTATTAAATCCTGCAGTTATTTTGTGATTCAAGGAATGTTTACTATAATTTGTGCAAATTATTTATACAATTATAGTGATTTATGCTACATTTTTTAGGTGTATGTGAAACAATTATAAGCAATGCAGTATTACATGATTGTAACAATAATCGTCAAAATCGACAAGATTTTGTGATGTAATTTATTGATTTAGCGGTTGATTCTTCACCTTCAAGATGTTATGGGTCGATCTTTACATCTGTCAAATTAAGTTGGCACAAAAACAAATCGTATTCCGATATATGTCGAATTCGAATATTTATCTTCCGTAATATGGTACTATTTTATCTATCGCTTGAAAACATTCAAAAGCAACATCGTCATAGTCAACAAGAAAACTTTGTTACCAACCAAGTTGTTAAACCCCAATGACAAGTTTATGACCTGTCTTGATGGTATATAGAAGCTTCCTTACAGAGGACCAAAAATCCATCTCACGCAGATATTTTTAGATAAAAAATTATAGTATGAAAAGTATTTGTGATACCAAAGATACAACAAGCTATGGTATATTGTGCATTCAAATTACTAGTGGTTGAACGTGTAAGCGATTGCTTGTACTACTGTCGTAAGGAAGAATACTGCGCCGGTGTTACATAAATAAATAAGTACATATACACGTATAGCCGGTTTTTATTTTAAAATTACAGTGTTATATAATTTTTTAGCAAATAATTATTTTATTTAATTAGTTATAATTTGCTTAGTTTTTGTGTTTTAGTTAATAATTTAATTATGTAATAATCGTGTAAACAGTTAAAAATTAAAATTTAATTACGTAACACTATTTACATGATGCACATTATTTATCGGTACTATTTGATAATTTTTTTTCAGTAACAGTTAAAAATTATGTTTATCCGTAGTGATAATAGAAATAAATTACGTCAAATAATTTATATTTTATCATAGTTCCCAACATAGGAACACAATAAGATACACTCCAGGACATAGTGTAGTAGAATAGAAGAACCGCACTATGGTGAAAAAGATCAAATTTTAACGTCTTTTTGGAAAAATCGAACACATTACTAAACTATAAAACTTTATGACGTGGACCAGGAAATTAAAAAACTCTAAAAGTTTCATCAGATAAATGAAGATCCAAATTTCAAAAGAAATGTAAATTTATCTCAAAATGAGAGTGTAATTAGACTAAGCCTACAACCGAATATAAAAATTCTATAATATCAGTAGAACAGTACCACCCGTTAAAAAAACAACACGAGCAACGACTCGGGTTATGAGTTTGAAAGAACTTAATTTCCAAGTGAGTTTCTTGGCAAATACAAAATTTAAATTACGAGAAACACCCAATATGTTGGTTAAACTGGAACAGCTAGTAAAGTTCTTGCTATAAGAAAAGATCCCTACGTCATTACACTCATTACTTACTGATATAAGAAATAACATACCGACTATTATATGAGCAAGATAAACTATGTGTAAAGCAAAGAGGGAAGATTGATTTCATGCGTTATTCAATTGACTTCAATCAAGTTGACGTTTTGTCAAACACGGGTTCCTGTCATTTTCGCTTCGTTTTGTATCTTTGTTACTGTTATTTTGCATTATATTATCTCAAACTGTTTTTTTATAGAACAAAAACATGTCGGTTTTAATACAAGGTAAAATATTACAAACTCAGTCTCGCCAAATCGTGGTTAATGTACTTGCATACTTTAAACAAGAAAACGATAATTTGATTCCATTAACGTCTGTTCAAGAGATAAACTAAAGAAAGAAAGGAACTTGAATTACAATATATTATTTACAGAGAGTTGCAACTGTATTGGGCATAAGCTTAGCTTCTGTAAAGCAGATAAAATCTGAACACAAATCGAAAAGAAAGGGCCACGAAAAACGTCAAAAACTGTAGACTTGCCAGTATCTTCAAAAATCTTTTTCTAGAACAAGATGTGATTTGTGAATTCGTTAAACACCGAACTCAAACATAAACATGTTTTGTTAAGCGATCTCACTTTAAATAGGACTCTGAGTGAAATTGGCTTTAAATTCAAGAAAGACGATTGCAGTAGATTCTTAATCAAGAAATCACGTATAGCCCTAATGAGGATTAAATGTCTAAAACCTTACATAGAAAATCTAAACTCAGAATTTCCACGTGCAGTAGTTTTTGTGGATGAAACTTGGATATTTGCTAAAGGAAATAAAGAATGTTTCGTTATTGTTTTCTTTTAATGTTTAAACATTTAAAAAATGGATTGTGAAACGATTACTTAATGATTTGAAAAAAACCATTAATTATAGTGTTAGATAATCCATCATATCATTTTATGTTATTAGAAAAAAATGCCTTCGTCAAGTTGGAACAAATCTGATTTAATTTTTGACTAAACAAAAATAATATTTCGTATGTGGCGAACATGGTCAAAAATAAATTACTTGCCATAGCTAAACAATACAAGAAAGAAAAGAAATATGAAGTAGACAAACTGTTACAACACCGACATGAAGTGCTACAACTACTACCCTATCATTGTGAGTTTAATGCAATCGAATTGATATAGGGCCATGCAAAGTCATATTACAATAAACACATTGGTAGGGACGAGTATTGTGATGAAAAAGTAATTTCACTGTATGGGAAAGTATGGAAAAAATGCATTCCTCACACAGAAAAACTAATACAAGAATGGCACAACCAAGAAAAGTTGTTAGACATTACAGTGGAACCTTTAATAAGTAATGTTAGTTTAAATTATTCAAGTTTATAGCGTTTTTGAAACTAATTTTTTTAAAACCAATAGGGATGTTTACAAAAAAATATATTTAAGAAAAAATCTTGTCAAACTATGCAAACCAATGTTTAATATAAATCCCCCCCAAAAACAACCGATACTTCAAATAGTTTTCGAGAAAACTCAACGCAAAGTTCACCGTTTATTCAAATTCCGCGAACGCCATCTGATTGGTGTGACGTCAGTTTTGCTATTAGCAATAGCGCGCCAAGTGCATTCGTGTGACATTCATGTATGTTGAAGCTTCGTACGGGTTATTTTGTGTAATAAATTGATTGATAAGGATGGAAAAACGCTTATCAGAAAGCCGATTCTCATAATTTACCCACGGTGAATGTTGAAATGGTATCTGATTTTTTAGGAAATAGTGTTAGTTTAAATCAGGGATTTCAAACACGCGGCCCGCGGCTTTTATTAGCACCGCCCGCTCAAAAATAATAAGTAAAACCATATTATAAAAAATAACTACTACCGCTGTTCAATATTTAATAGTAGCTATATAAATATCTACCTGTGCGGATGCGGCTTCTTATTTACTCCATGAATATAATGGAGGCCCTCGGTCATTCATAAGTTGGAAACCCCTGGTTTAAATCAACCGCAATCAAGCGGTGCAAAAACAAAACAGTAAGTACAAACCTTTACAGCCATATATTATTAATTCTGTATGCTCGCATTCTACTTCATAATTTATATACCTATACTATGTTCCCAAATTGGGTTAGTTTGGATTCGTTCCGATGATGATTAAAAAAATAGACTTTACTTATGGAATTTCGGACTTTCACCAAACTTCAGACATTCATCGTAACATTTACATGTTGAACATAATAAATAACGAAAACAATAAACCAAGTCGGTAATTACAAATGAAACTTTTCTTTTAAAGAACAATTTTTTACAAACGTAAAATTTTAAATTATTGTAGGTCCCAATACATTGGTATATATTTTGTAGTTATAAAAAAGCCATTCATTTTCAAAATTTAATGTCGATTGTCTACTATGAATGTAATACTTAATTATTATGAATAAATACTCTTTTCTTATGAATTTATTCTAGTATGTGCAATATTATATTAAGTCTGCAAGGGAAAGCTACGGTGACTCGGCTGTTGGTTACGTCCAGGTTAGAAGAATTAATAACAACTGCATAATCAAAGGCCGCATTTGCCCAAAACATAAAATTCGTGAGAAACCATATTTTGTCACCGCAACTGTCGATGAGGAAAATGAAATAATAAAAGAACTTTTGTGTCTTAGTTGTGTAGCAGCTTTAGGATTATGCAAACATGCTATTGCATTTATGATGTGGTTGCATCGTAGATCTGAAGAACCATCTCCAACAGAAGTTGTTTGTTACTGGAAAAAACCTAGCTTGTCGGATATTGGTTCATCAAAAACTATACTTAAAGCTACGAATATTGGGCAGTTGCAGCAGCAGTCGATAGTTATGCCAGACTCGACGCACTTTCTTGAAGAAGTTGTTGCTAGAATGAAATGCAAAAACTACGATTGTCCAATTAGTATACACTATGGCCAAGTTAATGATATAAAAAAACTCTCAGTTCACCAACTCATGATGGAATTTGCTTATGGTGATTGGGATCAAACCGCTGACTTATTTATAAATTTTTGTAAAAGCACTATACCACCTGAAATGATCGAGCAGGCTGAAAAACTCACCTAAACTCAAAGTGAGAACTGTCTATGGCACGAATTGCGATATGGGCGAATAACAGCGTCAAAATTATATGCTATGGTTGTATGCAAAAAATCTAGTGGTTCGCTAGTGAATGAAATAATAGGGGTCTCAAAAAACTTTAACAGTTTAGCCATGAGTAGAGGTAGAAACTTAGAACATGACGTATTATGTGAAGTAGAAAAAATGCTTAAATGTAAAGTAGAAAAGTACGGTTTTACAATTCTTAAAAATTTCGGTAACATAGGAGCTTCGCCAGATGGGATTACGAAACATGCTGTAATCGAGGTGAAATGTCCCATTTCTAATAAAACTTTTATGAACTATATAAATGAAAAAAATGAAATAAATAAAAAATATTTGTTTGAATGTATTAAACAATGTTGCTTGATGCGAAGTAATAACATTCTGTTGAACTTTCATTGTTTATTATTTTGAAATGAATATACACAACGTTTCGATTGCTGTGGTATCTGCAATCGTCATCAGGTGAATACTAACAAACTTAGAAATTACTGGAGCTTATCTACTAAAAAACATGTTCGATGAAGCGTTCAAGCGTACAAAATCAATTTAGCGTAACAGATTAATTAATTAACAAAATTACTTAGTAAAGTTTAAGTTGTTTTAGAGGTTCGATAAGTGGTTTCCATATGTTGCTTATCTCGACACTTGGCTGGCTGAAAATTTCTTTGTTGTTGTTGATGAATGCCGCTTCTTTAAATTTCTTTAAGTTGTTTTAGAGGTTCGATAAGTGGTTTTTTAAGTTGTTTTAGAGGTTCGATAAGTGGTTTTTTATTTAATTTTATTTTAATTTAAAGAAGCGGCATTCATCAACAACAACAAAGAAATTTTCAGCCAGCCAAGTGTCGAGATAAGCAACATATGGAAACCACTTATCGAACCTCTAAAACAACTTAAACTTTACTAAGTAATTTTGTTAATTAATTAATCTGTTACGCTAAATTGATTTTGTACGCTAGAACGCTTCATCGAACATGTTTTTTAGTATATAAGCTCCAGTAGTTTCTAAGTTTGTTAGTATTCACCTGATGACGATTGCAGATACCACAGCAATCGAAACGTTGTGTATATTCATTTCAAAATAATAAACAATGAAAGTTCAACAGAATGTTATTACTTCGCAAATAAAAAATATCTTGCACAAATTAATTTGCAGATGCAATCAAAAAATGTATCAAAGGGATGTTCATATTTGAACAAAATGTTTCTCTCAAAACCAATTTAAAACAATTTTTATGCGATAATGCATTTACAAGCTACGGCTGGTTCGCACGTGTAGCGAAACTGACGTCACAATCGACTAGTCTCGTGACAGGTACGTTTCTAGCCTTTCTTCGGTTCATTCGTAATTTTCGCAAGGAAAACATTAATAGAAAAAAAGAATGAAGTATACGTGGTTTTGGGACCTTAGATCTACCCATTTTTGCTATTTCTGAAAATTTGGAAACTGGCCTATTGTTACTCAAGACGTTGCTCATTTCGTTCTGTTATGTACAGTGGTGTCGCGATAATCCGATCCCGTGATAATCTGTATGATTTTGTAATCCGCATTGTATTTTGGTTCCATTGAAGTACTCTGTAATCCGAATTCGATTACTTATGTCACACTATGCAGGTTTTTGCAGGATTTTTCTTGTTTGTAAGCGCGTTTATGTGCATAGAAGAAATTATATGTCTACAGCATCATTCAGTACGCATTTTTCTGACTGTGCGGACTGCGAAAATAGCGCCGATTAAACGAAAACATAAAACTCTCTCAAGGAGAAGTCAGAGATTATAGATGTATTGCTGGACCAGGAAAAATTAAAAATTTAAGACAAGCTGAGTATCAACGGATGGAGAATAAACTACATTCTTGGTTTGTGGGTCTTAGAGTTCGGCATGTACCTGTTACGTCAGAAATTTTAGCCACGAACGCTAAGCAGCTGTATGCCAAATATTATGGTAATAAAAGTTTTAATGCAAGTTGGGGATGAATTTCAAACTTTCGAAAAAGGTATGGTATCAGGTGACTTAAAACCTGTGGAGAAAAATTATCTTCTGACACTGCAGCCATTGAACCATTCATACCGAAATTGGACCAAACAATAAAATCCTTAAACTTACGGCCATCGCAAATTTACAATGTAGATGATTCAGTGTTGTTTTGGAAATTGCTTCCAGATAGTACGCTGGTATCTTCTACAGAACCAACTGCTCCGGGACGAAAAACCAGCAAAGAACGATTGACCTTCTTGCAACATGTAAAGCCCTTCAAAAATTCAGAAATTCCTGTAGAGTACAAATCTACAGAAAAAGCGTGGATGACTTCGGCAGTTTTTAGGCAGTGGTTCCATCAATGTTTTATTCTTCAAGTAATAAAGTTTCTCAAGGATCAACATTTATCCGAAACAGCACTTCTTTTAATTGATAATAGTTCGAGTCATTGTAGTGAACAAAAACTAATTAGTGATAATAGTAAAATTCTGACAAAATTTTTACAGTCAAATAAAACTGCAATCATTAATTCAGCCAATGAACCAAAATGCAAATCGATTGACAAAACTATGTTACAAAAAGTCTCTTAGCTGAAATTTTTAACAAAAAGAAAAAACCTTAAAAGCTTTAACATAAAACAAGCTGTTTGCTTTCTTCACGCTGCATGAGAAAAAATACTAGCCAGTTATTTAGAAAAATGTTGGAAGAAGATTTTGAAACCAAACAATGGCCCTGAAGATTTAATCCCATTAAGCGTTTTGCAACAGCAGCTACGTCCAATAGCAGAAGAAATTGATTTGGTTTCTTCAATGCTTCAAAGTATTGGGAATGTTGACATACGTGCTGGTGATGCTATCGACTGGATTGTTGGTGATGCCAAATTGGTTGAGCAAGAAAATTTAATTCATGAAAATGATAACGCCGAGTCTGATGATTTTATGGAAATTACCGCTTCAAGCTGAGTTAAACATCAAGATGTTGTCACAAGACTAAATCTTATTTTGCAGTGAGCGACAGAGAATAGCGTACCTTTAAAAGAAATTATGATGCTACAAAACCTTGAGGAAACTGCATTCGAAAAGCAACAACAGAGTAAACAAAGTACAATTACCAACTTTTTTCGATCAGTGGAAAAAAAGAGAACGAGCAAAATTTAGTAGAAGAAAATAACGTTGAAGAAAGCGAAGAAATTATTGAAGAAGATGAAATCATCAGACTGGATTAATTTTTAATATTTTACATATAATTTCGTTGTTTAGAAGACATAATACATTAATACATACATGTATGGTGTACTCTATAGCAGCGATTCTTAACAGGGGGCCGTGAAAAGTATTTAGAGGTCGCAAAAATGTTAGAATTTTTTATATCTTTACAAATAAAACACAATAAATAGAAAAAATGTTACTGTCTGTAAAACGTCAATTATTTTTCGCGGAGTTAATGCCGTACATTTTTGTTAGCGGTGTAACATACTTATCGTAATAATATGTATTGCAAACCACACGTTTGATAATCATAGTTAACTGGAAAAAGAGTGTTAAATGTTATGAAAATAAAATTGCATTGGTTAACTTTTATCTCCCAAGGTGATTAGTTGTGAATAGGTTGAACTTAAAATCCAGCGGCGTGTATCTAAATTCCAAGACATTTAAAAATTAAATACATAAATATGAATAATACGGTTATTATGATTTTAAATAACAAGTTTTTTGTAACATAAACATATCTTAGCTACAAAATGTGTGATATGCTTGGGAAAGATGCAAGTGACCATTTAGGTAAAAAGATGTTTTGAACAAATCTGTTTACAAATTATCCATGAATGTGGTTTTACTACAAATGCATGATCGTACGCTACTGTAGTCTAATCGCGGCCAAAGGGAAGGTATTTCAAATACTTGCGTCCTTGCGTCAATCCTCTTTTTAGGTGGTTATAGTTATAGTTTTTATACGTGATGTATATACAATTTCATTTTTAGTGGCTCTATATACATATGTGTGAAGTTTGCATTTGTTTGCGCTTGCTGCGCCCTCAACGTAAAAAAATATACATACATATATAAATCTTATTTTAAGTTCTGCTTTTTTGTTTATTTATGAATTATTGTTTGTATTGATTTGCTTTGTACCAGTAATTACAAATATGTTACCTGAGGGGAGGAGGGGTTGTACTGGCCGCAAAAATATTTTAGGATTTTAAAGGAGCCGCGAATATACTTTCAGATTTTAAGGGGGGCGCAACTAATAAAATTAAGTTTCACTTTAATAATCGTAATTAATCAAACCTAAACAAAATGCACTAGTTTTTAATAATATTTATTTTATAATCAGTAATCTCGAAAATTAATTTTGAAGGTTAAACGTGTTGTGACAGCAAAATCAAAATTTTTATGAGGACCAACTAACCAGGATAGCAAACACTGAATTTCTAATTTAACTAATAAACTAACACTTAATTTGACTGGTGCGTTAATCTTGATTCGTATGAATACGATGATGACGTAGAGATCTCTCTGACGGCAAGAACTTTAAGTCGATACCATGTGATGACAGTTGTAATAAAACTGAGAACAATGCATTGATTTCAACTGCTCGCTTTCAAACTTAAAAATGAAAATTAACATGATTTTTATTAAAAAAACGTATTAAAATTTTGTAAAATCAAAAAATTTCAATTGAAACCGTGAATATTGGAAAAGTTGATTGTAACACTATTTCACGCGGTTAAAACCAAAAACTGAGAGACGCAGTAGACTATGATATTACATATTTATATAGTATTATCTAGTTAACAGTATTCGTTTGCTAATCTCCAAATAGAAATTAAAATAATGCACGATCATTCGAATTCAATTATCTAATTTTCGTTATAGCTATTCGTTGGAGATAAGTTCAAACACCCAAAAAAAATGTCACATTTGCCTACTTTCATTTCAAATATAAATCCTAATAAGTAGCCGTTGGATTTGTGTATACAATTTAAAAATAAATATTAAGGAAAATAAAATCATAAAAGTAGGTTTACAATAATCTGGAAAAACACCTAGTAATCAAAATTTTGCACTTATGCATGTAATTTTTCAAACAACAGATTGCAGGGTTTATATTAGATATAAATATTGGTTTATGTAATCTCTATACATTTCTTATTTATTGTAGCAAATTTTATAATTTGCTGTTTTAATTCAGTGGCCTAGTTTTTTTTTTAACCAAACGGTTTTTGGTTGATGCCATCAAACATACGCAGTATTTTGTTTATTGATACAGAAAAAAATATACCGCACGTGTAAATTGCACGCCACTTGTTATTAACCCAATGAAGTAAAAGGAAAAACGAACACGTCATGATTCCGCCAATAGAAATGGCGCTTTAAAGTTGACTAATATCACCAGTTTATATACACGTCATTCAATATCAGCTGTTGTAACTTGAAATTTAAAAAATACCTGATAAAACTAACCATTTCATTTCCTGCTACTTGATAAAAGCGTTAAAAATGTAGTATAATGATGACCGTAATTTCACACGTATGTATTTGGTGTTAGTGTTTACATTTGGTTACCCCAAGATAGATTTATACCTACTTTTATTATTTAGCAAGCGTTTTCATGGCATCGCTTTTGAACAACCTAAATATAAAGGTCCATGCACGACACGTGGCTTAATATAATAAACAAATGTCGAGCATTAATAATTTTTGGCATTGCGTGTCCTTGAATAAATTCATATTATTAGATTAATTAAATTAATCTTGCAAATATATGTGAGATAATTAATTGTTTAACGCACTATTATGAAATAGAAACCACGTGTAATTGAGAAAAAAAGTATAATCAAACATTAATACACATGTAAATACAATTAGATCTATACTTAAGGCTGTATGCCCGGCCTGAAAATCGTTTTTTCCATTTCCTGGGTTTATTTTTGAATGCAAAATTTTGATGTTTACATGATAATTCATAAAAAAAATTGCTGCAAAGGGGTAAAGAGCCCATTTTTTCAAATTGTCTTTAAGGCTTTAAAAATAAACAAAAAATTTTGATTTTCGAAAATATGGGCCTTTACCCACCATTTTAGAGATCGTAAGAACATGTAACATTTTAATTTTTTTAATTATTTTCGAAAATGCGACCAGGAAATGGAAAACAAAATTGAATTTATATCGCTGTATTTCCTGAAATCTAAGTTTGATACATGGTACGGTTTTGAGCGATGGAAGGATGGAACTCCGCCTATTGACATTAGCACGTTTCGCAGTCGCAAGCGTTTCTACAGTAAGCATATCTGGTAATGTATATATCTACATAATGTCTTGATAAGAATATAATTTTAAATTCTCTTTCGTTAAATTACATATGGTATGTACTTACTATTTATAAATTTCTAGTGTGACGATCTCTTCTGCTCGATAAATGTACATTTAAGTTTACTCTATTATAAGATTTTGGCATTATAGATTTTGTTAAATTGTAAATACTAAGCTAATCTAAAGTTCCCACTAAAACGCACGTACTGCTTTTATACACATTTACTTCATATATATAAATTTTCTCTGTTTGTTTACAGATACAAAAAGATGATAGTTTCTGGTCTTGTATGAAACCCTAATCGACGGACTTTTATTTATAGTACATTATGCCTTCATTAGCATTGAAGGAAAATAGTTTCAATTACATTTGTAATTTTTTACATTTTTAAAAAGTTTCTATGATTATTAGTATTATTTTTATTAAATTGTTCCAGGTGCTCTTTTAGTATTATATGGAATCATATATGGAAGTAAATATTTCTACAAAAACAAAAAAATGATTTTAATAAATGAAAAGCAATATTTTTATTATTATTTTGTCTCAAAATTTTCTTATCATTGTAAGCAACGTATACTAACTTTTGTTATGTAAATATAGTATGACCTCATAAACATCATCAAATTGTTTAGTTATCTCAAATTTGCAATTTCAGCATAATAAAAAGTACGGATTTGTAGTCCACGTGGACTTAAAGAATGCCAGTCAAAGTGTCGAAGCACCAATCGTGGGTAATACTAATCCCATAAATTATCAGTAACGCAACCGCGACTAAATTTTTCCTACTCTTTCTTCTTTCATTACATTAACAGTATGTAACCATATCTCTAAACATATGTGAACGTTGAAATAATTGAACAAATTAGTGCAACGCCCATCTCAAAACAAATCTGAATTAAACCGGGAGTATAGCCTTAATCGGGTTCAATTACTTCAAATATACAATACACTTTCTTTCAGGCTATAAACTTTCTTAAAACATTTTATTGTAAAGGTTTGGATAAAGAACTTAGTATCCTTTAAAATAATTTCAATACAGAAGGATTTTACGCACACTTTCATAAAAGTTTCTGATCATGTGACAATTATGAGTACACATGTAAACATTGGAAAGAGCCAATTATTAAACTATAAATGTACTTAGACGACAAGTGTTTTTAAACAACTTTCATTGCCAACTCAATAGGACAATGCCAATAATAAACAACAAAAATAAAAACAATAGAGATACAATGATAACCGTATCACGTATATTATTTAAATACTAGAAATATTTCTAAAATAAACCAACCAGTGGCGGCTTATCGATTAGGTCATTTAAAAGAAATAATAAAAATAAACAAATGCAAATATGATTATAGTTGGGACGGCGGATCTTTGCACCTGTATGTAAACGTGAACGACATACGTTATTGTAGTAGCATTCATGATTTCACATTATAACAAGGATAGAGCTTATCAGGTGATTTCATTCCGTAAGATTCAATTAATGAAATACGTTATTACTGAAAGTTGAAGATGAAAAAGGATAAAATACCCGTTTATCGATTACTAAACATACATTTGTACTACGCTAATCTAATTTTTTGCGGTTTGCGTTGTGCGGCGGTCAAACCTCATTGGTTAATTTGAAATGTTTGCGGCGAAACAGAACATAAATTGCGACGCTGCATCAGTTGAAATTTGTCGAACTCTTTGCGACAAAAAGAAAAAGAACACAAACATTTAGAAAGAAATAATAGTATATTAGGGTACTGTCTTTGATTTTAAATTCACACTTAACCTAAATCGTCAGAAAACTTTACAATTTATTTTCTAGTTTAATTGACTCGAATGAATAATGAAATGGAATTATTAATTTTAAGTTATCTTTACGTTCGTTATAAAAATAGAAATCGAAAACGTAAGCACAGATTTTGGGTCCGACCCATTTTCTCTCGAAGGGCGATGTGTGGAGACGGCCATTACCTGATAAAGGAAATTACTGTGGATGAAACCGAAGATTTCTATCAATATTTTCGTATGTCTCCTATCCAATTTAACAACCTATTAAATACCCTAAGTCCAGCACTTGAGAAAATGTTTTTTGTGCGGGAGCCAATACCTGTACAAACTGTAAACATAAACAGCAATGAAAACTTAAAGGTTAAAATCACATACGTAGTAGAGAAAAAAACGCACATTGCTTTCTGTATTATATACGTTGTTGCGCCTGCGACAGCGCACAACGCAAACCGCTGTAATGGAAATCCACCTTAAGCAGGTGCAAAGTTTAAAACGTATGACATGACATAGTAAATAACATTTGTGTATATGTATTTTTGTTTGTATCTTTGCTTGTAAAAATTGATTCTCCTATTCTCTATTACTTCAAGAAATCTGTTCTTATCAGAACAACTGCAATCAATACTGGTTATTGTTACATCTCGTAAGTAGAATGTTTTTAAATAACTTTTAGTCAACTTAAATTATGATTTTAAGTTATGCCTGGCCACAAACCATCCACTTTTAGACGTTTAACCCCAATGAGTAGACTTGGATAAGTCACGTGATGCTGTTTATATTTATCTCCCATCCGAGAGATGTCGCTGAAATCAATTCTGATCATCCGCTTAAAGTTACCAACAGTTTTAAATCAAACGCCATTCGACAAGAAAGCATAATTTATCTAATCTATGTAAGAAACAGGAACGCTACAATGGCGTGTTTACAAGACACTTTTACACTTTCCCGTGAAGACGTCTTTGTTTAAAACTAGTGTTGGTGTGTATTTAAGACATTTTCTGATAAACAATTTAAAAACTGCCAATACAATTGAATCGGTATTGATATTTGTTTGACATTTACATCTCATAATATACTTCTTCCTTTCGATTTAAGTGTTACTTTAGTGTTAGTGTTTAGCGTGTATGCAAGACAGTTTCATTAACAGCTAGTAATATTCTTGTTCGTTTAAGACTTAGTATTAGTTTAGTGTTAGTGTGTGTTCAAGACTCGACTTTATCTTATAAACAATTTAAAAATTGAAAACGCAATTGAATCTGATTGAAGCTGTTCGAGATTTACAGCTGATAGTAAATTATTTTTGTTAAAAAGTAAAATATTTGAAGAGTTTATTTATTAGATAATGGTTGGAGCAAATTGTTGTGTTAGAAATTGACAAATTAAAAAAAATACGCTGTACAAATATTTAGCCAGAGGTTAGCAGTAATACATAATCTCGCCGGAAAATTAGATAAGTTTTGTACTTTGTAACTTTTTTTTGTTGTTAATAATTTTTTTTAAAGATTATTTAAAATTCCTGAGTGAGGGTACAGGATATACTTCTGAAGTGTTGGTGATTTTTGATAAGCTGTTCGATTCTATACCTAAACGGTAGCACAAAAGAAACATCAAATGGGAAAAAATTGAGGTGTGGAATTGTTAAGGCCGCTGGCCATTTTAAATTTTGAACAGAAGAAGCAATTCTTATTTTCTCTTCAATGGCCTTTAAAGTTAAGAACCCTAGGGATAGACCAAAGCCACCTAGCTTAAAGAACTGAATATTCACAATTAAAAATTTTATGAACTTTTGGAATGTTGTCAAAAAAGAAGGTTTTCAATATTTATTAGGTAGGAGTTTACGCTAAGACCCTTTGAAAATTTATTTGGAAGAGTAGTACGTAGCCACGGAATTCAGTCTACAAACCCGACAGCAAAAAACTTCTATCTATTTTTAATACCATAATATGTCATATAATTGCGAAGATGATAATTCTACTGATGCATGTTTGAGAACATAAAAAAATTAATGACTAATTCAGAAATACAGGCAAATGAACAGTTACCGGAGGCACAAATAAATTCAACTTCAACAAGCAATAGAATAGACGTTGGTATACAAAAACAAACTCATATTACCTAATTAGGCAACCAATTATTACAAATTGACAAGTGATATGAAAAGCAGTTATGATTTATTTAAAAAAAATAATAGACTTGATTGTAATTACTGCAAAAATAAATTGTTTGGGAATCGTGATACAAATGTTCTGATAAAGGAAAGAGAAGCCGATATTAATTTCAGGCAAGGATTATGTTATCCCAGTAAAAATTGGAAATCGATGTTTATAAAAATTTTGAATATTATTAACAGAAATTTAAATGAAAATCCCAATTCAAAAAATATGTATAAACAAACAAATAAAGGAATTCTTGAGCAAGTAGCTTTTCTTTAATAACTTGTGATAAACATAATTTAGTAGTAGGTAATAAAATATTATTATTAATTAGTACCATCTTTCCATAATTGGTGTAAATATGTTATATAAAAGAAAAAAAAAGAATCCTACCAGTACTGTGCCCTCTAAGACAAAGATGAAAGAGAACACAAATTTCTACTCCGAGTAATAACGAAGTCAGCCGAGCGGTAACGGAAAGTGAAAGTTACCTGATGGCTAATGATATAAATACCGTCACATACACTTATCCTTCAGTGACATTTACTACTCCGAAGATGCAAGCTGTTATGTCTTGCGAAAAGTTTGTTTGGGCTCTCAAGGGAATACTAAGACCAAGTTCTAAAAAGTATAGGTCTACGACACAGTCTAAGCCTAAAGTCGCCTATAATCGTAACCAAAATAATCGCAAAAGCTTAAGATTTTATATTTATCTATGTCTGTTTGTTATTTATATTGTAATTAGTATTCAAATAAATATGTAAAAATATTTTTCGAAGTAATTTTTTTATTAATTGACTTAATTTTCTTATTTATTGATATTATTCATTTTGCAATAGTTAATTTTAACATCTATCATGTAAATATGAAGATTAATTGGAAAAAATAGTAAATAGGATTTTAAACCCAATTTCAAATAATGCATAGGTTATTTTATCTTCTAACCACCAGAGAGCGCCTTTAAAATCTGCCCCACTCTAAAACACGGCCGTTGTGCGTATAATGAGTGGGTGGTTTGTGTACCTGGCAATCGATTGAATCATAGAGAAACAAAGGGGAAGAGTATCAACTACTATATACAAATGTGACCGTTAGTTCTAAAAACCGTCCTTCGGGGCGTTGGTGGGCAATTTTGTAGGTGCGCAACTTTAATAATATTGGTTCAGTTTCCCGCTAAATTGTCATTGTAAGTTTATAACCTTGTTCGGGTGAGTATTCTCTTTAAATGTAATTATTAAATAAATATATTATAATATTTACTAGTTTTGAGTATAATCTTAATCAAAATTAATATGTAATTATGCAAATGAATATCAACATGCAATGATTCTAATATTTTTCAAGTTTGTTATTTACAATTATCTTAACCTTAATCGACATTACATATAATACCCATGTTAATTATTTATAATTATTGTAAAATATGATTATTAATTTAAATTATGTTTCCTATTCCAATATATTATACATCGTCCTATTGTTCAACACGATTTATTCAAAAAATATTTAATTTAACTCTGCCTGTGATGACGATTTGGTGAACAACTAGCATTGGAGTCATCACTGCCGGTCCCAAGCTCGGATGAAAGAGGAGGGAATATAAACATGAATTCAGTAAGATTCAAAAAAGATCGTAGAACCAACAATGATGAACAACATTTAATATGACCTGAAGACAACACCCGCATAATATTGATCAGGAAATGTTTGTTGTAGATTATATATTCGTTATTCATTGTTTTTAAATGTAACATTCTATTTTCTGTATGTAATAAACTGTTAATTACTAATTTTATTTTTGTTTATTTGTATATAAATTAATATCTACTTTTGAATTTAAGTGGAAACGCGCGCTTTTGTTTGCTGGTAAAGTAGAATTATTTATGATCATTTGACACCGTTTTAGTTCTAAAAACCGCCCTTCGGGGCGTTGTAACGTCCGAAAAATTTGTACAGAGTTGATACTCTTCCCCTTTGTTTCTCTATGGATTGAATAGTCAATCCCGAGATGGTTATTCATCGTTTGGCGTATTTGAAAAAAAAAATGGAGGACCTTTAGAATTTGTTAAGTGTTCAAGACGTCAGATTAAAACTATAATAATTTTTCTACGTTGTATTATTTACACTTATTTGTTTTTATAGGGTTGCAAGTAACTCTTAGTACATTAAACCACAATTTGAAAAGCAACCAAATCGTCAATCTCAATAACACTTCGTTGAAGATTGTATTAAACGACCCGGGATTTAAATTTAAAAAAGGTGATAATCGTCGAGTTCTTATGGAAAAGTTACATATTGCTTGTATGCAGACACAGTTTCTAAGAAAGTATTCTGCAAATAAAAAACTAAAAGTGCCGAGTCAAGTTGTTTTCTTAGATGAAACTTGGATTTACTTCAAAGGTAGTAAAACCAAATCTTGGCAGGATGCTAGTACCAAAAGCGTTGGTAAACCTGAAGGATATGATGGCAAACGTTTTATTGTTTTACATGCAGGAACAAGCAATGGATTTGTTAAAGGAGCAAACTTGTTATTTCATTCAAAATCAAATACCTTAGATTACCACAGTGAAATGAATCACGATATTTTTATGATTTGGACGAAACAGAAGCTAATTCCCAATTTGAAAAAACCATCGGTAATTATAATGGATAAATCACAGCGTACTTCTAGAAAAGTAAACTACTAGTTCATGGAAAAAATCAGAATATGTCGATTGCATAAAACATCACAATATCAACTATCATGAAAATTTGTGTAAAGCTGAATTACTATAAATTGCAAAATTAAACAAAAAAGATAAAGTGTATCTTATTGACGAACTGCTTCGAGAAAATGGTCATGAAGTATTAAGGCTACCACCTTATCATTGAGTTCAATGCAATCGAATTGATCAGGGCTGAAGCTAAATCTTATTATAATCAACACAATGGTAGAGATGGTTTTAGTGACGAAAGTGTTAAATCTGTGGGAAGAAGCTTTAGCAAACTGTAACGATTCGTGGAAAAAATGCATTCAACACACAGAAATGGTAATTGAAAAGTGGCATAACCTTGAACGAGTTCTTTCCGATCTTGAGATTGAACCTATAATTATTAATCTTAACGATGATTCAAGTTCTGATGCTGAATTAGAGTAACAAACATTAAAACATTCATGTTTTTCATATCTGTTTACATATTTAATAAATTTTTCCTATTTTAATTTTTGGCATAATTTTAATATTTACTACTTTCATAAAATTAGTGTGCAAAATCATTGAGATAAAAAGATAAATTTTATTGATAAAGAATTAGGTGTTTAGAATTTTTTTTTATTTATTCTGTCAAATTTTCTATATAACCTGAAATTATTTTGACATAAAAAATGACAAGTATACTTATGTAAGTAAGGGCTAATTTGACTTCAGTTTTAAATCTTGATTCACACGAATGGTGTGGCGGCTATTATTGCAAAGATCCACCGTCCCAACTATAAATTCTTAATGCAAGCGCAATCAGTAGCGTAGCAACGCCGTCACGGGTCTCGGATCTTAAAGTTTTTAGCGGGCCCTTAAAGTTTGGTTGCATACTTTACATTTCTAAGAACTCCTGCAAACATTTTTTACGTATTCGCCTATCAAACAAATGTATTTTCTATGTTGTAAAAAAACACACTTGTCAATGTTATTCATTTAATAATAGATAATAACATATCAAAAATAAAACAAAACAACATTATCTATCTATAGACATAGAAAAAGAACCCTAACTAAGTATTAGCACAAACTGTCTAAGACAGATTCAAATTTCTTCCTATTGAGTTTTAAGTTCAAGTTAAAGATAATTTGATAATCTCTCTTGATTTATAGTGTTTCTTAAGTCAGTTTTTATTAGTTTTAATTTAGAGAAACTGCGTTCAGCTGCGACTACTGTGACTGGTATTGTCAAAAATAAAAAGCAAACAGTCGGTGATTCCGAAAAATTTATACCACTTAGGTCAATTTTAAAACATTGCCCAAAACAGAATAGTTTTTTTTTTGAGTTACCGACACTATTATCACACGTTTCATGTAATTTTTGCCCCATTTCAAACAATTTATCATCGGAACTATCTGTTAAAATATTAGAATTTAAACTTTGAAACTTATTTTCAAGGTCGGTTTTTAACCGATATTTTAACTGGGCAATTATAATATCTAAAGTTTTAAAATATACATTTATCTTAAACCGATCCTATATTTGAAAAAATGTGGCGATTATTTCTTTTATCATAAAACAGTTTTTGTCTTTTTTTTTAATTTGTAGATGTACCCGACGATTGTGCCAATTGAACAACACGAATTTTTACCAAATCAAATTATTTTGCAGTTTTTTTATATCCTTGTAAGCCTTGTCAAATAATGTAACAGCATCAAAAATATTTTGCTGTTCACTCTGAAGAACTTTTGAAACTATATTAGTATTATTAAAAATATTTACATCTAAGATAACAAGCACAATTGTCTCAAATTTTTCTGAAATATTTTTTTTAAAATTTATGCATCAATTTCTGATTTAGTTGTGGAAACTAAAACATTGTTTGTTGATGTTTTCAAAATATCAGCATCTGAATTTGAAAGGTAGCAGGAAGTCATTGTTAATTTTTTCCTTATTGCGATCATTTAATAGTGCTCACCGTTTAATACTGTGGACAAAGAATACATAAACCCTTTCTACAAAATCAATGAAGTTTCTGATTTTTTTTACTCCTTTGACGGAATCATTGATAATTAAATTTAAATTATGCGCCGCATAGTACAAACGGAACATAACTTAAAATTTTTGCTTGAACACCATTATAGATGCCACTCATACTGGCATCCCCGTCGTAGCTTTGCCCACGTAATTTATCTTAACATAAACCAAATCCTGCAAGAAATTTAGTAATAATGTTTTCATAATTTTTTGATGTTTGCTTCGTATGTAATTTCTAAATATCGAAAATAATAGTCATTTGATCTACTTTTAAAAGATCTTGTATTCACGTTTTTTGTTATTAACTCGATTTGACCTTCGTTTTGCGATCCGTGTGCCACTGAGCGCAATGCAATCAAAATCTAGCGAACTGCCCGGTGGTCGTGAAGCAGAGTGTGTTTTTAGAGCTTTAATATTAAAATCTCTTGCAGAATTAACCACCAGCTGACACTGAAACCTACCAATAAAACAATCACTGAATTTATTACGAGATGAAAATATATTTTAGGATCAAAATTACGAATCTTAAAATGAAAAACTGTAACAAAAATTTCCAAAAAAGAAACTAAACAATTCAAATATGAATGTAGGGTAGACTGGGTACGATTGAGCTAGTAGTATCTCTGGGTAATACGGCAAGAAGTCAAAAGATTGGACGAAGGGTACAAGTCTAAACGCGAACTTAGTGTTGCATTTTGATATTTTTGATAAAAATGTTTGCAATTATTATGGCTTTTATTAAAGTGCGAGTGCGAGTTTTTTTTTTGTGTTTGAAACCAAACTTGTCGAATATGGCAGCGTTATTAGTTTTAATGTGAAATTATTGTAACCGTTATTTATTTATTGATTTTATTCAAGAGGTGATTCGTCTAGCGTCCCTGCACTGTGGTTTCTTTGGCCCATTTGTGCACCTCTGATTTTTAGTCCCTCAACACTTCTGTTTCGTCTGTGAAATCCAGAAGCTTATTCTAAGGAGTTTTTTCAACTCATCACCGGTTAGTCTTAGTTTGCCGAGGATCGTTGCGTGTTGCGTTTCGTATGCTTCGTATTTACACAGCAAATGTTACGAGTGCCAAAAATGCTATTCAGAAAATAATTTATGCTTCTTTTGGAATTATACGATAAGAAAAAATATTATATATGCCACAAAGTCACACGATGTGTAAAGCCATCTTAATTAATTGTTTGATGCGGCATTGGAAGCGGTTTTATTGTATCGAGCAGAGTAAAACCGCAAAAACAAATTGCACTTCAATAAATGAACGTAATCACGTCAAAATAGCAACAACTATGAGGCCAAAAATATCACAAAGCATAAAGTATATCAAATATATCATCGAAAAAAATAAGTTTCCTAAATTCAGATTTGTAATGCTCAACGTGTTTGGTGACAACAACAATTATTTATGTTTATTTATGTTATATACTACACAAAAGAGAATAAAAGAAATTCTAAGTAAATCGAAAGCAGTTTTGTTCCTTTTACTATAGTTGCTAAGAACACTAACTTAAACTAGAACATGTACAAGTTTTAAGTTTTTTACTATACTAAATAATTTGAACACAAATCCATATTTAAGTGCAGTATTTTTTGACAATAACATTTTTAAGTGATTGTTTTTGCGAATTATGTATTTTCATTAGACAAATAGTATAGGCGAGGGGTTAACCGCAGGAAGGAATCATGTACACCATACTTCATACTTCATCTTAATTCGTAATACTTCATCTACTTCACTAATAATTCATAGTACTTCGTGTACTTCACTAATAATTCATGGTACTTCATGTACTTCACCAATAATTCATAGTACTTCATATTCTTCACTTATAATTCATTATACTTCCTGTACTTCACTAATAATTCATAGTACTTCAGGTACTTCTTCAATAATTCATAATATTTCATCTATGAAGTTTTAAGGAATTTAATAAATACACGTAAATTGTCAAAATGTTATTAGTATTGTCATAAAATAAATAAATAAACAATCAAACTTCAACACAATCAAATTTTTAAAAAAATAAAATTAGAATATTGTTGTTACTTTTATTGCTTTTTAAAAATACAGATTTCGAAACACATCTACATAACTCGCCTCATAATTTTATTTAAGCCTTGTTTATGTTGTTGGGGTAGTTTTTATTAATAGTGAATTGTTCACTACCTATTAAAGATATTGGGTCTATTAAAATAAATTCTTTATTAAAAATACCTTCTCTTATGAACGTCACTTCGATAGTGAAAAGTATCGTTCTGTGTAAAATTAGCTAGACACAAAGTCGCCTAAGTAACCAAAGGCAGTAGTTCACTCTAGGTGGATAACCATCGAATAATAATTCTTTTACGTTTGCAGATGGTACGGGTGTAATAGTTGCTCGTGCAAAACTCTCCAAACGGTCATATGACCGTAACTCATGATTCTTCTTAATCATCTAGTGCTAATAAATGGAATATCATCTACACGATGTAAAATTTCTTTCTCAAAGTGTGGTTCAATACCGCCAGTTTCAACTAAACGATTATGCACTGATAAAGACTTACTGTGGAGGGGACACCTATCTGAAAATCTTTTCCTGTAAATTTTCTGCGCCCTTCTACAATATTTTCAGTTTTTCTAAATATTAAATGCATATCAGCATATTCAATTCTACTAAAACCGTCCATTATTACAGAGAAACTATTACAAACTAAACAAAACAACAATTATTTGTAATCATTTGTTTTGTTCCTAACCAAAATTTGACTGTTTAAAACGAAGGCAGATAAGTTATTCGTCGCGACCAGTTTTTAGATTTTTATAACTTTTAAATTAAAAAAGTTTTCTGGAAAATCAAGGTCAAAGTTTTTAAATGGTAACCGAAAGTAAAATCAGTTGAAATTACCTAGCATAAAAGAAAAAAGAATCGTGTGAATGAATCCGAATTTTTTATTTATCTAATCATAACAAGCGATAACAAGTATCTCAGAGTCGGCATTTGTTTATAAACTTTATTTAAAATCAAGACCTAATTACTCATTGTACCCCAATAACAAGTGCAATGACTGCATTTCTTATGCTAGATATTTTGTTTTTTTGTTAAAAGCATTAATATTTCTTAGTAGGCAAACCTATATACGTCTTTACAAAACATTTTAAATTTGCAGATTTAGTAGTTATTTATTTCGATGATCTTGCATTTAGAGAAATTAAAAAACTGTAAGGATTGAGTCAACCTGTTTTTTAAGCTTTGGTAAAATCCTCTTGTTTCGTGAAAAACCGCACTGACCGGCAGATATTAAATTTATGAAATCTAAAATTCAAGAAATATGTGATTCGTTATTATGAAAATTCATAATTGAACATTAAAATGAATATGCTCAGTTTTTTTTTTGAGAATGTAGTACCACATAATAACAACCATAAGGGACACTTCTGTCGGCACCTTTGATATTGCAGTCCGGAAAATGAGTGACCTTCGGCCATTTTGAAAATAGTGTTGAAGCGCTAGATTTAATTTCTTTTAGTAGAATGCATTTTTTTAGACAAATCGATTATTTTAACTAACTTAGATATATAATTGAAATATAATTTAGTTATCTGTTTAAGCTGACCACATTTGCAAAGTAATTCAAATGACTATCATCTTAATTATTGTTTGTTATGCATTTAAAAAAATTCTGACGATTTAACAAATGCTTAAACCACAACTTTCTTATCGGAAAAGAATGTTATGGTACTTAGTCTAGTTTGTATTATTGGTATTATTTATGTTTTTAACTCATTACACCGTGCAGCTAACAATACGAATTTTAACATAAATATAAATTGAGTAATGACGTTATTTTTGTCACTATAATTTTCAACAAACGAAATTATTTATCATAAGCATAATTGTTTGTATTGCACTCAAGTACTGCATTTGTAAATCCTTGACGTTTATTTATCATAAAAGATGTAAATACAAAAGAATTCCAAATAAAACCTAATTTGTCAGAAACAATAGATTCACGACCGCCATATTCGTATGTGTGCAAACTAGCACATGCGCTCTCAATTTTTTTGCGCGGGAAACTACCGAGTGTCCCTTATGGTTGTTATTATGTGGTAGTACTAAGATTTATTGTATTTCGTTTAAATGTATTTTGCATCTTTTCTCTAAAGATCAATTGATACAATATGTTCATACAAACGTTATGTGTTTCGCATATATTGCACGTACTTCACTTATACTTCATAGACTTCACTTATACTTCACGTACTTCACTTATACTTCATGTATTTCACTGCTACTTCATGTACTTCATTAGTACTTCACCTACTACATATAAAGACTTTATGTACTTCATCACGGGTGTACACTAAACTTCACCAGTGGTCTACCCCTCGAGTATAGGTATAAATTTTAAACTTAATTTAATTTTCGGATAAATGGCAATAATTAAATGATGATAATTTGGTGCTGTAATTTTGCCTTTGAGTATAAATTTAATTATTTGGCAACTTAAAATTAAGTTAATTGGCAATCGATAAAACCACACCCAATGTAAAATTCTCGTGTCTTGTATTTTCGCAATTGTAATTGTAATTTCTTGTTATTTATTGATTAACAGGAATTTTATTGTTAGGGAACAGACAGAACAATTTAGTTATAAAAAAGGTTTTATATTTTACGTGTTACCGTAACGCAGACTCTTTGAAGACGTACAAATAAATACGTATTTAACGGTTATAAAAAATAACAAGACTCTTACTTTAAAGATTAAATAACCAGAGCCACAAAAATTGAAATACATGGAAAATTCTTATGTGACTACAGTGATTTGTCTAATTCATATCGATTATAGTTGCTAGAATCTGGTGAAAATCAACATTAAATATGTTGTATAATGGTATAAAAATAAGGAAATTTCAGATATATTGAGAAAAATATTGTAATTGTCAATGTAAATTTATGTCAATATACAAAATTGGAACTTAATCTTTCGAAAAGAATGAGAATTCTTTGATGTATTTCAAAATAAATTTTTTTGTTAACAGTTACTCTATCGATGCTATGGAGACAATCTTTTAGAGATCTTGCAATTAAAAATGTTATATATAGGTAGAGATGAAACTTTACTTTACAGTTCCACAATAATTTTATTGTTACGGCAATTAGTTTTTTGAGAACTGCTTATATTTATCTCATCTAAAAACGAACATATATTACCCTAGTACAAATTAAAAAAAAACTATGTACTTAGAACAGACAGAAGTAGTTCCATTAATAACTTTTTATTCGTTACAAGTCATAACTATTACAGAACAACCGAATAAAAGGATTATATCATTATCCGCCTCATTACACAGATTTCAGTTTCAAAAAACTAACAAACATTCATTCCATGATCATTATTGTACCTTTTACTTTTTGACAAAAATATAAAAGCGTATACAAACATTTTAAACAGAGAGTGGAAAAATACTACTGATTTATAACAAAGTTCAACAGCTTCTGTGCAGGTATAAAACGCAGAAAAATCATTATATAATGTATTAAATAAAAAAAGTTCCAGAAGTATGGATTTAACTTATACAAACGTTTAATTAGAATTGTATGCACACAAACAGATATAATTTAGGGTTTTCCCGATGACTGTGTTTGATATGGTCATTGGTAAGTTATTACAAAAGACAAAATTTGTTCATACTGTAATTTATTACAAAAAATCGTGTTGTAAGCAGCTTACGTAAAATTTGTGATATGGACGATATACCGTATAACTAGCAAAAGATGCATTTTCTTATGAAATATTATAACATATTGATTTCATGAAAAAATAAAATGCGTTCTAGCTAATTGTTTTCCAAAACCGAACCACCAGATATTTTTTAGAAAATTTAAATACATACATCACATACTTCTACGTCGGCATATATGAAATAATCATTCACTACTTTGTATACTTATCGCAATTAATATTTGTGCTACAACAATTTTAGACAACTGCGATGCCACTGCTAGTTTTAATATATGTTCAAAAATTATGGGGATTATTAAAACACAAGACAAGTTTTTAACGCATTTCTAATACCCAAACATATACGAAATTCTCAGCTGTCATAGTGCAAGTGTTCGGATCAAAAACGAGCTTTTTCATGCGCAGTTTAAGATTACGAAAAATCTTTTGTTTACTTATTGCTGCATAACTGATAATAAAGTAAACAAAAATTTAAAAAAAAAGAAGCTATCGTTCCGGGTTCAAAATACAACAAACTACTTTTGAATTATCACATATTGCCATATATAATAATAAACGGATCGTTAAAAGTATGAAACATTGCGACACTTAAGATATAGTCTGCAAACGTTTCTGCATTATATGACAACCTGAAAATTGTTGAAAAAAAAATTATAGCTGCTACAAATTACAATTACAATTATAAATGGTAAAAATATACTTTTGAATTAGAAGCTTACAATTTATAAATTAGAAGGTGAACGAACACGCAAACAGTGTAATGTTTTACCTTTAAGACTATTGTTTTAGATATTGTTGAAAATCAAAAGTAAATCGCCCTACATTAGCACAAAGAAAGCTCAATTCTACGCTTTTAAGTGAGTATAGATCAGTGGCGGTTGATCCATAAGGTGTTAAAGAACACAATAAAATGAAGTTGATCGTATTATTATATTCAATTAATATTATTTTACGTTTATTATTAATCAGCAATGAGTGTCAGATCAAATCGTCTCTATTAGCTTTTTTAATATCAAATCTCAATTCACACAAAACAAAAATAAGTGGTTTCCGAAAGTAATAAATTAAAGAAAAACGCAATTATTATGCAAAATGTTTCAATTATACAGAAAAACGGTCTTTCATGGGGCTGCCATTTGTAAAATCACAAAACCGGGACAAACAGGTTTCAAACCCCAAATTTTTAAACTGCAACCCCGGACAATTATTTAAATTATAATGTAAATTCAATCATAGCAAATTTAAATTATCATATCATGTATAATTTACATCCATGAATAACAAATATTAAATTCTAAATCAAAAACCTTTCTAGAAACATTATTCATATTAAATGTAAAACTAAACACACATTATGATCTTTAATTACAACAAAACTGTTAAAAATCTGTAAAATTCGACACGTTCAAAGACCTTGTTTCAAACACAATAGTTAGCATTATTATTCTCTCGATAAATCACTACAGACTAAGCCAAAAAAAAGTTGAAATAAAATCTCTCGAAAAGCCGAATCTAAATTTGGAATTAAATCAAGCAGATAAAACTGCAAAACTTGTTTTGCTTTGTTTTGTTTCTTATGTTTATTGTTTTACTCCGATAGAACCAATAAAACTAACGAGGTTAAGATGTAGGTACAAACTTGAAACATTTAAATGAAAAAATTAATGAAACAAAGTTTCTGCACGCCATATACATTGCTCAACGGAATTTATTCGTTAATTATAAAACAATTTGGTAGTTACCTACATACAGGGTTCCCAGCAAGTTAATAAAATCAAATTCCCTGACTTTTCCCGGTTTTCCCTGACTAAAACTTTTATTTTTCCAGGTGTTTTACCAGTATCGTAGTTATGCAATATGGTAGTTTCAAAATAGTAATTGGCAACTTTTTATTATTAATTTCATTAAATGAACGTACAAAACAATAATGAACAATATAAGTTAAATTAGATGCAAAACTGTCAAAGAGAAAAAAAGTATTTAGAAACTTTTGATTTTTCGACAATGAACTCTCAAAGTGGTTAAAAATAAACTATAACTAAAAAGTTTCTACTCTAATCGTATTAGTTATCTTTGGTATTAGTGTCACAAACAAACGATGCGTAGTATTACACAAATTCAGCAACATTTGTGGAGATATTTTGCTTTGAGATGCATAAAAAAACATGCTTATAAGAAGAAAAATGAAACGTACACCAGTTATTAATTCCAATCCCGTCATAATCAAATTCATTTGAATTATAAATAAATACAGAAGTTGATTTCGACTAGCGATCTTCTCGAATGAAACTGTTTATGTGACAAGCAAAATAGAGATAAATATAATGGGGGGAGGAGTCACATAAAATTCGCAAAATTGAAAAATTTCCCTGACTTCGTGAAACAATTGCATGTTTTCCCTGACTTTTCCATGATTTCCCTGACTATTTTTTATTCCCTGACATTTCCCGGTTTTCCAGGTCGCTGGGAACCCTGTACATAATGCTTTAATGATATTTGAAAACGTTCACGTTATCTACTAGCTTTTTGAAAAATTGTAGCCCACCCTAAGCCCGACCTCACGAACCGCCACTGGTTTAGATTTTGGTTGTTGACACTTGATGTGACTAGTATCAACACCCAAGGATAGTAAATGTAAAGGATTGCACGATTCGTATTCTCGCAATGTAAGTAGACCACGCGTTGGTTTAAATACACTCTTTGCATATACAACATACGACAGTTTCACGAATTTTTTATAAAAATTATCACAATTGTTGGTGTTTTTCTCGTAAAAACACGTGCGTCAAGTTGTTTATAAAAATATCTGATTATCCTGGTTGAATTTGGAAATTAAACTTATATACATTATTATATCAAATATTGAGGTGTAATTTTACAATGCCAGGAACAAGGTTGTTTGGTTGCATAATAACTTGATTGCAACCAACAGCAAAAACCTCAGGATTATACATGACAGTTTTCCAAAAGACACCGATTTAGTGTCTTCTACAATTAAAAATGAATGGATAGGGTGTTGTAAACGGGATGACAAGATGAACCCTAACGCCAGCTTTGTTCCACTCATTTCACACACAAGTTATGAACAAGATATGCAAAATGTATTACTAAGTTGTTCAAATAAAATTGACTAATATAAATAAAATAAAAAATTACTTTTTTCTGCAGCAGAAAAATTTTGAAGAAATAGGCTATTCCAACAATAATTTATGTGTTACCAAAAAGATTAATCAAACAAAACTATTTTTATCGTTGAATAAAAAAATTAAAGCATCAAACCTAGTGTTGCCAGATTTTTTTTAGCCCATAAGGGACAAACTCTCATTTGGCCAAAAAAAACGGGATTTCATTTTTTTACCCGGTACAAATGAAAAACAAAATTATTTGTTGTGGTTTATTGCTTTTTGTTATATTTTAACAAAGAATTTTTAACATGTCTTTATTTGATTTTACATGTTTAAAAAAATCAATGCAGCTATAATCATAATTAAAAATGGTCATTAATTCACTTTTTATCAAATTAGGGGTACATTTGTTTCGTAGATCAGTCCACTATAATACCATCTGTGAAAAAACCCTTTCTACGAAGCAGTTTGAGCTAGGGATACTGAAGATGAACGATATGATGTGAAAAATGTTGGGGATTTCATTCTTGGAAAACCCTTCCATGATTTTCATACAATTCTCAATTGCACCCTTACTTTTGTCATCAAAAGACGTTGCAATGTCCAGGCTTTTTTTAATAATTTGAAATTTTTCGTATAAGGAGTCCATGTTCAACTGATCGATACTTAAGAGTTCCGCAGCCTTTTGGAAATGGTCGTAATTTATTGGTGATTTTAAGTTGAAAAATAACATCTGGGAAAGGATGTTGTTTTCTGAGAAATCATATCGTGGTAATAAATACCCTAGCAAATTGGTGTAGAACTGTAGAAAATCGTTTTCAATAAATTCTTTTGCATTAATACTTAATCCGCCCATTATTTCTCTTGTCTGACTTCCAAAAAACTTATCTTTTATTCTTTGCTCAATCTTTTTGCGAATCCCGTGCATTTGAGCATGCATTTCAACAACTGATAGAGAATCAGATTCAATCTTCTTCATTGTTGCTTCTACTGAAAACATAACATTATGAAGGAATCACAAATACGCCAAAGTTTTCTTCTCTTCTTCTTCAGATGTGATTATCTTCTCTAATAGACGAAAACATTCATTCCGAAATTCTAGAAAATGCGATTTTATTGCAGGCCATATTTTTAAGACTCTTTCGACAGCAGGACC
Source organism: Aquatica leii (assembly GCA_035610365.1). NCBI lineage: Eukaryota > Metazoa > Arthropoda > Insecta > Coleoptera > Lampyridae > Aquatica > Aquatica leii. The sequence continues at coordinate 118,474,383 of CM069432.1, forward strand.
ACGCCCATGCGCTGAAGTTACGAACAGCAACAAGTAATTAACCTTCAATAACACGTATGTACCTAAATAACCTAATTAAGTGTTAGTTTTAAGATTTGTTTATCAGTCGGTTTCAATATTTAACCGTTATAAATTTAATATAAAAAATATTGTGGCGTCCAAATTATATTTCAAATTAGAATTGTAAATATTAGTGTACGAGTAGAATACCCCGTCCCTGATTATAATTAGAAATATTTCTCATCGCTCTAATGTTTGTGTGTTGTTTATATTTAATAAAATCATAGAGCTAGCACGGTGCATTATTATTTAAATTATGTTAGTAGTTATAGATTTGGCATGATTAAAGTGTATTCGTTGTTTATTCGTTACAAGATAAAAATCTCGTCGCAACATGTTTAATTATCTCTTCCCATTGCATTTCATTCGCTTCAAATTGTAGTTTTAAGTCCGCTCTTCGTTTCGCAGATTTACTAAAGTGACTGCATATTTTCAGTATCAAACTTTCTACGTCCACTTCCAATTTATCAGTACTGTGTTTTCCAGCATTGTGAAGAATATGGACGGGGCAACCAGCTTTGACAATTTTATTATTTTCAGCTAACAACAGTGTATAAATGGAATGGTTTCTGCCGAAGTTTACGTTAGTGTTGTCAGCGGCGAATGCGGAAACTTTATTTAAAGACAATCCGTTTTTCTCCAATGTGTCTATTAATAATTTCGATACTTGATTTGCACATTCATCGTTACATTCTAAAAATTCCAGTAGACGATTTTCAATGCCAGTATCATAGTCAAAGAATCGTACGCATATTGGAAACATTTTTCTGTATTTTTTTTATTACTTGCATCTGTTGCAATCGAAAAGTATAGATTTTTTTCTTGGATGATATTTAAAATATTTTTAAGAGATTCTTTGGCCAATACTTCGCATACAATGGCTTCCGCTTTTGTTCTTCCGCAGCTAAAACTTTGAGCGATTTTTAAATCACTGCATATATATGGTAATAATTTGTGTGTACAATCCATACTACTATAAACTAAGAGAATGCTTTACCGTGTGATAAACTGATGTCAGTTCCCCAGCAGCAATCTTGTCATTCGTCTTCAAGGCAGATGTTTTAGGCTTCATAAAATATTTTGTTAAGGTACTCGATGCTCTACTGCTAACAATAGCCATGTGAGATTTAGTAGATGCATGTTGTTTTATATCTGCAACGCCACCATGCCCACAAGAGAACTCTTTATTGCATAGGCGACAGGACGCCTTGTACGAGTTTTCTTTCACTTGTCTTAACCACGAATAACTATTTTCCCAGTTTACGTTATACTTAGTAAGCCTTTTGGTTTTCTTGGAAGGTATTCCATCACTTTTACACAAATTATCTGTGTCACTGTCACTGAAATCAGTCATTTTATATTTAGGTAGTTTTAAAGATAATTACGAACGTAACACGTGTTTACTCAATAGTTTTTCGCAAAACAATTAGCTAACACTACTTCTAGAAAGGAAGTGAGGTAGACAATAAACAAAATATAAACAGAAACGTAGAGTACAGTGGGCGGGAAACGGCCGGCACTACGTAGTCGACAGTACCTACGATTAATAACTAATTATTCAATGGCAGTAGTAAACTGATAGCCGAGCTGAGTCATACTTTCATGCGGTAGGTGGGTGTATTCATGTATTGTATGTCTTGTCAGATGTAGCGCTATCGATTTCGCAATAATATCGAAGACGGTTAAAATACGGGACAGTGTCTGCCCCGGCAGGACATTTAAGTTTATATCAAAAATACAGGACGTCCCGGGAAATACGGGACGGTTGGCAACACTAATCAAACCACAAAGGAAATTAATTTTTTCTGGAGCTTTATAACGTTTAAAAGTAATTTTTTTACTTTTAAATAATTATTCATAAAACAATTATTAAATCAAAAGTTGTCAAATTTACACAAATAAAATATTTAGACGTCTTTCAGAATCTTGTGAACTGTGGCGCTGTAGCAGGTATATGTCAAAATGTTGCTATCATCAGTCTTACAAACATTCGCTGGTACATTTATCCTAACCTGTCTCTGTTTTTGTCGTTGTATTTGTTATTAATAAGTCTTTACGTATTATTATAAGTAAACTTATTTTTATTTAATATATAAATGTGATTATTTTCATTGTTTGTTGACGTGACTCCCATTTAATTAGACTAACGTTTTTTAGATTCACATAAACTTGTCAAATTCTTAAGTTTTACTCTATTAATTCCGATTTTCGACTCAAGGTCACAGCTCACAACAACAAAACACTCTGGAAGCCTTTTAACTTGCATCGTAATACGGATTGTAGAGAGCGAGGTCTACGCGTGACGTCAGCTCGTCACATGACCTCGACAGAATAAATCGAGCGATCGAGTAATCCAACACCATTGATCAACACAAACGATAAATCATTTCTATGAGGTGAACCTATTCGTTCAAAAAGTAACTATGTAAGATGCACAATAATTAATTAATATCCGTGAAGAAGTGATTTCATTAAGAATCCTTACGCACTGTAAAATTTTATATACTTACTCGTACACAATTTTACGATTTCAAACAGATGTTAGGTAAATAGGTATTCTGGGCCGGGTATTTTATACAAATAAACAAAATAAAATAGTAGACAATTGACTCAAATAGAAGTACTATATCAAAAGAAAAACATTCAATAACAGGAAATACTACACGACATGGATATAAAAAAATAATTTCCTGTACTTCACACAATAATGACATGTTATTGTTCTTTGGTTAAACTATATAAATGTAATAATTGAAATATAACTTATTAATGAAAGCGTACCAATCGAAATCGTCATGTAAATCGTGTAAATTTTGTTGTTATGAGACGTTTTTAAATGTACTTAATAATACATCAGATATTAAGAAATTACACTTATGCGGTTTATTATGAAAACTTATTATTTTAAATGCATTTGTTTACTGCGCATATTTACACATTTGAAAATTTACTTACTATTTCCAATAATGAAAATATATATTATTTTTGCGTCAATAATAATAACAATAATGTCAAGGCCAATCCAAGGAGCTTTGGCGGTAGATTTGCCTTTGGTGGATTTTTGCCAAAGAAACAATTTCTAGGAATTAGTACAAACATTTGCAAAAACATAGATACGCAAAAAACATTGAAAATACACAAATTGCGTTTGTTTTTGTTAAAACATTGACATCAATATTTTTGTGAGTTTATTTATGAAAAACAGATTCACCTGCGAACTATGACTATCCCTGGTTGGTTATATTAAATATATAAAAAATAAAAAATTTCAATATAGAGTTGAAAAACATAAATACATTTGAGTAAGCTGAATATCATATTTCCTTGTTAATAACGACATTCAATATAATCACCTGGGATTATAGTTTTCAAGTGAATAACAAAGACTTGTGTTTTTCTAACAATCGGTGCTGATTCATCAGTATTTAATACAAAAAAAATCATTATATGAACAAATTAAATTGATTGTGATAACAAGTGCACAGAACAAAGATCATTATGTTGTGCAACTTAAAGCTCGTCATTAATTTGAGATTGTCACAGTGTTAAAAACTATGCTATTTAAAATCATAATAAAAAATCTAAAATTATGAGTAAGTGCTTAAATTATTGATTAAACTTTTATTGAAACCGTTGGAAACAAGAACTGTCTCTAAAATCAATTCTTGCACTCTTTGTAAAACGGTAACGATAAATATAGTGCGATATGTAAAATATAAAAACTTACCAATAATAATTGCTAAACTTTAATTATGAGTCTTTTGTAGAAGTTATTTTATAAATTAAACTAAAATGATGATTACTAACGTTCACTTAAAGTCGATGACAGTCAACTGTATATTGACGTTCTTAATGTCAGCAGCAACACATTATTTAAACGACATTTTCCGATTGAACCCGATGTCATACAGTAAAAAAAAACAATATACAGTATGTTCCATAAATATTTATACTAAAAATGTGTAATTCAACGATGTAACTTTAGGTGGACCTTATGCACGGAAACTGCTTGGTACTGGCACTTTTATTTTTTAAATGTTGGCTCACTAGAAAAATTAAGTTGGTATTTTCTGAATTTCGACTTTAACCAATAAATAAAGCAGTTTTAAATCGTTGAATTTGCCACGTTTTATTTAATTGTATGTTTCTAATAAGGTTTCTAATTCGGTGTTGCTTTAGTTATTTTAATAGTTTTAGTATAAAATATATTTTAGTTGTAAGGTTTAGTCGTTGAGTTTAAATATTGTATAATTATTAATCGTGTGAATTATTACTGTGAACTTTTTTTATAAAAACAATCGTAGTGTGTTTGTGACATTGATAGAAAATGCAGAGCATTGAAGAACAGTATATTTCTAACAATATAAAATTTTTAAATGAAACTAATTTTTAGGTATTATAACCAATTATAACTGTATAGAAAATTTTGTAGAATCAAAAACATTAATATATAATTAAAAATAGTCACAATTTATAAACTAGAAAACTTATTTTAAACACTAGAACTAATTACAGAACTAAAAAATACTGAATGAAGAATTACGAATACTAAACAAAAAAAAATGTCGCAAATGTTTTAGGCATCGACCTGGCAACATCGGAAAGCTACGCTTCCCTAGCTTTCCGTTGTTGCCAGGTCAATGGTTTTAGGTTAACAGAATCAAAACTTCAAATTTTACGAAGTACCAATCTAATTTATCTAGTGAGCCATGAAGCCAACATCAAAAAATAAAAAGTGCCAGTACCGCCAGTACCACCAGGGTCACCAAGCTGCAATGGATGTTTTGAATCCGGGTAGTTACGCTCCTATTCTAGATGGTGTTAGCATTGGACAGTTTAACGAAATTATTTTAGTTTTTTTGCGTCGTATCTGTTACTTTGGCATCTATGGTTCACTGTCTTGAGCCAATGAACATCGTTTGTTTTATCTTCAACTTATTTATAATTTATTTACAGACGATTTAGACGCTATTTGAGTTTCGTTGGTTTATTTCCAATGTTATAAAAAGTTAATAATTTTATATTAATTTTCGTTACATTTGATTCTTTGTTTAGTATTAGTGTTTTATTTCGGTAGTGTGAAATGTATATTACGTAAAAAACAAAGTTGAAAAATTTGTTGTTTGTTTATTTTTTGCATCGATAATGGTTCACTTATGCTCGATTGCACTACATTTTTTAAGTTATACTTTGTGCTAACTTATACTTGATTACTGTGAAACATTCGTTATAAAAATACGGGACAATCGAGCATTAATACAATATATATAATATGACAATATCCAATAAATTCAATTTCAAAATTTCCCGCTCCCCTTTTAACCGAGTTTAGTTACGCTCCTAAACTAGATGGCAGTAATAAGGCTTCGAACGTTAACATTTCAGCTTGGCAGCCCTGAGTACCACGGAGTTTCCATGCATAAGCAGGGTCACCAAGCTGCAATGGATTGTTTTGAATCCGGTTAGTTACGCTCCTATTCTAGATGGCGCTGGCATTGGACAGTTTAACAATATTATTTTCGTTTTTTTGCGTCATATCTGTTACTTTGGCATCTATGGTTCACTGTCTTGAGCCAATGAACATCGTTTGTTTTATCTTCAACTTATTTATAACTTATCAGTAACTTATTTATAGACGATTTAGACGCCATTTGAGTTTCGTTGTTTTATTTCCAATGTTATAAAAAGTTAATAATTTTATATTAATTTTCATTATATTTGATTCTTTGTTTAGTATTAGTGTTTTATTTCGGTAGTGTGAAATGTATATTACGTAAAAAACAAAGTTGAAAAACTTGTTTGTTTATTTTTTGCATCGATAATGGTTCACTTATGCTCGATTGCACTGCATTTTTTACGTTATACTTTGTGCTAATACTTGATTACTGTGAAACATTCGTTATAAAAATACGGGACAATCGAGCATTAATACAATATATAATATGACAATATACAATAAATTCAATTTCAAAATTTCCCGCTGCGCTTTTAACCGAGTTTAGTTACGCTCCTAAACTAGATGGCATTAATAAGGCTTCAAACGTTAACCGTTAACATTGCAGCTTGGCAACCCTGTGCATAAGGTCCATTGGATTGTATGGTATATACCGGGTTTGTATTACAGTGTTGCCGATTTGCGGATAATTATCCGATTTGTGGATATTGTTAAGTGCTCGCGGATAATTTTCTAACCCTGTCATAAAACGGGATATTTGCGGATATTTTTATTAAGAAAATATAGCGCCAAAATGTTAAAGCAATTAAACAAGGATAGCGATTGTAGAACCAAGGTAGAACCGGTTATCACATTGTAAATAAGTCAATGGGAACGCCATTTATTTTTTGCACCGCAAAATTTATCTATGCCTAACACACTTGAACGCAACCGAATTTGCAACTGAACACCTAACCACATTGTATAAATTATTTAAAAATAAAAGTAGGAATAAGTTAAATTTCATTATTATTATTAGAGAACGTAAACTCCAGAATAATGAATGGTTTATAAATAGTGACAAAAATATATAGCGTACGTATGCACTTATTGGTTTTATTAATTAACTTACAAAATTATTGTGATCTATAACAGATTGCGCCTTCAGCGGATAACATAAATATATCTTCTCTCTGGCGGATAATCGCGGATATTTTCGAAGTACTGTGTGGATATTTTTAATTTCCGAGATTGGCAATGTAACAGTAAACAACTGTTAAATACGGTAGATGAAACTGATACACACATTTCCGAACGTTTCATTCATTCATTCATAATTGATTCATAATTGTAACATAACGTTAAAAATGAATAATCATACGAAGGTAACAATATTTACAATAGTAACTCAATTATTAGATAGTAGTGATGATGTTAAGTAATAAGAAAAGCAAGAAGAAAGTGTATAAAAAATTATGTACAAAAATACAGCTTTGCAGTACACTCCTGATGGTAAATGATTATAATTGATGCATTTAAATTGTAATGTTATGTACATTCTGGTTTTATTTAGAATTCAAAAGCCATTTTCGGATAACTCGGGAAACTTTTGCACATTTACTAGAAGTATTGGGCCAGACACTTTATAGACAAGCAGATACTAGTGGAAGGCACAAGGAATGCCCTGAAAAGCAGTTATTTACACAATTTTGAATTTATATCAAAATTTTATAGGAAAACGCCTAATTGTAAGCAATCGAAATTGCAGATACCTTTTTCAAAATTTATTTACAACTTTACAACAAGGCGTTTGCAAACCCTAAACGGTAAGTCCAACCCCAAGACGTTTGTTCTTGCAACTTATTAACACGAAGTGTTTTTGAATGTAGCATTCACAAACAAGTGTATTGTAATTAATTTTTAACTGTTCGAATTTTCTTAAAATACAAAATAGGTATTGCACAACTGAAACAGTGTATCATTTTTTCAAAATATCAATTAAATTTTATAAGAGCTTCATTTTTTCATTATGTCTGGCATTAGCATCTTCTCAATATTTTTTCAATAGCTAACCTAAGAGTAAGAATTTTTTTATTATCAATTTAAATATTCATGAAAAAATTACCTCTAAAGCTATGGAGTTGTCTGAAGTAGTTTCATTATTTGAGTATGACTCTATGTTTGAAGTATTTATTACGCACAGTGGTTTAACATCTGCGTCCTTTCCAAATAACTCCTCAAAGATATTAAAATATATCCACTGTTTAGCTCCTCTCCCACTTAAATTATCACTATCTTTGATTCGTTTATATGTCTTTTTTTAAATTACGAAATTTTATATCTCAATCATCCCAAGACACCTGATAGCCATGTGTTTGCATTTTCTCTGCAATCATCAACCAAATACTCTTATTAGTTTTTTTTTTGAATTACGAATTAATTGTAAGTGGCTTTGATAGATTGTAAGTAACAATTTAATTGATTTATCATTCCATTTCATGTTAGATTTTGATTTATCATTCCATTTCATGTTAGATTTGTTTAATGCACTTCTAGATGCCGTACTATCATCTGTATTTTCTTCTACAACTTGAACAGATTTTATTACTAAAAAATGGTAATGTAGTAGGTACTTACTTTCATACACCGAATTATCATCTGTTATGTGACATTTAACAAAATGTTTCTAGATAACATTCATATCTCCTTGCATGCTTTCTATTTTGCATTTACCGGTAGATCAAATGGGTATATACCGTTGTATTTTCGAACGCCGGTAAAATATTAATAATACAATTTTAGAACGGTTTCAATACATTGGTACATACCTGATTCAATTTTCGTAAACACCTTTTTATACATAAATTAAGTAAGTTTTAATAGATAATACAAATTTATGAATGATCAACATTTGAATAATGTTTTAGAATAATTGCATTGCAAAAGAATCCCCCCTCATTGTTCAAATTGCATTACAATAAGGGCGTCATGATTAGTGGTTGAAAATAGTGCAACATAAAATAATGCTGCCTGTTTCTTTTTGATTGCATTGTCCGATGCTTCTCATAGAAAGTTATGTCAGAATGCAATTCGAATTGGTAGGATTAAAATGTTTTGCTTTATACACATAACTGTTTGTTGTAAACAGGAAGAAAGGAAAAGTGTGTACAAATCAAGACACCTATTTTTTCAGTTTCAACTGTACAACATTGCTTCGAATAGGTGGCACTTCGCAATACCCTGGTTGGTGAGTTTTTAAATTATAATTTAAATAAGGTTTTTATTTGTATCATTTCTAGATAACAACTTGTAAGGAGAAGTTATTAAAAAAAATTATACATAACAGAAAAGGGTAATCCACTGAATAAATTTAAGATTAATAAAAAATTAGAAAAAACTTTTCTGAGTGCAAGGTATATGCTTTTTTTTAAATTCAAACTGTAAATTTACTTAGGAACAATTGTCTGAAACTTGCAATAATTTATGGTGTATCACAAATTGCCTAAGTTATAGGATGAATTCATTGAATAATTCTTCTATATTTTCTGATATAAAAAATGTGTATTTGTTTTATGTTTTTTACGTGTAAGAATATGATTTTGTGTAAATATATTGTATCTGAAATTAAAACAGGTCATTTTATTTAAGAAAATAAAAATATAAATGATCGTAACTATGAGATGCCGCTAGTATCACCTTTCGTAATAATCTGTATTATGGGTATCAGGTTACATAAATAAATCCATTGTAAAATTGTGTAACCGTTGTTTAGCATGTAGTATTGCATCTTTTCTTTATTATCTTCAGAGGTGGGTAATAGTAGATTACATAGCGAAGCGGAAAGTATTCCATTTCTGTCGAGAGAACTGTAGTTTACCGAGAGGCATAGTCTCGAGGTGAACTAGTTCTCGAGACAAATGGAACACCTTTGCCAAGGTTTGTATACAATTTTGTTCACAATCAGCCATTAAATAAAATAAATAACATAAAACTAATAAAAAATGAATGAAAACCTACTTCCAAAATATCGTTTATTTCGGTAAAATATTAACACATAGTAGGCACTTCACAATTGACATATACGTATTTAATTTATAATTGTCATTTTATCAAATTAGTTAAATTAAAACACACAAATTACAGGTTCGGAAAGTGTAGATTACGGACCATTACTGACCGTGAGGTTTCATTACATACTCGTTTTTTTTAACCATGGAAACCGCTCACTTACCAACCTTTAAGAGGTTCGGAAAACTGTACGTTACTAACTGAGTGTGAATAAAATAGTTTCCAACCCGTATTTAAAATGCAAAATAGAAAATACATTTGTTAAATGTATTTAAAATACAAAATGGAAAGTGGTTTCTATCAAACTATTTAAAATACAAAACAATGTATAAATGTATATTTTAAATAGATTTATAAATACAAAATAGTTTAAAACATCCAATGACTAACTTATTTGTTTCAAACACACTGATAACATTACTATACTAAGAGGTTACTGTTTGGTTTACTGAGAAACAGTTTCTCAAATCTTTCATTCTTCATAACCTGCATTTGGGTCTCATAATCATTCCCGCGTAGGAGAATAACCTCTCAACGGGAGCTAAGAAACAGATAATGAACTATTGAATTTTATAAATAACTTCTTGGCACCTTGATATTGATGCAACATGTTAAAATTTGAATAATTTCTTTGCAGTAATTGCAGTTCTTAAAGCTGCAAATTGTTATTATTTCCCGATTGAGAAACGGGACTAGCGCTATCAATGCTGGATTTACCACTAGACCGGTAGGCCCAGGCTTAGGGACACAATGCTAAGGGGTGCGACTTATTAATTATTATACTAGCTGTATATATTAATATTTGATTCAATTATAAAGACTATTGCTCAAATTATGTTCATAAGTGAGTTTTATACAATAAAAAGTTCATTGTCATCATAAGGATTAATTTTTTTGAAAAATTACCGATTTGAACACTTTTCTTGTCATTAACTGATTAAACGAAGCTTCTAGTACTTTAACTTCATCATTAATACATTAATCGTTTAGGTTCTAACGAGATAATTTCTAGTTCGTTGAAAAACAATTGCTGAAGTTGTTTTCTATCATCTTTAGAAATGCATTTAAGACACTGTGCACTAACCATATTATGGTCACGTGTTTTAATTTTGAAAAACTTTCCGTTTAATATAAACGGTGTTGCTAATGCTAGCATTATCACCTTCTGAATCCTGTTTTTCCCCAACAGCTGCATTTTATTTATATTTAGTGAACAACGAAATATTTATTAATCAGCTTTGATATAGGTAGCAAACTTGCAATTTTATCCCACGCACAGAGCACCTTTGCAGAACACAAGAAAAAACTATGGATGCTATGATCATTGATAAGAAAAAGGTTTTGATGATCAGAACACGTGACGAAAATGTAGTCACAAAAGCTTGCACAAACGTTGGTATATCTAGGTCGCCTATGAGTAAGTATTTAAAATAGAAAATGTTTCTAAATTTCCATTTAAAATAGAAAATACGAAATAGATTTTAGTTAAGTATTTAAAATAGAAAATGGCATTTGCATTTGAAATAGGTATTTAAAATAGATTTATTCAAAATAATTACCCACCTCTGATTATCTTTAGTATATATTCTCTGTCAGTATATCTTTGTTTGACAGAACGCCAAATCGCAGTAAATTCGGATTGTTCGTTTTAAGCACGCGTATGCGCATATAGTACGCGTATGCGTCAAATACGGACCTACCTTAAAGCGTTTTACCGACAGCCAATAGTATTCGTTTATTTTCGAATGTACGCGTTTGAAGGTCACTGCGCCAGAAGTTAATTTAACTTGGTTTAACTTCAACTTTCAGCGTACGTTTACGACTCAGTGATTCTCAAAGGGTCGGAGACATAACGCCGAATGGACACAACGTCGAAACTTGGACATAACGTCGAAATGAACTGTTGGACACATCGCAGAAACTGGACATAACTCCGAAATCAGCCGTTGGACACAACGCCGAAAAAGGACACAACGCCGAAATCAGTAGTTGGACAAATCGCCGAATGTGGACACAACGTCGAAAAGCAAAAATTGACGGTGCATAGATCGGAAATCGGGCGTCGAAGCCGAAGTATCAACTTTCTCTAAAATGACAGTCTCTTTTGCAGAAATTCTAACGTCGGACATAATACCGAAATTTGTAATTGGACACATCGCCGAAACTAGACACAACACCGAAACGTCTTATCGACTGTGGACACAACGCCGAAACCTCTCCGTAGATGTATTACGAAGTAAATCGGTTTACATATATCTTTGCCAATTTTTAAATCCGTTATTATAAAATAATTATATTTTATGAAACTATTCAAAATATTTTTGTAATTTGATATTTAAGATTTGAAAAAGTTCAATGATATTATTGGATGTGATTAAATAATTGAGATTGGTCGTCTTTTCAATAATGTATTTCTATTAAATTAATTTCAATATATTCCAACATATTTCAGCCTTTTCTAAAAATAAGGTCGTCTTCCGGCAGTTTTTCAAACGAAGCTTTTACCTCATAAATATTTCAACGATTAGATTAAATTAAATCTCGTTATTTTTTTTATAATATGACATGGAAAAATTGGTGCCGAATGCACACTAAACATTTGTCGTAGGTCGGTTCAATTAATTTTTTGATTAATTGTCACCGTAGGCGTAGACGACGTTTATAGTGAACAAAATGTTCTCTTTTTCGATCCAAAATACTTAGAAAATAGACAATAAAAATGTGTATTAATTCATATTAATGTAATATGAGAAATGTATAGTAAAATATTTAAAACAAAGAAGACTAACATATAAAACACCTGTCAGCAATAAATGTACATATTTATTATCTTACATTTTATACAACAAGAGTCAATTATGTTAGTACTACTCGCACATATTGCTCAACCTTAACTCGGTCAATAGGACAGATCGAATGATCAACTGCTCTATCATAGGCGATGTCCTCTTCACTGGCTAGAATTCCATTTAGATTCTGCCGAGTTAAACAACATTCATCGCACAGTCCAAAATGTTTACACGGTAGCAAAACCGTGGTTGGTGCATCTGTTTGGCATATCATGCAAACTGCAGCTTCTCTAGGTTCGTCTTGATTTGACGGTGGAATTTCGTCTTCAACAGCAGCTTCTTCTTCGTTAGAATCACTGTTATCTGAAAATATGAGGTTTAATAATCTTATTATTATACCGTTATTAGTGACTAATCATAATTAGTAGGTAGTAGGTGCTTTTACACAAGCATTATAATTTTCTTTTTAGAAAGAAACTGTTATAAAATGGTTCACAACTAACAAAACATAAAAATAACCTACCTATACTGAATGTTTGCGGAACATCGCTTGATAAAGGAACCAGTACAAACTCCTCATCCTCTTCGTGATTTTCAATATCTTCTTCCCCGGAAAAAGCGCTTTGAAAAATTCGTTCGACGCTGTATTGAACTGCATTTAAAAGTTTTCCCACGTCACTATTCGCATCGAACTCTTCGATTGCTCTTTTTATTCTGGCATCATTCAGCCTGTACTTTCGTTTGCGTATGGATCGAATCTGCAAACCTTCGTCCACAAAAGCCTAAATTTCGCTAGCAGTGGATGCAGTGATCTCTTGTAAACGTTCTGACAATGGTAAAGAAATATGTTAATGAGGATTTGGCACATATCCGTACATATATACGATCTACATTTAGGTATGTAGTTGTATGTGATTTTAAGAACAATCCAACTCAAAATTTAACAACCAATCAAAAATGTCTATTTTTTGAATTTAAGCCAATTAGCTAATAACACAGCTTACCAATTTAATAAATCGTTTTGTTGACTTGTCTGATTGATTTCATCAGTAAGTCAGTAATGTACATAGATCTATTAGCATTCTACAGTCTCTACTTTTTATGTTTAGAAAGTAATAAAAAAAACAAAACATAAACTAAACTGAATTGTAGCTAAGTACTTACCGGTAAACTCCCAGACATTGGGACCTCTTACTCTTATTATACGTAGTAACGTTGCATGAAAAGATTCACTGTCGTTATTTGTTCTTCTGACTCGTTTATAAACCGATAAAGAATCTATTCCAACCTTATTCAACCATTGGCTTCGGTGATAACTAAAATGCACAATATTTAGGAAAATAAAAATTGAAAAACTGTATCTAAACTTACCTCAAGAGGGTTGCAAAATTTTCTGTCAAATTTTTTTGTGCTAAAAAAGTCCTTATGTGAGCAACGCCTGTCAGGATAAAATTTGGTGGCAAAAATGGTATTGCCATCAATAGTTTCAATGCCCTTTTACCGTCTTTGTTTTGTTTTAAAAATTCGCTCATGCCTAGTGCCCGTGCTTTCCTTAGAAGCGCTTGACAATAGTGAAACAAACATCCGGTCTTTCGTGTTTCGGGAAAATTCTTGTTTAGTGAATTTACCAAGGATACTTCAAAATCCGTCATGATCAACTGTGGTTTGAGTTCTGGTACAGTATTTTTTATTTTTTCAAAAACGTTATCGTAAGCTGCTGTCTTTCTACATCGCATTAATGCAAACGCACATGGAAATGCCTTAAAACACGATTAGTTAACGAATCATTAAATAGAAATAAATATCATCAACTTACATAACCATAGTGGATAACCATTAGTGTAAGAAGCTGAGCGCTTTGTGGATGTCGAGGGCGTACTTTAAAAGTTCCATCTATGTGAATTTCTTTAGCATTAGCCAACAAAGATCTTAAACATTCGGCTATAAACACAACAGACATCATGTCACCTTCGCCCACTGTCCCTCTGCAAAAAGGCTGCCCTGCTATTCTTCCATATTTCTCACTTTCTTCACAAAGTTTTCCAATGATTACGGCATTGGCGGCTGTGTTCTCAGGCGCCCACGTCTCATTGCTTTTGAAGTAGAAGGAAATGCTAGCTTGCTAGCAACATCGGTTGCAGCGCTACAAAAATCGACTTATTATTGAAAGTATGAAACGAAAATGCTCGGTCGAAAAAACAATTAACTACTCTGTAAAAAGAAACAAAGTTACGCTGGGATAATTTAGTTTTCTCTTATTCGAATATTCTTTAAGGAATCATTTTATTTGTTTTACTCTTATTCAAAGTATTTATAATATTCGTTTTATTTGAACTTTATTGAAATTCAAATAAAATCAAGAAGTATTCAAGTATTTATCGACCATGCATTAGAATAAATGCCAAGAGAATGGTTTAGTGTACGTACCTTGCAGTATGTCTCCATCTCAAAAATGCCGCTTTTCTTTATTTATGGTGCGGATTACATAAAAAAGGGCTTTGATTGACAGAAAATCTTTAATCCTTTTATGTGCAATAAGCATAAAGATTTTCATAAACTTAGGAAGTCTTAGTGACCACAAGCCTACAAAATACTAAGAATTGCATACTATACTATTGCCAGTTGCACTTAGGGATTATCTATAATCGATACTATTTAGCGGTCAGAACAGTTGTAGCCAAAGTATCTTGGGAATAACATTTTAAATAATGATACATGTTACATTTTTGAGAAAATTGAATTTTTATATCTATCTCATTCTAACACGAACTTTTGTGTACGACGAATGCATATTTATTTGCATTTATCACAAATAATTTGTATTAATGACTACACATAAAGTGTATTATATCCCATTACGCAATTAATTACAAAAATAAGAAACGTAAAAAAAATTTCATTCTTAGTGTAGTGCGTTACTGCTAAGAATTGTGCCTACGCAGTGCTAAACGCAAATAGTTAAAATAAGAAAATTAATAGCAAAAGTCGATTCACAAAAAGCCGAAAGCCGGAAGTATTTGTAAGAAACACGATTTCTGCAAATACTGACAGAATGCACCCCTTAATCTTTACCCAATGTACATAGGTAATAAAATTTGTGGTAAACAGTTTTAAATACCTACTACCTGCTTTATTACATTTCTGGGAAACTAATTTCTCAGACACAAGTTTAAGATTACGTATTTTGTTAAGTTTTTTTATAATAGACGCCGTCAAAGATGTTTTCAAAATAAAATAACAAATTAGCATTTATTCTGAGAAATAATTTAATTTAAATAAAAATTGGAAATAGTTTAATATGATCTAGATTCAAGATCTCTGTTCAAAAATCTCAGAGACTGCAATATTAATAAATCTTAGACAAAGATGAAATATCGATTTCATTTAAAATAAATACCTACACATTTTAGGAATTAATACTATCCAATAAGAATACCAATGATAATACCTAAAACAATTGAAAAAGTTCTTACATACCGTTAATAATTAATTTAGTTTGCGTTTGAAAGTATTGTCTTCGCTACTTTATTTATTGTAGCAAACAATTCTACATACTTTCAGTGAATTGTAGCGCGCTGCGTCGTAACCGTGCTAGCCACATTAATCTCTTAATTTAACACTTGATATCGTTCTGTATCGCAGTGATGGAAAACATGAAAATGCCAAACCCTTGTACCATTTATACCATTGATTAAAATTAATGGTAATACCTGCCTATAACACAGGTTAAAATTACATTTCTGTACTTGTCTTATCAAATGAATTGTTTCAATTTATTATCGAAAAAAATTCACATATTTATTGATCATTTAATATAGGTTAAAAAAAAAGCTTTTAAAACATGAACGAGATAGAACATTTGTTTTGCTACAGGTTTAAATCTAAAACAGGAAAACGGGGAACAAGTGAAACTGTTAGGCGCACTTATAGATACTTTTTAACGACATGTGTACGTCATTCGCAATTCGTATTAATATGACAGATGCCGTGCATCAATTGCATATATGAAAATTAGCCTTTAATTACTACAAAATAGTAAATTTGTTCCAAGATTGTGTGGGGTACGTACAACTAAAAAGAATGCATTAATCACAGCTTTAAGTACTTTTAGAAAAAAAATTCGATTATATTATATTATTTCGATTATATTATATGTCTTATTGCGATGTTTCGGCGTAGTGTCTCAATCGACGATATGTCCATTAAGCTGTTTCGGTGTTGTGTCCTTTTCGACGATGTGTCCATTTTGAATTTTTGGTATTATGTCCATCGTTAGAATTTCTGAAAAAGAGGCTGCCGTCGTTTTAGAGAAAGTTGACACTTCGGCTTTGACGCCCGATTTCCGATCTATGCACCGTCAATTTTTGCTTTTCGACGTTGTGTCCACATTCGGCGATATGTCCAACTACTGATTTCGGCGTTGTGTCCTTTTTCGGCGTTGTGTCCAACGGCTGATTTCGGAGTTATGTCCAGTTTCTGCGATGTGTCCAACAGTTCGTTTCGACGTTGTGTCCAATTTTCGGCGTTGTGTCCATTCGGCGTTGTGTCCATTCGACGAAGTGTCCAGTTCCCTTCTCAAAGTGGTCTATATCGACCCCTCAGGGGTCTATGACAACCTGCAAGGAGTCTACGTCAGCGAAAAAGAAATGGGGGTCCACGAAATGAAAATGGGGGCCCACGATAGTGGATCTCAACATACACTGATAGTACCTATTTACTTACATTATACTATCTTATAATATAAAGACATATACATTATTTATAATAGTACCTATAAAGTAAAAAAATTATTGTATATGTTTATAAAATTGTGTAAGTTGTAAAATGTAGGCATTCGCTTTGTGGTCGCAATACATTTTGAATTTGTAAAAACCTGCACATAATGATATACCATAGTATCATCTTGTTACAAGCATACGCGCAGTCTTCGCGAACTTGCAGTGACTTGTTCAATTCGTCACTCTATAAATACGAATGTGAGACAAATATTTAAAAAAATATAAAATGGTAGTTTATTACACAAATTATAGTGAATCAGTGTTATTTTCTTTGAGAGTGCCGGAGAAAAGTTAGTACATTGTTTTTTTATTAAGTTTTAGTTTTGTACTCGTAGTTAGCAAAGATAGATAAATTACGCCAATCATGACTTCAGTTATTAGTAGTTCAATATTCAAATCATGCAAAATTACACGAGTACTCCTCAATAGCTTCTTTTTAAAGTTTTAGCAATCGTTATTATAATTACAGTCCAATCTCCGTAATCCGAACTAATTGCTGCAAGGAGATGTTTGGATTATGGAATGTTTTCGGAAAAATCTGAAAAAAGACAACTGTACATACATATTACTTATTTATTTTATTATTAACATACAATATGTTGCCACTTTGAAAGATAAATTAAGGAAATCAGAAATCCACAACTGTACAGCTGCGTGTTTTTTGAAGAATTTCCGATACACAATCTCATTTGTTTGTTTTTTTTTCTCATAGAATTAAACTACATACTTTGGCGGGTCACATAAATAAATATATGTGTGTCAATATTGACTAGTTTACGACCTTGCTAGGCATTTATTATTCTTTTATAAATACATATATCTTACCAAATAACTTCACAAAAAAAGTGCTTTTGTCCATTGGACACTGCGAGCCAATTCGGATTACTGGAATGTTCGGATTACGGAAGTTCGGATTATGGATATTGTACTGTACATACTTCTCTATATCAAAATTAAAATTTTGTATTATTGCTAAAGTGGAACCAGTGAATTTTTACACATGACAGTCGAATGTACGTAGAGATAAATCGCATAACAATTTGTTATTATTATTCGTTGTATAATATTTTATTTTAACATTTTTTGTCATGTTACTTTCAAATTTCCTTAAAGTTCTATCATATCAAAACCTTAAGTAACATTCATAACATTTCCTTCCTCACATTCATTTATAATGGCTGTACGCCTATGCCTGCCATACAATCTAAGATCATACGATTTATATATGACTTTGATTTTTTAATATACAGCTGCTGGACTTTATGCCCACACAGCACAAGCATATCCAATGGATATGAAATGTACACACCAACCATGGATACCGGAGGTACATCGAACATCCATATTTAATATTATGGAGCAAGAATGGAGGTCCACTGGATATATCATTCCGTCACGGAAAAATCTTCATAGTATGTCCATAGGACCTCCAGGTGGATAAACATTTTACATCCATATGGAGATATATTGAACAGTCATATGAACGTACAAAATACATACATATGGAGGTTCAATGAACATTTAATTAAAGTATAATAAACATTCATTTTTTTATAGAACCTTCATATGTAGGTAAAATATATGTGCATATCTATATATTAACAAAAAATATGGCCACACGTCAAATAAAGTCAATACAAAATGCCAATAGTGATATTTTCCAGATGCAACAACTCCGGTTGGTCCACAGAAAATATGACCACTTGTTCATTTTCACTCAAACACAATCGAACTTTTTTATTTGCACATTCTCTCATTTTTCTAGAGCTTTTATCCATTATTTATATTATAGGAATCCAAATACTTACTAGATTAATGTACAGCAAAAGTAAATTCAAATATGCAAAAATACCTTGTCTTTACCCAATAAACACAAATCAATGGGTCTGTACTGGCAATGTACTCCTTAGCCGGCACTCAGAATGCTAGCAACGTATTAAAATGAAGTACACTGCCGGTAACCAGGTGACTCACCGGCCGATATATTGCTGGATGAATCTTGCCAATGCAGAAATTGCATCGAACCAATATCGGCAAGTTATGTATATTAATACAAGTTAAATGCAGAATGCCAGTGAAATCTGTGCAGTATAATATGTACTTTGCCATCACATAAATAGTGCGCAATTTTAAAAGCATTGGCAATGTTAGCAACTTAACACAAATTAAATGCATACAATGGTATTATCATTTTTAATTTAATTAATAAAACAATTTGGAAACTTAACATACAATGTCCATATATGTACTGAAAAAAATTTAAAAAATATAAAAAACCTATTTACATTCATTCTGTGCTTATATGTTTATTGGCGTCTTTCGTACCCACTACTCCTGGTGTTTATTGCGTGTTGTAAAGCTGCACCACAATTTGAATTTTTTCTTATGGATACTGTAAAATAAAAATTACATTGTAATGCTACTCAAATAACTTATGCACTTTTTTAGCAATTTCTAAACTAAATTTTGAAGTTTTTGAAGTAATTATAAAGAATTGCTTTGTAAATAGTCGTGAAATAAAATACAACATGAAAGTCAAGTTTGGCAGTAATGCACTTGAAATCACATTACGTTAATATACATATAAAGTTAATGTTTTAAGTTTTAATCTATAAACTATAAAATACTCTGAAGCCTCTTACCATAAATTAAATTTAAAATATTTTTACAAATTTGTTTTGCTTGATCCAGACCAATTACTTGGTTAAAACATGTCTCGTTTGCTGTATCTTTTCATCCAACAAAGTAGATTGAATCGATCTAAAAAAAATTTCAATTAAATAAAACTCAGCAATAAGAATAATGAATTGGGAAATTGTAGATAAACTCACAAACTGGCTCTTAGATTACAAATTCCAAAGTCATTATATATTTTCTCGAAAACGTGATGACTGATGCCATGTCCGAATCTAAAAAGAAATGTAGATAGTACAGTGTTAATTATTTGAAACTTGGCTTCATTCCGTCGGACAAACCATTGTCTATGAACCTTTTACGCAACAAAGTTTTGGGCAATGACGCTATGAAACCATCTAAGCTGCAGGATCATCGGAGAAGATGTCACTCTGATAAAACAGATAAAGATTTGAAATACTTTTAAATACTCAAAGATAAACTTCAGAAGAGACCCACGCTGGACAGAATGTTTGCTTCGACGTCACAAAGAAACGATGTTGGTTTGCGGGTGTTACTTATAGCAAAATCCGGAAAACCGCATACTATCGGATAGAAGTTAATTTTGCCAGCCGTTGAAGAGGTTTTAAAAATTGTTCTACACAAACCTGCATCTGATATCATTAAAAGAATTCCCTTAAACAACAATCCTGTTGAAAAACGTATTGATGAAATGAGTGCTGATATTGAAAGCTTCTTGTGTAATTATTTGCAAACGACCCATTTCTCTATACAACTGGACGAGTCAGCTTTACTTGTAATGCAGAAACTTTGGCAACCGACACTATAGGTGAATCAATATTTCATGTTTTGAAGCATTACTTCATTGAAAAAGCAATTCTTTTATCAAATATAATATCAGTAGCTACAGATGGAGCACTTGCCATGGTTGGACGTTATCGTGGATTTATAAGGTATTTAAAACAAAATGTGTCAGAGGTGTTAGCAATACATTGCGTCATCCATCGACAACCTTTAGTTACTAAAAATTTGAGTGTTAGATTGCATGAATCTTTTCAATTAGTCATTGATGCAGTAAACCGAATCCGAAGTAACGCGTTGAATACGCGGTTATTTGTGCAGTTGTGTGAAGAAAATGACGAACATACTTTCATCATTTACTCCTTCACACTAAAGTACGCTGGCTGTCGAAAGGCTTATGTTTGACAACACTTTTTGCACTTTTTGAGACTATTTTAGAATTTCTGGATACTAAAGATAAAATTTTAAAAGACAATTTAATGAAGTGCAAAGCAGACATCGCCTATTTAACAGATTTGTTTACAAAATTTTAAATAATTAATTTGCAGTTACAAGGCGACAGTTTAAATTTGATTAAAACAAAGTCCATCTTATCAGCGTTTCTTGCCAGAGTTAAACTAATGAAGTAAAATATTGGACAGGGCGAATTTTCCCAGTTACCCAATTTGTCACGGACAAACTGCCAGGAAAACGACGTTTCAATCTACGTTCAACATTTAAATGCCCTCTATTCAGGTTTTGAAACTATTTTTGAGGATGTTTTGACTATGGTATTACCACCGTGGATAATTAACCCATATGGTGACATAGAAGAAACAAATGTCATATACAAGAGGAACTGGCTGAACTAAAAACAAACGAAAAACTTAAGGTTTAAAAACAGATATCAGCAATTCTGGCTGCAAAACAACGTACCCGTTACTTATCTAATCAAGTAATTAGCGGACTTTCACTTTACGTTACCGCTTGGCTGACTTGATTATTACTCGGAGCAGAAATTTGTGTTCTTTCTTTCATCTTTGTCTTAGAGGGTACAGTACTGGTAGGATTCTTTTTTTTTCTTTTATATAACATAGTTTTTTGTTTGGTAATATTGCGCGTTAATACAGATCTAGTTTTGCGACCACTTAAAATCTGTTTATAGATTTACACCAATTATGGAAAGATGGTACTAATTGTTAATAATCATATTTTTTTACTGTTTTGTCGTTCTCCGTAATCATTATTGTTCCTTCTTATTAGTAATAATTAATAATCTATTTTTTAGTTTATTTTGTAAGTCTGTGTATACATATTTTGATATTTATATATGTGCCAGCTTTATTTTTGTAGTAACCTGTTTTTCAGTGTACTTTGTTTTGTACAAATATATGTTTTTCTCTTCATTTGAAATGAAATATAAAATTACTAGACAAAATTTGCTACTTTGCGCCGCAAATATGTATGTATTTATATATATTTTACTTTCTGCTGTCGTTCCGTTACATTTACTTACAAATCTCAGGAACTACTAAACAGAACAATTTAAATTTAGTCATATAGCTTTTCCGACCACAAGTATTGTGGTCATCTTCCAAGTCATCGGCTCTGAATTATTTATAATAAATGTTTTCATAGAAGGAGATTTAATTTTGTTCTGTTTGTAAACGAAGCGAAACTTTCACTACAAACGTTCATCGTTCATGTTCAAAAACCCCAATTGACGTAATAATATACCTTGGTGGTACTCAAAATTATGAAACCAAATTTTTTTTCTAATAATTCTAAAAATAAAATATTGTAAAATAGTAATTTTTTAGTTTATCAAAAAAACAAACAAATAAGTAATGGATATTTGCATATCTAGTATATTAACTTCTCAAAAAAAATTAGAAAATGAAAGTGATAGCGTGGAATAATTTGAACAGGAAATTACCATCTCAACATTTCAAGAAATCTTGTATATCGAAAAAATAAGCACTTTATTGAATCAAGAGAAAATGTGCTAAATACACGTTTTCTTGTTATAATGTTTTTACTAGTAAATTAATGACAATAAATTATTTTTTCAAAAATTAACAAATTTTCTATAACATGTCATTTTAGTTCAATAAAAACAACCAATTTATTATTCCGTTTTAGTTGGACTTATTGTTATTGTTCCGATATAATTATAAATTTTTTGACATTTGTGTAACTTTCATAGATTTAATTTGATTATCATTTATATATACATTCTTGTTAAATTATGTAAGAATTATAATTTTATAACTTGAAGCACCTTAGGTAAAATGCGTATTTGTTATCATAAAATAAGAAGCGTAAAAAAAACGTGTGTTTATTTTCCAGCAATTGTACGTGCTTCTTGTACAAACAAATGCTAAAAGCGAATTCGATATACTTATAAGATAACGAAAATTAAGATAAGACTGTCACAATAATTAGAATATAACGATATACATACAAATATTTTGCCATCTGAAAAAAAAAATATTTTTTTCAAGATTTTAAAATACCTTACAGGATGCTGACAACACTCCTCTTTCATAAGTACACATTTTTGCGTTCTTAGATTTTGTGTGCCCCGTGCACGCGCGAGTGCTATATAAAATACTTAGGCGAAATCCCAACCTTAAAACATCCCGTCGTTGACTGTTTGGTTGACTGAAGAAATGTATAAAGACTCGCAACTGCATGTTAAAAATCGTACCGTATTACTATCTCACTTTTGTGGCTCTCTGCACCCCGCTGCCTACAAACTTTACTCTTGGATAGTAGCGACACGGTTGTTTTCAACGCAAACTAAGATAAGACTGGTAAAAGATCGCTTAAAATAATGCTTGGAAAGTAATAAGATAACTCTTCAAAATAATCGTTTGTTGTATTTACTAAGATACCGTTGACTGATATAAAATGTTTTGAGTAAACGGAATGTAATTTGACAAGTTGAATTTTTTTCTTCGTTTGCCAGAGTTTGGTTTTGTATTTTTCTCTGCTGTTTTAATTTACTTTGCAATTCGCAATTCGTATCGAAATATCGATACGTATCGGAATATCGATACGTATCGGAATATCGATACGTATCGGAATATCGATACGTATCGGAATATCGATACGTATCGGAATATCGATACGTTTCAGAGTATCGCTACGTATCGAAATATCAATACGTATCGAAATCTCGATACGTATCGAAATATCGACATTTCGATACCTTCGATACTTATCGATATATCGATAGACGACCCAGGCCTAATAAAGTAGAAATGGTGATTTAAATCATTAAAAAACCGATTTTCATACTCTAATAAAGCGATTTTTATAATCGATTTTCTATCCAATTTTTGTTTATTAATTGATTCAAAAATATAATCGATTGAAAATCGCGAACTTTATGGAATTATAATTATTCTACAATCAACTAGAATGTAAAAACAAAAAACTCATAAGTAAATAATCAAATCGCCAAAGTGTACAATAATTTAAAATAGCAAATTACAAATTCAAAACCGCCGGCGCCGGTAATTTGATAGTTGCACAAGAAGCAAAGCAGAATTTTTATGTTTATAAATGTATATAACTGTTTTATCATGTTTTGCAGTTGATAAAATTCTTTGAAAGGTGACTACAAAAGGGATTAACAAATCGGTTTTCCGTTTAATTAAAACTTTTTAACTTGATTTGCTAATTAAGATTACAATGAATGTTCAATAAAATTGTGAATTTGAAACGGCGTTTTAGTTTTTTTTTCTTAGATGCAGCATACCGATACATCGCGAGTTGGTCCCCTAATTCATAAAAAATTAACTAGAATTTCCATTACTGATGGTATCTCTTGGTAGAAAATCGTTTGTTAAATCATCGTCATCTGAACTGCAAAGAGAGCGGGTATTACTAAGCGAAGCCACTGCTCGATGCGCGTACGTACTTTGCGTACGTACGATGTGAACACTACAAATGCCAGCAATGAACTGAAATCTCGGACCCCAAGTAGACGATGGCGCCCCCTATATCTCGGACCCTGCGGTGACTACGATTTTTAACATAGGCTTTGCGAGTCTTTATACATTTCTTCAGTCAACGATCCCGTGTAATCGTGCTTATTTTGAAATATGCGCAAGAACAACAACTTTAATATGTCGAATGTATATATTTCCTGACAGTATCTTTGTATCTTTGTTTGGCAGAACGCCAAAACGCAGTGAATTCGGATGCGTATACGGACCCACCTTTAGACTGTAAAAGAACCTTTGAAACTGAAACTGTCGGTAGAGAAAGACTTATAAACAGTGATGGGCATTTACACGTATAAAACAATTTTCTACATGTATACGTAGAAAATACGTATATAATGTAGACAATGTTCCTAATGACGTAAATAAAGTAGAAAAAGCGCCATTTTTAAAAACCCAACTTGCCAACAGCTGTTGAAGTTAGAATTTGATATTTGATGATTAAAATTAGCCTAAATTCCTATTGCTGTTTCTTCTTTTAATTTGTTCTATTACAAGTTTTATTTATTACTGTGGACCGAGTAGCAATATTTAAGTCTTTACCAAACTCAAAGCAAAATACCCAAAAAGACAGTAATAAAGTTTTGATTTCTTTTCAAAAGAACCCTATTTTATTTTAAATGTAAGTAGGTTCAACGATTTTTATCAAGGTATCGATGAAAATAGTAATGTAAAAATGTGGATTATATTCATCGTATAATTCAGTTTTACTATATTCTAATTGGAAACATTGTGTTGGCGATTTTGTCGACATGTCAGGATTAACTCAATGTCATAAATTTAAACCCAAAATAAACGTTTATACAACTTAAAATAATGAAAAAAAAAAAACGAACAGAGCGCATACTTCACGTGTAACGCGACTCGCCTTCTACTCACGACCTCCTTGCGTGCGCACCCAAACGGGGTCGCTTCAGGTCGCATTCAAAGACAGGGCGCCAACAACTCGGGCATCCTAATTCATTAGCGTCCCCGCAAATACAGACTACTACTACATTATTAACAAACAAATGATTACTCTACACATTTCAAAACAAAGGTACTAATTACTACTTATCTAACATAGTCTTCAAACTTTTGCGGCACTTTTCGTACACGTTTACCCGGCACTGGTGGATCGGGTTCAACCCTCTCCGGTTCACTATCACTTTCACTTTTCTCTTGCGCGTTGTCAGTTGCTCCAGGTTCGTCCTCGATAGTCGACTTGAGTTCTCAGTCTGATGAACTTTCTTCGTCGTCCGGTAACGTGTACAACTTCAGCTGGCTAATGTGGGCCGTGGTGGTAAAATAACGCTCTTTGCTACCCTCAATGGTTTTCACTCGATAAATATTACTTGGCAAGACTTCCGTAACCACCATAGGGTTTCTGTATTTTGGCTGTAATTTTTTGCTCTCACCTGTCGCAGTAGGTACTCGTGGCAGCATCACGAATCGTTTCACATTGTAGCGCGATTTGTATTTTCTTTGCTCCTGCAGGATTGTTTTCCAGATCTCCTTTTGGATGTTTTCCGCTGGCGTCCACTCAGCATTCTCATCCTCTACGTACGATGAAAGTGAACCGTCCACAAATCTTGGAAGATATTCGTGTAGTACTTCGAAAAGCGATTTACCTGTCGTTTTATTTGGCATGACATTCAAATTCCTCTCGATCTCCCGCAAATTATTGTCCCATCTCGTTTCATCTTCCATCGCTACCATTATCGCTGGTATAATTGTGCGGTTGGCTCGTTCCACTTGGCCGTTTGCGCAAGGCCACTCGGTCGCATTGAGAGTGTGTCGAATTCCATACTTGGCCACAAAGTCCGTAAACTTCGATGAAGTAAAACTCGTTCCTCGGTCACTTACGATTCGATGGGTAATCCCGTACTCGCTCATTAAATTCTCAAGCGCGTTTATTGTTGCCTCCGTTTTCGTGTTCGGTATTGCTAATATTTTAACATATTTGGTTAGCGCATCCACCACTACCAACAAATAACTATTTCCCTGGTCACTTTTAACGAAGGCGCCCAGATGATCGATGTGCAGCCGCGAAAATGGTCGCCTCGGTGGTTCAATCGGATTCAATTCACCCGGCCGCTTTCGTCCTGGCACTTTACTCAATAAACACTCGGCACAGTAGTAGGTATTTGCCGATTCTCCAACCACCTCCTAAAACTACGAAGGTCGCTGCGACCTTAACGTTGTTTCAGGGGGAGGTTGTAGAATCGGCAAATAGGTGATGAGATTCTAAGTTGAGTTGCTATTACCACAGATAAATAAGGTATACAGATAGCCAACCGCATGCATTAAATTGGACGGTACTTTTCTGGCGGCCAAATAAAATTAGTTTGGCGGCAACACACTTGTGAGATTAGCGCTGCAATAGCGCTACCCAAAGAATAGTCAGAAAATGAATTGTAGAGATTTTGTAACTATGGTACATCTATTTGTTTGCAGATGGCTAAATATTTGTATGTATATCGTTATATTCTAATTATTGTGACAGTCTTATCTTATTTTTCGTTATCTTGTAAGTATATGGAATTCAGCATTTGTTTATACAAGAAGCACGTACAATTGCCGGAAAGTGAACACACGATTTTTTTTAAGCTTCTTATTTTATGATGACAAATACGCATTTTACCTAAGGTGCTTTAAGTTATAAAATTATAATTCTTACATAATTTAACAAGAATGTATATATAAATGATAATCAAATTAAATCTACGAAAGTTACACAAATGTCAAAAAATGTATAATTATACCGGAACAATAACAATAAGTCCAGTAGAAAGGGGCGGACACCAAACCCTCAGGGCATGAAATTTAATTACTGTGACCTCGCCTTAAACGTAAGCGATCTATTTTTGGGAAATTTTTTTCTCTCTCTCCCTCTCTCACAATGAAATTTTTTTCTCTCTCACATTGTTACGTCATCGCAAAACTGGTAATTTTGATTGCATCGTGCGTCATCGCGTAAGTGGTAATTTTTTATGCGTCATAAAGTCTCATGATTCGAGCGAGAAAGAAACTATTTTTATTTAAAAAAAGCTTGGGTGTATCTGGATTTGAACCCGGGTTTCTTGATTACAAAGCGGCAAACTTAACCGCTGAGCTACGAAAATAAGTTAATTTTAAACGGTCAATTGTTGTATACAATTGGTTTTTTTAATTACTGAACAAAAAACTTGTAAAATTTATTGTACTTTATTTTTAAATTTTATTAACATTCATGGCATAATTATATCATTTTTTCTACAGCATCCTTCGTGTTGGCGTTGATCGGGACTTCTCTAGTGGTCGGTACTTTCATATTTTTTCTCTTACCCTCAGTACTCTGTAAAGAATCGCTTATTAAGATGATGTTGATTATAAAAAAACTAGCACAAAAATTGTTGCATGCAAATTAGTTAGAAAAATAAATAAATTTAAGAAATAATAACTACAATTTCTTAATGCTACATGAACGGATCAACGGCTTTTATTTAAACGAGAAGTTAGTTTAAACAGTAACGTTAAAAATTAAATTTAAAAAAAAAGAAATGGTAAAAAACTAAATTAATAGTTAACAAACTTAAAACTCAGTAAAATTAAAAACAAAAATTATTTTACATGCAACTACATTTTAATCTAACTTTTAATTACGTAAATGCTAAAATCAACTTTTTTAATTTGAAATAATTTCTTGTAAGGTATAAAATTGCATGCGTTTAAGGGTATAGGGTTAAATCGAAAAATAAATTAAACTACTTACCATTGTATATACAAAAGCACTTTAATTTAAAACGTTCTTACTAATACGCAGCTAAAACTAAACAAAGTGTGATCGCTATAATAAAGGAAAGTGTCATTGACGAAAATAAATTTTTGCAATTACATATTATTAATTAAAGTTTTATGACACCTGCTGATTCATTCAGTTCGATGATTGTTTCAAAAAATAAATTTTTCCAATGAGATGTAATTAGTGTAAATTCCATAAAGTAGTGTTGTTCAAAAATTTTCTTTTGCAAGCCAACGAATATATAACATTTTAAGATAAATCTTTTAAAAGATAAAACGGAAAGACAATATGTAAATTTTTTTTTAAATTATTGTAAAGAAAACAAATTGTTTCTACAAGTAATGAACCAACCTACATTGAAGTTAATTACATATCTAGAAAGTTATTGGCAATGTCAGGCTCATTAAGTGAACAAATTTTTATAACTTAACTAAAACCGCTTTTATCTTTTAAATTTAGAAGCAAAAATGAATTGTAGAACATCTCAAAGATCTATTGTTTATATGATGTCACAAATCTCAAGACTCCATAGATGAACCGAAAATATATTTAAAATCTATTGTAACATTTCAAAATTTTTTGATGAAATAATTATTTACACGTTCATTGTTTTCACCTAACTAAAATTACTTGGTATTTAGAAATTGCATTCCTGAATGCTTTTAAGTAACAAGCTTCTTATAGATTTGAGATTTTACTTCATGTTATATATATAATAAATTTATCATCAAACAAAAAAAATAAAAAATGTATTAAACTGGCGGAATAATTTTTTAAAAATGTGAAATTACTAATAAACCTTTTTCAACTCTTTCATACATTTTACATTTACGTTTGTATATTATTATAAAACCTAAAGATTTTAGAGTAACCTTTGATAAAAAAAAAATCGAAACAAGATGTATGACTATTTCGAAACTGGTTAACAACATTTTTCGTAATTAGCCTAATGGTTATTGGTGATGACTGTGATAAATTAAGTAAATCATCTCTTCTATTCTTATTAAAACAATGAATTATGTAAAAAATTTCTTAAAAACTCCATTACTAAACACCTCTAAAATATTTAGTTGATGTATACAAAATACATATTTAAGAATATTTG
The DNA here is from genome assembly GCA_035610365.1 of Aquatica leii. Taxonomy (NCBI): domain Eukaryota; kingdom Metazoa; phylum Arthropoda; class Insecta; order Coleoptera; family Lampyridae; genus Aquatica; species Aquatica leii. Next base: position 118,503,807 of record CM069432.1, read on the forward strand.
AGAATTTTTAAAAACAGGTATTTTTTAATAATTAGGATTCCAATCGCAAAATGTTAATAGTTCATAATTACTCATTTCGAAGAAATAATTATTACAAGAAAGCGCATGTCAAACATTCTTTTTTAATAAAAACAGTATAAAAGTAGAATTTTAGAATTAAATGTTAATTGTTTTTTCAAATTTTGAAGGAATATATTATCAATTATGTCTGTGTCTACCATTTTAAATTTATTTTCATGCGGAATTTTTCGTGACGATGAATTACTTGAAGCGTATAATGATGTTTGTGATCGTCTTGTGCTGCACAATGAAGTAATCAAAAAAGAAGATGAAGATATTTTTAAACGTTTTATAGAAAAAGTTACTGAAATTATGGTAAGTTAGATTTAAAATAAATTATTATTACTATTAATAAATACATTTATTACAGAACGCTAAGACGATGGCTAATCAGCAACCATCATTATTTACGTCTTTGTCTGATCGGTCATTGTTAAAATCTCCGACCAACACACAGCCATCGACATCGGAAGCCACACATTCAGATGTAAGTTACTTTTAAACACAGCTAACAAATTTTCATATCTTGAATTATTACAGATGTTTTTTGGGCATGGTTTAAGGACTGATAAAATCTTCAACCACTTTGACATTATAGGTGAAGGGGAGAAACAAATAAAAAAATTTAAAGTCACTGCTAAAACGGTTGTTTTTAAATTTAAACCCGTGGATATGTCAAGTAATCCCGTCGTATGGCTACGTGTAAGTTTATATTTATTTTTAAAATTGACATAAAACTAATAGAAAATACTTATTTTAGAACTCTATCGACGAGTTACTCAGTTACCTCTTAACCGACGCTTTGCCCACTGATCGCATAGGATTGCTGCTCCGTAATGATAACTACCCAGAAAAACCAATCGGAATCTCGTTTAGGCGTAGGGACCAGTTAAACTCAAAAGTAATAGTGGCAACTCTTGAAAAAGTCTTACAGAGTAATACAAACTTTTTTGCAAGTGATACCCTACGTCTGCATGTAGATGTAGTCTCCCTTCCTGTGGGTAAGAGAGGTCACGAAAAAATGGTTGGCGTTACTTACGAAGAATTCTGCCGTCGTAAAAAGGGTATTCTGATTATACAAAATAACGATACTTTATGCCTAGCAAGAGCGTTGGTTGCGGCTATTGCCTGGGCATCAAAAAACGCTATCCTGCCCGCTTTATTGAGACCTAACAACCCTCTTATGGAAGCCCAAGCTACAGACTTATGTGAAGCTGCTGGTGTTGATCTTACACATGGCGGTAACCGCGATCACATTCAGCAGTTTCAATACTACTTAACAGATTATACAATTGTGGTCTATAACAATAGATTAGGTAAATAATTTTTGATTTATGTTTAATAAATGTTTACAATTAAATTTTAATTTTAGGTAAAATCGTTTACTTTGAAGGACCCCGTAGTACAAATAGAATTGCTTTAAATTTAATTTATGAAAAAAATCACTACAATGTTATCACTAATCTGTGTTCGGCATTTTCCACAACTTACTTTTGCGAAATGTGCCGTTTTCGTACCAACAATAAGACTAAACATAAAAACTGTAAGTACATTTGTCCGGCCTGCCATTCATCACCTCCATGTAACAAAGATTTGGAACTTATATTGTGCAATTCGTGTAATAGAGATTTTCGTGGTAGGGACTGCTTTGCTACCCATATTCAGCAATTGTGTAAGACTTTGAGTAGGTGTAAGTCATGCCTTAATAGTGTTTGGGCGAATAAACCTCATAAATGTGGGTACAAGTATTGCCATAATTGTAGTTTCAGTAAACCAATTCGTCATCAGTGTTTTATGGCAAAAAAACCTTTAGATAAAAAAACATTTAATCAAAATTTCATTTTTGTGTTTTTTGATCTAGAAGCACGACAGGATACACGTGTAACAGCTACCACAAACTTGTTTTTACACATACCCACCTTATGTGTAGCACAACAAGTATGTAGGTCTTGTATTGATATTGATGACATGAACCAAGATTGTGTAAGTTGTGGTAAAAGACAACATATTTTTACGGAAAATCCTGTCAGTGCGTTTCTAAATTATGTTTCGGTTTTAAAAAAGAAAAACAGTAAAGGTAAGATAGTGGTATTGGCACATAATATGAAAGGGTACGACGGAGCATTTGTATTAAAGGAATTGTTAAAAAACAGTAAAGTTTGGAACCCTAAGATCATCACTAACGGAACTAAACTAATGAGCATTAATTGTGACGGTAATATTAAATTTATCGACTCTATCAATTACATGCCAATGCCACTAGCTAAACTTCCAAAAACTTTTAATTTTTCAAACGCTAAAGGCTATTTCCCTCATTTTTTCAATACATTAAAAAATCAGAATTACATTGGACCTATGCCGCCTATGCACTATTACGGTTGTGACGAAATGTCAACTTCAGTCAGTGGTCAGAAATGATTTTGTGAAATGGTACCAAGAACAAGAAAGCAATAATTATATTTTTAATTTTCAAAATGAAATAATAAAATATTGCATAGACGACGTCAATATCTTAAGAAAAGCTTGCTTGGAATTTTGGAACCGTTTCACCACTTCTAACGGCGTTGACCCTTTTCGTGAGTCTTGTACAATTTCTGGTGCATGTAATACGGTTTTTAGACGTAATTATTTAAAAGAAAACTGTATTGGTCTTATTCCTCCTAACGGTTATAGAATGGCTGACAAGCAATCTACCATTGCAATCAAATGGTTGCTGTGGTTAGAACATACTTTAAATATCAAAATTCAGCACGCTGGAAACGACCGCGAAGTTAAGTTGAAGAAGGGTTTCTTAGTTGACGGTTTTTGTCACGCTACAAACACCGTGTATCAGTTTCATGGCTGCTACTTTCATGGTTGCGAGATCTGTTTTCTAGATCAGACAGCAGAATTTAGTGGCGACAAGCAGGATACGATGTTTGTAAGACGCGAAAAAACTGAAGCTACAGCGACCCGCATCCGTTCTTTTAGCTATAATTTAGTGGAAATGAAAGAGTGTAAGTTTCGACAATTTCTCAAAATTAATGTTCAGGCCTTAGAATTCACAACTAGTCACGCCATCATTCGGAACACCCCTTTGAATCCTCGTGACAGCTTTTTCGGAGGTCGTACCAACGCCGTCAAATTATACTACAAAGCAAAAGAAAACGAATCTATCTATGCTCCCTTTATCCGTTTGTCAATAAATACGGTAAATATCCTGTAGGCCATCCTAAAATTCATGTAGGTAGTGATGTCTGTAAACAATTTTCTTTAGACACAGTTGAAGGCATTATTAAATGTACCGTGCTTTCACCTACAAATCTTTACCATCCCGTTTTGCCTTGTAAAATGCTTTAATTTAAGTACATTTAAGAATTTTATTATTATTATTAATATTATTATTATTATTATTATTATTATTATTACATTTCAGTTGTTTCATCTTCATATCTCATTAGTGTTATTTCATTCTTAAATACTTAATTTTTGTTAATAGTTTATTCTTTTGTAAATAATTAATATTCGTGTATTGCTTTTCACTGTTATTTATTATCGTGTTTAACTTTATTTAATACTTACAACTTTATTATTCTTATTTGTATATGATTAAACATTTGCCTTTCAATAAAACCCTTGAGTTTGAATTTACTGTCTTTTATTTATTTATGTACAATAAATATTATAAAATATCTAGTACATTTGTTTTCTTAAAATACAAATTATACAATAAACTAATGCATACATCGTTTTTTATTAATTCATTATTAAATATTTCTAAAAATTCTATCATATTTGTGTTACAAAGTTTAAAATATACATAAATATACAAGACAATATTGACCGCAAAACATAGAATGAAAATCTTGTAAAATTTTACAATTAAAAGTACAAGTACAACAATTTCTTTCTAAAAACTTTTTATGATATCCTTGGGGTGGTCTTCCGAAAGAATCAAAATATTCTCCATGTCCATATTCATCAATGTAAAACGCTGCCCAATGTTCACCAGGTTTATAGGAAGGGTCGGTGTTTGCAATAATAGCACAGGGTCTCTGTATACGCCATGGTAGTTGGTTAGAAGCACATACAAGTCGATGTGCATTCTTGGTGGTCGGGATATTCTTTAAACATTGTTGAATTTGTACCGCATTCATCTCTGCTATTTTTCTTTGACCATTCACATAAAATTAAGGCGTGTTCCAGAGCACACGAAGGGTTTTCAATGTAATGATGAAGACATTTGATTGCTTGCATGTCTTTTTTTAGTTCTTTAAAGGTTGGACAATTGAGCCCTTCCATGTTAACTACCGGTTTATTTAAAAATTTTAAAGTGTTTTGTTTTTCATAACCTTTAACAAAAATACCGTTAAAAGGCATCAATAATTTTCTAAGTTCGTCTTCAAAATCTTCATAATTTATGTATCCAGTACTCCATTTTAGACCATGAAAATAATTTTCCAAATAATAAACTTCGTTTTTCACTGATTTAGGCAAAGTAGAATAAGGCATTGGTGGCTTTATAAGCAAAACTTTGCAATAGTCACCATCTGACGAAACAACTGCAACTTCTTTAGGAATAAATTTTTTGTCTTCTCCACGAAAACCTTGCAAATCAACAAACGCGTCCATTCTACTCGAGTGTTAATTAATAACTAAGTTGAGTAAAAGTATCGAGTATTCTTAACTACTAAAATCCACCATTACATTTCTATGTTTATCAATTTCTATGACGTTATCAAATTCTGCGTAAACTAAACAGTTTATAGTTTCACTTAACGCGTCTTCGAATCCTACTTCTATGCGCAACGACCCATTTTTTACAAGATTCCAATGTGTATTAGCATTTGCCGATAAATCCGGTGTTAAATCAAAAGCCATTAAACAGAAACCTTTAGGGTAATCTTCTCGAGATATATCATTTCCTTCATTTAAGAAATGAATGTCGGTTCCGGAGTATAAAGTATGGTAAGCTCGCACGTACAAGCCTGATTTTGTAAAATCCGGTTGAAGTGGTTTTCACGGAATTTGCTGACCGTCAATATACAAGGACAGGTAATTAATTTTATAATGATGAAAATTAAACGGGTTGGTAGCGTAATCTCCATTGAACGCTTTATTTGACACAAATCCAATAATACAACGTTTAGGTAATTGGCCTAAGAAAACATTGTCTAAAGACTTTCGTTGAATCCCTGATGGAATAGTCAATACTTTAACATCTGCTTTGGTTATTGGATATTTTGCAGAAGTAGATTCTAACGCTTTTGTGTGTACAATTAGAATCGTAGGATTAATTCTCATTCTTCTTACTAAAAGACTGGCTTCTAAAATTTTAACCTTGTATGTAGACCCTAGTTTAGCCATTAAACTAAACGAATCTCTTGAGCGAACAAATTTTATCTTCATCTCGACGCCGTTAACAAGAAATTTTTCTTGATTAAATATGTGAGAGTGTACATGTCCTATCATCTCGATTTGGTTATTTTCGGAAGTAAAAGATTTTCTTTTATTGAATTCTGCATTGTCTTCCGTTAGACTATCCATTTTTCCTGGTGTATCACTATGCCATAAACTACAAGATAAATGTGAAGATTTTGCTTCTGATCCATAGTTTAGTAAAGTTTCAATATAAGAACGGTATGCATACGTATTATTAGGCGGAGATACAAGTTTCTGATTTAAGTAAATCTCAACTTGACTAAATAGAGAATGTAACCAGTTATTTACAGGCTCTACAACATCCTCAAGGTTTAACGAAGTATTGTCTTGTTTCACGATTTTGGCTGTTACATACAACATTGTTTGGCTTAAGTCCAAGTAGTCATTGCCGTTGCCAGGTATAACAAATTCAATCGGTGCGTCGTCAGTTAACGAAGATAGTGGCTTGTAGAAAATCCATTCGCCGGATTCTATACTTGTTTAAGTTGATGGAAGAGCAAATAAATCTAATTCGGATTTAATGCATTCGCAAGATTGAGCGTGGAGAAAAGCCATTATTAATTTCTGTCGAAAATATCGTTGTAATTAACTTTCAAATTAGCAGGCTTCCGTCTAGAAGTTGACGTCTTCTTCTTAATTACAGACAGAGAATGACTGGTTGTTTTTTGACGCGGTTTTTTATATCCAGAACCTTGCATCAGATTTTCAATTTTAGTGTATGCTTTGCGTTTCAGACTCTGACCAGCTTCGCGCATTCTATCTTGAAACGATTCTTTGATTGGTCGATTTTCCACAATATCTCCTAAAATATTACTTCCTGTCCTCAACGCTTCTTTTCCTACTGCTTTCACGCCTGACTTAAACAATGGTAAAATTGAACGAAATATACCCCCCAACCAACTTCCAATTCCATGGCCTTTTTGATATGGAGCCCCTCGGTAAATAACACCGATTCCATTACCGGCTTGATTAATGTAATATTGCTGATATGAACACGCCATGTTAATTAAGTTTTTTGAAGTGAAGTTTCAAATTTAACGTACCAAACTCGAATGGCATAGAAGCTGCCGTGTCGGTTCTTATATTGATTTCTATATTTTCAAACTCTTTTCTCATCAAGGGTATGTAATATACAGGAGAAAACACTACATTTTTGTGACATCCGTAATTATAATTATCAGAAGTGACATTGACAATTCGCAATAAAGGTGCTAAGACATCTCCTACTAATTGTGGTTCTACAATATCACAATAAATAAACATTTGTGATGGTATACCTGTCCATATGTTTGCTGGATGAGCTGAAGTTTTTTTCTTTTGCTAAATTTTGATCGGGTTGGAAACCTAGTTAAAGCGCCAATCCTCTTGAAAAACCCAGTACAGATAATGTCGTGTTTACTTTTAAGAAAACTCTTTTTGTTATTCTGTTGTATTTAAAGTTTATCAGTTTCTTTATTATTTCGTGGTTATTAATTTCAGTAATAACGTCTTCGATTGATTCGTAGTTTCCTGGAGAAATTTTTACAATATGCCATTCTTGATAAGAAAAATGAATTGAATCTTTATTGTCCAGAAAATGTCTCATTGCAAGATTTAACACTTCTTCGAGACTTAACTCGTGTTCTTCGGGTGGTTCAGTCCTATAGTACATTAAGTTATCAGTTTCTCCAACTGCTAAAAACGAACACGGATATTGAATTTCAGAAATTCCAACAACTCATTCTCCAGTCAATCTTACTCGTTTAGGTAATTGTGTCATAAAATTTGCAGTTGTATTGCTGGGGTAGTAATTCATAGAGCTGTTACTTAGCAATGTTAAATAAAATTTATTCTCGGTATTCATAATTGTTGCAATTCGTTCGATAGGACCCAAGAATTAAATTTATCGCTATACCCTTGCCACTTTACAAAATACTGTTTATTTATTCCGCGGCCTTTTTCTTTTAACATTTTATCAATTTTATATCTAGTGTCACTATTAACTATAATAAGTTGTAATTCTTCTTCATAAAACGTTCCTTCAATTGGCTCGCTATTTAAATCAACAACTCGGTAAACAGGAGGTTTGCGATTAATAACTTCACTTATTGTAAACACTTCTTCGCTCCAATTTGTTGTATAACCCTTGTCAAAGATCTGTTTAGTTCTACTAATCCTTACATGTTGACCGACTTTATATTTGGGTATTCGTTCTAGACCAACTCCACTGCTGTACATGTTTTGCCAAACTTGTAAAATATTTAAATCATTTACATCATTGGGCGCCATTTTAATGCTCCGATGATATCTATTATTATAAGACAATAATAAATTTTGTAACACATCAATGTACCGATATAAATTTGAATAAGTAAAATAACGCCGCATTCTTGTTTTAAGAGTTTTATTGAATCGTTCAACTACGGCTGCTTTCACGTCCGGATTATTCGTAACATAAAAATGAATCTCGTGTTCTTTGAAAAAATTTTGAACAGTTTTTGCGACAAATTCTTTCCCTTTATCCGTTTGAATGTTTAAGGGGTAATTTTGACATTCGTTAAAAATATCTGCAAAGGCTTCAATAACGTTCTTGGCTGTTTTAGCTTTAATTGATCTAGCCCAGGTTTTTTTACTAAAAACATCGATTACGGTTAGAATGTAATTGAAGTTGTCGTTATATTTTTTTAAACTTTGCATATCACATAATTCAGCCTGCCATAATTCAAACATATTGTTTACCATGTATTTGTTTCTTGGAAAACGTTTTTTATTAGGTTTATGTATAGTATACGATTCTTGTTGTTGTAACCATTTTTCAACGCTGGGGCGATTATGTTTATACTTCAATGATTGAAATAAGTCATTTGCACCTGCAAACCCACTAACGTGAGCTGGGTCGTAATATACGGTGTCCATCATCAAAGTTTGAAAGATTCCCAGTTTAAAACTCTTGACCTGCGGTTCGATCTTCTCGGGGTTTCAACTACTAACTGCCTCAACTTGTCATCACCATCATAGTTTGGCGCAATACTTTGATCACTTTTAAGTGGCGAACTTGCCGCTAGTTGCTCATTTCTAGTTTGTGAAACACCTCGACGTTTTAAATTTCCAATAAGTTCTTGCGGGAAATTAATTTCTTCTATGTAAGTTGCTGCCAGCCTATAGGACTACTAGTTTTTCTCGGTCTTATAGCATCATGCACCAAATCAATAATATTCGAATATGGTATATTTTCTCCTTTTATTGATACAACTCCATTCTTATCCCATACGATGTCTCCTGAAGTGTTTAAAATCCGTAAAAAGTTTTCTGCTTTTTTCTTATATGTAGGAGGTAGCGTGTTTATTATATCAGCATCCGCTACCTTCGTCATCTTTTTATCTTCAACTGAAATGCTAACAGGCTGTCGGATTTTGTCCACAAAATATAAATACCTTTGAAGAATCTGATTATACATATTCCATTGATCGTGGTCTGACAGTTTTGAATTTAACACTTTGTTCATTTCGATGTCCAACTCTGACAACACATTGTTTTGCGTAGGTTTGGGAGTACTTTTTAACCGCTGTATTAATTCCGGGGGAACAATAATCATCTTTTTAGCGTGTTCCATATTAGTTAAAAAGACTTCCTAACACACCGCTAATTAATGGTGGTAAGAGAAACGGTAGAAATGCGCCTTCTCGTTGTAATAAAATCTGTTTTTTCTTTTTAATCGATTCTCCTTGTTTTACTATTCGTCTCAACGTGTTTTTATGACGAGAGATTCGTCTCTTCTGCGTTCCTGATAGTGGAACTTTTTCTTTTAAAGTATTGTAGATGCATTCACAGATACAATATATTTGCTTATCGCTGGCACACTTTATCAAAGCTTATCGCTCATTAGGTCTTAACTTTGTCAAAGCCCGTAGCAGTTCAGCATGCTTGCTGAGTACGTTAGTCATTATGATTGAATGATGTCAAATTTATCTGAACTTGTGTGTTTAAACCCTTTTTTAGGAATGTAAATGTAACATGCGCCGTTTTTGTTAAAAATTGACGTTCTGAAACGTACAATGTCATGTGTGCCTTGTTTTAAATGAAAAAGCAAATATCCATGTGGATTCGACGTTGCATCTTTATAAGCTTCTTCTAAAAACTTCGGGTTTTCTGGGTATACTTGCCTCGTTAAATGTTTTATTTGGGCTTTATCTCGTGGATTTTTAAATAGAATTATGTAATGGGCATTTAATGATATGTCGCGTTGTCCTTTACCTTGGTGAAAGACATTTTGCGTTAGAAAAAATACGCTGAGGTTTCTATGATGACAACCTTTAGTAAATATGTCTACAACAGAGCTGTTCGCTTCGCGCATTAAATCGTCAATTATTATTAAGCTAGCTTCTGCTCCATCAAACGCATCCATAGACGGTAATCCTTCTTGAAATTTTATATTTGGCAAATCTTTATACAAAGGCTGCCATTCATCATAAAACCACATGATATTTTCAAATTTAGTGTCACACACATCATTAATATTTTTTATAAAGTTTACAATAAAGTAAGATTTACCACAACCAGAGGGTCCTGCAACAATTGCTGAGAAAGGATGTTGAAATTGATACATGTTAATCGTCGTTATCTTAACGAGAACTAACTGCATTCAAAATAAAACAAGTTTTATATACGATAAAAAAGTTTATTTTTATTGGTTATATTTTTTGTTTCTATTACCTACATGTAATTATAGTAAAATACTAAATTATTTGTACAAAAAACGGTCATCATATGTATCCATATAATTCTTTACTTCAATGTTCATCAAACTTGGAAATTTGTGAACTAACTCGTATAACAAAAAAATTTTGTTGTACTTTTCTTCAAGAACTTCTTCGAAATCTTCATAACAAGCTTCCTGTTTTTTCTTTGAATCTACAAAATTCACCACATCGTGTATAAATTCTTGAAAATGACAGTCACAGTTTTCTCTGTCGCTCAGTAGTGACGTAAAATAAGATTTCATTTTTCTAATGCTTTGTAATGAACTAAGCCCAACATACAATTGAAATTTTTCTTCCACATTTTTAGGGACAAATCGAACAGCGTTCACATCAGTTGTGTGCACTATATAATTTTCAAGATGATATTTACCCACATCTTTGTGACTGAGGTCTTCTATCATGTTGCCGAATACACTAAGAAACTCGGTAAATTGTGGTAACGTAAAGTAAACACCCGAGTTAAAACCAGACTTTATTATTTTCAGGCACGGTCTGAAGCCATTATAAACATCTATTCCTAGACGCGCAATTTTTGAGTAACTGTGATTTAATGGAATAGATACCTCATTAAATAACTCGTGTTTCTCGCGTACTTCTAATTTTGATTTATCTTCTGAGCTATTGATACCGTATGATTTTTTGGCTTCTTTAAATAGGGTGTAATCTTTAGCGGTAGAAATGTACACTGGTGATGCTGGTGATTTATAATTTTTCTTCCAATCTTCGCGTTTAGAATAGGGTACAAATTTCTTTACATCACGTTGTGCTGTTTTAGCTGCCATCACAAGAACTTTTATAATAAAGTATTGGTTCGAATTGTGAACAAGAACTAAATGAGGTTTAGTAAAGACGTGCTTTTATATCTTTATAGGAAAAGAATGTTTGCACAAAAAGTATTTCTAGTAAAATGTTTGACATGTGACACATTAGAAAAAAACAAGTTAATGATTCAGCAATTTTGCCTTTCGGGTAAATATACAAGCAACGTAGTAGTTTCACATTTATTTAAAAATTAATTCGCCATTTTAGTACTAATCTTTCATAGGAAATTCTTTATTGCATTTTTTTTATATATTACTATATTATTTACAATTGACCGTTTAAAGTTAACTTATTTTCGTAGCTCAGCGGTTAAGTTCGCCGCTTTGTAATCAAGAAACCCGGGTTCAAATCCAGGTACACCCAAGCTTTTTTTAAATAAAAATACTTCTCACTCGAATCATGAGACTTGATGACGCATAAAAAATTACCAGTTACGCGATGACGCACGACGCAATCAAAATTACCAGTTTTGCGATGACGTAACAATGTGAGAGAGAAAAAAATGTGTGAGAGAGAAAAAAATTTCATTGTGTGAGAGAGAAAAAAATTTCATTGTGAGAGAGAGAAAAAAAAATTCCCAAAAATAGATCGCTTACGTTTAAGGCGAGGTCACAGTAATTAAATTTCATGCCCTGAGGGTTTGGTGTCCGCCCCTTTCTACTAAGTCCAACTAAAACGGAATAATAAATTTGTTGTTTTTATTGAACTAAAATGACATGTTATAGAAAATTTGTCAATTTTTGAAAAAAATAATTTATTGTCATTAATTTACTAGTAAAAACGTTATAACAAGAAAACACGTATTTAGCACATTTTCTCTTGATTCAATAAAGTTCTTATTTTTTCGATATACAAGATTTCTTAAAATGTTGAGATGGTAATTTCTTGTTCAAATTATTCCACGCTATCACTTTCATTTTCTAAATTTTTGTTAAGAAGTTATAATATACTAGATATGCTAATATCCCTTACCTGCTTGTTGTCAGCCACACTTTTTTTGATAAACTAAAAAATTACTATTGTGCTGAATTGTGTTCAGTATCTTGTGCTCTAAAAACAATTTATTTTTTTCCTCATTTATTTTACAGAGACTATCAATCAAAAATTACTAGCGTGCTGAATTATGCTCAGTATGCGTAAAATAATTATTTCTTTTTATATGTAGATTTTATGAAACAACAAATTGTTATTTTTCTTAATTTTAAAATATTTTATTTTTCGAATTATCAGAAAAAAAATTTGGTTTTATACTTTTGAGTACCACCAAGCACGGTGTCGTGTATCACTAGTGTTACGCGTACCACAGTTTGGGAAATGTAAGATTTGTAGATACAGTACATAAGCATTGTACAAGTTATCCCTCTTGGCGATTCTGTTTGCAAAATCCACTTTTCCTTCGTAGCTTTCTTTATGTTTGTGTCTCTGTAACAGCTCCTCCTAAGTGCTTTTTAAGGTGCATCTCTTTTCTATATACTGCAACTTGTAGCTTTCCTTTTGCGGTCTCTTCACGTTTAAAGAAAGTAGATTTCCATTTTGCTATTTTTCTATAGTAAGCTCGATTGCTCTGTGCAGTGCGTTGATGTGGCCCAGAAATTGTTGCTTTCTAATAGATGCCATCATTAGGTAAAAAAAAAACCATGCAGCTTTGTTAACAATAACTATAAAAAAAATTGAACCAATATAGTCTCTGTACCTAGCACTATTGATGTTGTTAAAATTTTTTAAACTCTAACGACAAACTAATTCGTTTAGAATAAAGATTCATCATATTTTAAATTTCTGGCAAAAGATTTGAACACATTAAAGCGAGGTTTCAGTCGATCTACAACTCTGGAACGCGCGTCGATATTATTAATCACATTTTAGCAAGTACTCACAAATATTTACATACTATTGTAGTAATCTTTCAAGTCGTCGATTTTAGAACAATTGACAATATACGTGTTCTTAGAAGGAATTTTGGTTTTGTATAAAGTTTTTAATAAAGCGAAACGTTTTGGTATATTATTACGTCAATTGGGGTTTTTAAACTTGAACGTTTGTAGTGAAAGTTTCGCTTCGTTTAAAAACTACAGAACAAAATTAAATCTCCTTCTAGGAAAATATTTATTATTAATAATTCAGAGCCGATGACTTAGAAGATGTCCACAATATTTGTGGTCGGAAAAACTATATGACAAAATTTAAATTGTTCTGTTTAGTAGTTCCTGAGATTTGTAAGTAAATGTAACGGAACGACAGCAGAAAGTAAAAAAAATATTGTCATTTTCATTAAATTGCTAAGCGCAAATAATATATATTAAAACATACATATTTGCGGCGCAAAGTAACAAGTTTTGTCTAGTAATTTTACATTTCATTTCAAATGAAGAGAAAAACATATATTTGTACATAACAAAGTACACTGAAAAACAGGTTACTATACACAAATATTAATAAAAAAACGAGGCAAAAAAAATTACGCATTACAATTTTTACTTAGGTAACTTTACTCTTATGATTAAATATTACTGCAGAAAACATGAATAAAGTATTGCAATTATTATTTTTTACTATTACAGACATGTAATCTTAAATGTATACACGGATTGTTTTCAGTCTAGTACAATCAACAGTAAGATGTCATTTTTCATTTTGTATAAAACAAAAAGACAACGTTATCTACTATCATAATAATAATTTTGCCGTCATGAACTCTGCAAATGGTGAAAAGACTTACTGAGCACTACTTAGCACAATAGTTACTTTTCATTTTATCGAAAAAGGCGAAGGTATTATCGTAAAAACTTTTTTTTTGTTCATAAAATCTGCAAATAAATAGAAAGAACAATTGTTTTCACGGCACAAAGTAGTACATAATGGGCACAATTTCAGCACACTAGTTGTTTTTGATTTTATCGAAAAAAACGAGGCTATCTGTTTTCGTAAAAATTGGTGGTTTATGTGAAAACAGTAAATGGAAAAAAGGAAATTGTTTTTGCGGCGCAAGGTAACACATACTGAACACAATTCAGCAAAATAATATTTTTTAGTTTATCAAAAAAGGCGGGGCTAACTATACTGACATATTTTCAATGACGCTCTCCAAAATTTTTTCTGTGTGCTGTTGCATTATACACAAATTCTTGTACACGTTAACGAAATCTTCAAATGCCATATCGTTGATAACTGCTAAAGTTGCATATAAAGCTCAAAATAATTTTAACTGAGTAAGATAGTGGAAGAAAATCATCTTCATCCCAATCAAATTTGACTTCTCTTTCTTGAAAATCATGTTTAACAATGTCTGCTTTTTGAAAATAATTTATAATAGTTTGCTGTTTTACATCGATATTCCATATTTTGCTGAGATCTCTAATGGCGTCCAGTAAATTTATACTAGTGGTGTGCATGTCAATTATTTCTTTGGTAAACAATAAACATTTAAAGAAAAGTTTTGTGTCATCTGTTATGATTGATGTGAATCAAACGATAGGTGAGCGTAGACTGCTTTTTATTCAAACTTGGCGGGAGTATCAAGCTTCTACAATATAACTTATACTAGTCCTAACTTATACATGACAACTGCTTATACTAATTCTAACATTACATAACATCTCCTTTCCTTAATAAAGAATATAATCTTTTAATGCTGAAGGCTTATTAATAATTGTCTTATGACTACTTGAAGGTTGATTGGTACTTTCAACATTTACATTGAAACGGTTTAAATTACTAACATGTTCTCTGCTCGTTGAAGCCTTATTGTTTTCTACAATATTGTTTGATTGATCAAAAATGTGTGTGGCTACATAACTCGAACTAGCAGGTTGAACATTGAAAGTATTACATTTCGACGGTCGTACATAAAACTTATTTCTAATTATACATTTGCCATTTTCTCTTAAAATTTTATAAGTTCTATCACGAACTTTTTCTACTATCTTTCCTTTATACCATACACCCTTAGGCTTAAATTGATACCAAACAATTTCATTTTCATCTAATTCATCTCTAAACCTAACATTTTTATTGTAACTATTTTCGCTAATTTTTTGTGACTGATTTATTTGCTGTTCTAATTTAAATTTATTGACAACATTAGGCATTAACTTCTTATCATTTGAAGGTAAGTTATCTCTTAAATATCTTGACATTAAGATTTGTGAAGGTGAGTAAGTATTATTTAGTATAGGTGTGTTTCTAAATGATAGAAGGGCTAAATAAATGTCTTCTTTAGTTTCATGACACTTTTTTATCATCTTTTTAACAGTTTGTATGTTTCTTTCAGCTAATCCGTTAGATTGCTGATGGTGCGGTGAAACAGCAATTGATTTAAAATCCCAATCATTTGAAAATTTTTGAAATTCAGCACTTATAAACTGTGGTCCACTGTCTGAAACAACAATTTTTGGGATGCCATGTCTGGCGAAAATTGATTTTAATTTATTTATTATATTTTCAGCGGTTAAATTTTTACACAAATTGCTAATTTCAGGATATTTAGAATAATAATCAATACATATAAGGTAAGTTTCTCCTTCCAGTTCATACAAATCTATTCCTATCTTTTGCCATAGAGATTTTAGAATACTGTGTGATTTTAATGGTTCTTTTATATTTGAATTTGCGTACTTATTGCATATTTCACATTTAGCAACTAAATTTTCTATATGTTGATTTATATTTGGCCAATATACGGAGTGTGCTGCTTTCGCAATACATTTTTGTATTTCTAAATGACCTACATGAATATCATTTAAAATTTTGTTTTGCCACGAGGCCGGTATAATTATTCTTTCACCCATATAAATCAATCCTCTCGTGTCTTTAGTGATTTGTGATCTTAATTTATAATAACTTTTAAGTTGAACAGGTACTTTATTAATGGATTTAGGCCATTTATTTTGAATAAATTCATTTATTATTTTTAAATTGTCATCCTGTTGAGTGTCATTTATTAATTGTTCTAATTTTGAGTCAGAAATTGTTACGCGTTTCTCAATTAAACATACTTGAGCTTCTAAATTTAATTCATCAATGTATGGTTCATTTAATTTTAATCTCGACAACGTATCAGCTAATACCAGCTCTTTTCCCGGTTTGTAAACTAAATTTATATCAAATTTTTGTAATGATAATAACATTCTTTGAAGTCGAGGTGGGCAAGCATTTAGAGGTTTTTTAAATATGGATATTAGTGGCTTATGATCAGTTTCTACTGTGAATCTAGTGCCAAACACATATTGATAAAATTTATTTACACCAAAGCATATCGCAAGTAATTCTTTCTCAATTTGAGCATATCTTATTTGTGTCTCAGTCATTGATTTGGATGCATATGCACACGGTTGATTATTTTGAATTAATACAGCTCCTATGCCTGAACTCGATGCATCTACAGATATTGTAATTGGTTGTAATGGGTCAAAATATTTTAAAACTGATTCTTTTGTTAAGTATTTCATTTTTTAGATTTTCAAATGCTCTTTCATGTATGGTTTCCCATTCAAAAATATTATCTACTTTTATTAAATCTCTTAATGGTTGTGTTTGTTGAGACAGATTATTTATAAATTTTCCTAAATATGTAATCATACCTAAGAACCTTTGCACATCTTTTTTGTCTTTTGGTGCTGGCATGTTTTTAATTGCTTCTACCTTTTGTTCATCTACTGTAATACCATTTTTTGAAAATTTAAACCCTACATATTTTATTTCAGTTAACCCTAACTCACATTTCTTTAAATTAAATTTGATATTATTTTGTCTCGCGGTTTCAAATACTTTTTCCAAAATTTTATCATGTTCTGACTTCGTACTAGCATGAATCAATATGTCATCAATATATATTTCAACGCCAGGAAATGAAAAAATTCTTTTAAAATTTTCTTGAAAAACTTCGCTCGCGATTTTTAAACCAAATGGCATCCTAAGGAATTTATATCTTCCAAACGGAGTGCCAAATGTGCATAATTTACTGGAACCCTCATCCAATTGGATGTTCCAAAACCCACTTGTGGCATCTAATTTTGAAAAGTAAGTTGAACCATTTAAATTCGTTGTTATTTCATCAATGTTGGGAAGTTTATATTTAATTGGTTTAATGGCATCATTTAGGTGTTTCGGATCTAGACAAATCCTTAAAGATCCATCCCCTTTTTTCACTAGTACATAAGCATTTAACCATTCTGAATGACCTTCGACTCTTTCAATTATTTTTAACTTTTGTAGGTCTTCTAAATGTTTTTTGAAATCATTTTGTAATGCAAATGGAATCTTTCGTATGGGGTTTATTACAGGATTTACATTATCCTTCAATTCAATTTTATAAGGTTTCCCTATATTGCCTATTCCACAAAAAATATCATTAAATTTACAGATTAAATTATTGTAATTATCCTTTTCCTCAGAATTTACATAAGCAATATTTTTTATATGAACATCATCATGCATTTTAATTATGCCTAAACGAATACTACTATTCAAACCTAATAATGATTCTCGTTTGCCTTCTACTACATAAAATTCAACTTGTTTATAACATTTCTTGTTAAATTTTAAATCTAAGTAAATTTTGCCTAATACAGGTATCTTTTCACTCATGTACGTGAACAATGTGTCAGTACATCTTTGTAATTTGTTTGTGTTGATTTCGCATTGACGTAAACAATTTAATGAAATTATGTTTACACATGAACCTGTATCAATTTTAAATCTAGCATTAACGTTTACATTTCTATTTATAGGTAATTCTAGCATGCAATAATTTGCAGTGTGTTTATTACTTACAGCATTTATCGACAGGTTATCTAATTCATCATCGATATGAGAAATTTCATTTACTTTTTTCCTTTTAAACCTACAAACAGATGCAAAGTGATTTACTTTATTACAGTTCTCACAATTTTTTCCATAGGCTGGACAGTTATTTATCGGATGACTTTTTCCACATCTCGTGCATTGTTTGATGATATTAACACTTCTTGACCTTGATTTGGAACGTTGCTGATAGCGAGAATAACGACTTTGCGAATCGGAACGTGCTTTTCTTCTGCTGACGGTTGCTATATTTCTATCTCTGTTGTGGTCATTATTTGATGCAGTGTTCTCTTTGTCTTGCATTAACCTTAGATTCTTCCTGGAATTTTCCGTTACGACACAACACTCTATTACTTTGTCTAACGTTTTATCTTCATTTTGCAGTAATTTTTCTCTTAACGCTTCATCTTTAATTCCAATTATTATCATGGTTTTTATTAAGTTGTCCTTTAAATCACCGAATTCACATTGGTTTGCTTGATTTTTTAAATTTGTGACAAATTCTTCCACTTTTTCACTTGCTTGACGTGCAGTAAAAAACTTATAACGTTCGAACGTTAGATTTCTTTTCGGAGTAAAATAACTTTCGAATTTTTCTTTTAATTTATCCACTTTATTTTTGTCTTCATCTTGAAACAAAAACGTATTGAAGATCTTTATGCAATCTTCACCCAAGCAGTGTAACAGTTGAGCACATTGCGTTTTTTCGGGTTTCATATCAAGCTCAATGGCGGTTGAATAAATTTCAAACCTTTGAATCCAATTTTTCCATTTTTCTGCTACATTTCCTTCTAACGATAATTTATCTATTGTGCCTTTTGCTTCCATTTTTAATTTTTTTTAATTTAATTTAATTTACACTTCATTTTAATTTTCTCTTCAAACTACTTACTGCGCCATGTTATGATTGATGTGAATCAAACGATAGGTGAGCGTAGACTGCTTTTTATTCAAACTTGGCGGGAGTATCAAGCTTCTACAATATAACTTATACTAGTCCTAACTTATACATGACAACTGCTTATACTAATTCTAACATTACATAACATCATCTGCATTAAAAATATCGTCTTCAACGTACCCTCCACTTAAATTAAGTAAGTTTTAAGAATCGGATAACAATGTATTTTCCGTATTTTGCATCTATTGCACATTCTAAGTACAACAAAAAAAGTCAGCTGAATCCTGCTGCTCAATTAAAACTTAAAATAATTGAATACCGTTCTGCAAGTATAGCTTTATGTTTGCAGTGCATTTATTAATTTATTCAAGTACGTATTTTAACTGACCTACGTAACGTCACCTCATTTAAGCATCTAGGTTATCTTCTAGTTGTTTTTAGTGTACTCGTGCAGTTCTTGGAATAAAAACGTTGTGATAACATTAATTTGTATTTGTTTTTGGTGTCAGTAAATTACTGAGAAAAAATGTATAGTGCTTAGAACTAAATTAAACATCATAACTAGGTCTCAGTAGTGGTATCAATATTCGATACACAAAATACTGTATCACTCACCTCTAATCATAACATCATTATAACATC
Organism: Aquatica leii; assembly: GCA_035610365.1. Classification (NCBI taxonomy): domain Eukaryota; kingdom Metazoa; phylum Arthropoda; class Insecta; order Coleoptera; family Lampyridae; genus Aquatica; species Aquatica leii. The sequence continues at coordinate 118,523,193 of CM069432.1, forward strand.
GTTTTTCATTTTTTTTATTTGACAGTGTCAATAAACTTAGGGCAGTAATAAATGTAAGATGTCCGTAATTTCGCTCCAAATTTAAATATTTAAAATGTTGCATTAGAACATTATTTTTTGCTTGTATTGATGCTATAATTTCACCTTTTAAATTAATCCAATACACGCTGTATGTATTCATGTATGTATTTACTCGTTTCTAATGAATAAAAAAATCATTTGGTTATTGTGGTCAAAAGCCCAAAGTGTGATTCTATTAAGCGGCGTGCACTGTATTTATTTAATATAGTTTAATTCCTTTATTGGTGTTTAATTTATTTAATCATATCTACTATATTGGTTTATATTTTAATAAAATATTTTTTATATGTATACGTTGCCTACATTACAGCTTAATTATCAGTAAAAGAATGAATAAAATATATAAAGTATTCAATCATTGTATTTTTTCGTAAACTTTACATTTTTTATATTTGATTATTAGTAGTCAGCAAAATTTAACAGTTTCAACTTTCTGTTGTTCTGAGTCGACGATTCAGCTGATATGTAACCGACATTAAAGTTACCGTACATAAACATTATTAGTCACAAGCCCGTAAAGTTTTAAGATAATTTCTTCGAATTTTATTACGTCACTACTACAAGTACATCATCTGTCAAAGAAAAGACAATTTATTTCAAAGTTGTGATGATTATTTTATCTGCTACTCAAAACAATTTTTCTTACTTTGCCATCTATTGTTAATTTTTCGTACGTTACAAATATTATAGTTAACTAACATTTTTGTATCCGTACTAACTGCCAAAACGTTCATATACGTTGGCTATCTTTATACCTTATTTATCTGTGCTATTACTGAGGTTCTAAGAATATGGAATGAGAGTAGCGTCCGTACAATGATTATTGTTGGAGGAGGTAATTAGAAATGCAATTAATTTCAAAGTGTCTGTTGCACGCAAAGTTCGCATCTAACAATGTCAAATAAGGTAATTGTTGCAGGAGGTAATTAGAAATGTAATTGATTTTAGGTGACTGTTTCACACAAAGTACACACGATTGTAATTGTGACAGGAGGTAATTATAAATGCAATTGTTTTCAAACTGACTCTCGCACATTTTTGTTATTGTTGTTGTAAGAGGTAATTAGAATTGCAATTGACTTCAAGATGACCGTTGTAGATAGATGTTATTTTTGGAGCAAGTAATTATAAATAACTTTAGTGAACTACCACTGTAACGTGTAAATTCGTATTTGAGCGTAAATCCGCCTGATAGTTAGGCAACTTACCTTTAAAAGTGAGAATTATTTGACCTCGAGTTATATTCTTCAAGTTATGCTCCCAGAGGGCGTTCGAGAGTAGTCGACAATCTACGAAATTCACTTTAATTGTTGGTTTTGCGGTGTAATGGACGTGGCAGAGTCCGATGGGTAAGAAAAATGAGGTTTTTCTTTCATCGATTAACATCTAATGCAACGACGTTTTATTTTAGAAATCACTAATGAATCCGATTAAATGTCCTATGCATCAAACAAAATATCTACGTAGTTTGACGTAAAAATCGTAAAGTAGGTTAGTATTTCGCACGTGGTTGATAGTGGAGACGTATCAACTAATACTCGCTGTTTTAGCTCTTTTGTTTCTTTGTATCTGTTGGAGTTTTCTGCCGAGCTTTTTTTGTTATCGCTGTACTTATGAGGTAATCAACGTAGCGGAGTAAAGGATCCCAGTGGCTTGATGGCGCTGTTCTACAAGTTGGGGGTTTAAAAGCGAGGTATTTATAGTATCATTAAGCGTACGTTTGGAACCGCGAGAGGCCTCCAGACCTCGACCCACTTTCGTACACGCGCTTCGGGGTCATGACTGCTGCTTTCGCTGCATCACGAATAGTGAACGCTACACCTTACGCTGCGGATTTACATTAAATGAAATCAGTATGGACTTCGCAGGTAAATTAATCTTGTCTTGAACTTTGTCTTTTGTACATCCAGTACGTCTAATTTACTGCATTTGATTCTGTTTAATTACCATATTTAACGAAAATTTTGATCTGCGTAATTCTGTTTAATTAATATTTTTAACGTAAACCTTAATGTAATTGCTTATAATGACTATAGTTAACGTAACTTACAATTTTTTGTAACGTAAAAGAAAAATTTCAATCGTAAAGGGTAGAGATTTGGGAGCTCGCAACGCTTTATTTTGTCGTAAACTTCTTGAATGACAATTTTACTACCGGTTGTGAACTTGACGTCAAGGACCACGGGCGGTGTTAATTTTTTTAATGCTCACGCGCGATCACGGGTGGATATGCTACCGGTTATGGTAGCCGCGGAAATATACTTTAAACATTAGCGCATAAATTATTGCTTCCAGAGTCTATTTTGGACCTGCTTCAATCTTATATTCTATGTTACAATTTTTTTGTGTTATCTAAGTTAACTGGTCTTGTGATTATACCAGTGGCGTAACCGTCGAATGGCTCTTTCCGTTCCGGAATTGGCTGTTAATATATAAATACTCAATAAATGGTTATTGTTTATTCCCACTATATTTCTTTTGGAGGACCTCGGGTCTAGGATCTCCTTTTCTCCTACCTAGACTGTTTATCTTCGACAAAAATTCGAGATGAGGTGGCGCATTCGGGCATTTCGCTTACCAAAAGAAAACTCTGTTCCTTCCGATTTTCTTTTACCCGACGACCATCTACGGTGAGGCTACCCGAAAGGTAAGCGTGACATCTTGGTAATTTAACTCAATAATTTTTTTTTCTTTTACTCCACCTCCCCCATTGGAACGTAACACCACTACACTATGATGTTAATTCTACGACGTCCATCACAATACTGATAGATAAGTATCGATCCGATTTAATTGTATGGAAATGTACAAAAATTATTGCAAATGTTATTCACCTACGTTGAACTTCAAGGTGACTTGTGCACATTTGCATGTTTTAGTGAGGTCAAACGCCAGACGTGAGGATATAGTTAAAACTTGTTTTCTGTTTAACTTCGTATTTACATTATATTTATTATCGATGCGGTTTAATTGGATAAAATGTAGACAGGTTATTACAAATGTTATTCACCTACGTTGAACTTCAAGGTGACTTGTGCACATTTGCATATATGTAGTAAGGTCAAACACCAGATGACCGGTCATTAACATAGCGTTCGAATTTGTTTTTACTTACTTACATGCTTAATACATTTTGTTTTTTAACATTTCTGTCGTTGCTATAAAGAACGTGAAATATTGTCTTGGTAATCAGTACACTAGTATTAGTAGTTGGCGAAACTACAGCGACGTTGAATAAAGTTCTGCAAGTAAACTGTTGGATCATCAAAAACGAATGAGTAAGTATAAGTAAACTTTTTGTAAAATTAATTAAATTATTTCAATATAAAATTGTGGCAAGCAAGCTTCAAAGACAAACAAAGGTATCTTCAAAACGAAGTAACGTATGTATGGGTGGTAAGAGGGAAAAGTTGATACCAAAAAAACGGAAAATGTTTCAAGAAATTCAACAGGTATGTCTGCGAGTTCTGATGTACGTAACGGTAATGATTTATTAGCCGAAGTGGAAAATGCGGTTTAGGACGTTATGAATTTTGTGCCTGCCGTGAAATGGGATAGTATGCTAGCAAATAACGATCCAGTGGCTTATATGACAAGTACTAGCAAAATAGGTAACAATGTAAAGGCAAATGATCGAAAGTGTAGTGACGTTCGATTGTATACGGAAAACCCGTTGCCGTTAAGCAATAGTCAATACGATGGAAAGGGAAGTAACGCCCGATTATATGCGCAATCCACGTTTGCATTAAACAAAAGTGAAACTAAATGGATATCAGTAAGATTATGTGCAGAATTACAATTCGATCCTGTAGTAAAATTGGTGGGAAAAGGACAATGTATCACGTTAATGGAAATTGAATGGAAAACGTTGGTGTGCTATAGAAGTATTATAACAAATAGTTTTGCAGGATACGCAACTACTCCTTCGTATCATGAAGTTTGTGGCTTAAAGATAACAACGGAATGGATGGATAAAGCAAAAAAAGTATTGAAAATGCAACGCGCAGAAGAGACAATTTACTTGGCTTACGATTCAGTTCACGAAATGTGGAAGTTATGCGATTTAATTATGACCCGATTAGAATTATTAAAAAGGTTGGAATACAAACGTTATTACGATAGCGCAATAGATACGATAGCGTTGAAAGGTGGCGACGTAAAAGAAGGTATAATAAGAATTGTTTCGAAAATTTGTGTGTCTGAATATTCTTGCATTACAAAGAAGTTGCTGATTTTTGGTATGGATAAAATATTATTAGATATCGATTTGCGTGAACACGTAAGAGTGTAATTAAAGCCAAGATATAAAAAATTAATAACGGTGGGGATAGTCATTTAGTATATGTAGTAAGACGATTAGAAGTTTTAGATCATAAGTTGGTGAAAAAGAGGAGAAGAAACAATGTATTATTATATTATGAATAGAACATAGTTTTTGGACAAGTTCGATATTGCAAGAGTGTCTCGAGGAGCGATGTTGGTGCGAGATTTAACGTACGAATGGTACATGGAAGCAGAACATTCATTATCAACAATGTTCGAAGCATATGGAGACGGTGGACATGAATTCCAGTATGTAGATGGCGTTTTCCAAATGAATGATTGCGTAATACGATACGAGTGGGTTTTGGAACTAGAAGATTTGCGCCGTAGATTTTCAATAGATGCAGAAGAAGTTTACGATTCAGATACCGTGATGTTGGAAAAAACGCTAGACTACATATTACAGGAATCATCAGTATCGTCACCGTCATCATTTGCATACGACATAGACAATCTACTCGAAGATGTAGAAAATAATTCAGACAAAGAAGACAGGGAAGAGTAAATTTAAATAAGTGTGTAAAATAATGTAATGTTAACCATTAGGTTATTATAAGAAAATAGGTAGTGTATGATAATATAGATAATGTAATTGTAGTTTAAGTAATTACCAAAGAAATGTAATGTTTGTAACGCTTAATAAATTATTATAAGATATGTTAAAAATAAAACTGTATTTATTTGTCGACGCGCGCTGGTCACATATAACATTATGAATGCTGAAAAGAGAGTGCAGTTTAATGATATATGTCAAGTATAATATTTGGTAACGTGGAAATTAGACAAGAATTGGTAATTGGATGACAACAGCTGTAGATATATATCGATTTGAAAGAAGGATAAAAGACGCAGAAGTAAATATTGCTATCGTTCTGAAGGAAGATCACAGATTGAAAATTTACGAGGAACGTTTCTTGCAATAAAACGGATAATGATAAAATATATAATGCAGAAATAATAATGAAAGCTCATTCATTTAGTGTTTGACGACAAAGGTGTACACATGTCGTAGAGGAAAGATATTTATTTACACATGGGTAAACAATTAAAAAAACGATTTTCAAAGAAAACAGGCAATAAAAAGCAGAAGTGCGGTCGCACTGGACGTGGACTTATAAATACATTAATCAATAAGTTGCTGGTGGAATTGCATGTACCTGGTTATAACTACTGCGGTCCCGGAACCAAACTGCAAAAGCGTTTGGAGCGTGGTGACGTCGGAGTCAATAAACTAGACGAAGCTTGCAAGAGACACGACATTGCGTATCAATCCTATAAAAATTTGAAGAAACGTCACGAAACAGACAAAGAGTTGTACGAGTCGGCAAAAGATCGTTTACGCAGTAAAGACGCAAGTATAGGTGAAAAGGTTGCTGCTGGCACGGTAGCAGCAATGATGAAAGTTAAGACAACGGTTGGCATGGGAATAAGAAGGAGACGTAAGAAGTCTAAAAAGAGAAGGTCAACGAAACGTGGTGGAACATTAAGTTTTGCTACAGCTGTTCGACTAGCTCGACAAGCAGTAGCGCGTTCTGGTAGTAATAATTTATTGCAAAATGTTAAAGCGGCGTACGGTACATTAAAGAGGCAATCTAAAAAAATTAAAGCTCCGAGAAGTAGGACGCTACGTCTACCTAAAAAGGGTGAATTTTTACCTTTGATACCATTGCCTTAGGGGCATTAGGTTCTTTAGGAGGAGGTGCTGCTGCGATAGCGAAGTCTGTTAACGACGCGAAAGACACTCAAGAAAGAATGGAAGAGGAAAAACGACATAACCGTACAATGGAAGCTAAAGCGGTTGGCAGCGAATTTTACATAAAGCCATATAAAAGCGGATGGGGATTAGTTATGAATGGCTATTCAAAAAATTAATTAAATTGCCTCGTCGAGCGTTAACTAACGTTTCATTAAAAAAATATGCTAAAAAATATCAAATTACCAATTTTCAAGAAGTATTCATGCGAAACGCGCTTCCACGTAAGATTAGAAAATACGAGAGGGGAATTGTGAATCTAGATGAGGTGGATGGAGAAGGAACCCATTAGGTAGCGTATAAAAAAGTAAATAATAAGGTTCATTATTTCGATCGTTGCGGCGATTTACCTCCACCATTAGAAATTATACAATATTTATCATCAGATGGTAGAGACAGTGACATAAATTACAATTATAAAAGATATCAAAACGTCAAAGACGTAAATTGTGGACAATTGTGTTTACGGTTTTTGGTAGATAAATAGAACTATATCGTAGTGGAAACCACCAGTTTAAAATAAGTGTGCAATGGAAAAAGAAAACCCACCGTTGTCCAATACGTTTACACTAACAGGAAGTGATACGGAATTGTGTTGTGATTTTAATCCGCCTACATACATATTTGGACGAGAATAAAAATTACGAATTGGCTTTACTAAACTTCGAGACGTTTAACTCCATCGCAAACGTAAACGAAAAGAATAATTTATTTGTGTACGACGAGTAGATCGAGAGTACAGTTGTACCGCAACGGAGGAGTATCGAAATTGAAACAGGAACATACGATATTGCAGATCTAAAAGCTTATATTGCGAGTAGAGTCGAAGATACGAAAGATAGAGTGACAGTGAACATCGTAGGAAACACTAACACGTAAAAAATTCATCTACAAAGTAACTCAACAATAGATTTTACAGTAGATAAGAGCATCGGGTCTTTATTAGGTTTTAAGAAAAGAGTTTTACTTGCGAACATCAAACATACTTCTGATAACATCGTAAATATACATCGAGTTAACGCATTACAGATATATTGTAATATAATAAACGGTTTTTATCATAACGGAGAACCAGTGCATATTTTGTATATTTTTTTTCCAAACGTTCCAGCTGTATTTAAAATAATAGAATCGCCGCAGCAACCTATTTATTTACCGGTGTCAACAAAAGCAATCGGAAATCTGACGGTACGTTTATTGTATCAAAATAGAAATTGTGTCGATTTAAGAGGCGAAGAAATTACAATCAGACTTCATTTACGATCGGTAGATTGAAGACGTCATGGCGTTGATATATGAAAGAACACTTGCAAAACGTGGTATAAAGAAAACAGTTAATATTAAACGGACACCAACAAAAAAGTATAAAGGCAGGGGAAAGCAAAGTTATAGCGGCAGTAAAAAAAAATTCGTTCGACGAATAACACGTAGAAACCAAAACTTTTTATTGCAATTAGGTTACACAGTAATTGCGTAATGGATATTTTAAACGTGACGGACAAAGTGAGAGTTGATAATTCTGTGGTAGGTTAGGTTCGCATCAACCTTTTGGATCGACTAGTTACGGTAACAATGACGAAATTCGTATTTCAATACCCAAAATTGATAATTATACGTTGCCTTGCGAAAGATATTTGTATGTCGAAGGTAGTTTAAGAAAATTAGGGAAAGACGGTGCGGTCACTAAGGAGGCAAGTGCTACAGCTTATTTAGCAATCAATCCGGTAGCGTTTATGTTTAGTGATATACGATATTTATTAAACGGTGTTCAGATAGATGCCTTAAGAAACGTCGGTATAACGTCTTGCATGAAAGGATATTTTTCATTTACAAAAAACGAAATTGCAAAGTTGGAAAATGCCGGTTGGGAAACAGAATAGTATTATCTCAACAGCTTGGACGATAAAGGTAATTTTTCATATAGCGTACCTTTAAGAACGTTATTGGGATTTGCTGAAAATTATAAAAAAATTATAATGAACATGCGACAAGAATTAATACTCATCCGTAACAGTGACGATAAAGATGTGATTGTTCAACCAGATTCGGGAGCAACAGATGAAAGGTTGAAGTTAAATATAATCGTTTGGAGAATTCCTCACTTGGCAGTAGGGTTAAGAGAACAATTGGCATTAACAAAATTATCCTATAAAAATTTATATTTGAACTTGGCGTTTAGAAGTTGGGAAATTCACGAATATCCATCTTTGCCCAAAACCAATAAACAATCTTGGGCTGTTAAGACAGCACCGGAATCGGAAACTCCTCGATTTATTATTATTGGATTTCAAACAAGCCGAAAAGGAAATATAAAGAAAAATATGTCTATGTTGACTTAAACGTTACTAATATAACAGGGTTTTTGAACGGCGAACGGTACCCTTACGATAATCTAAACGTCGACTTTGACAGCAATCGCTATGAATTACTGTGCGATATGTATGCTCGTTTTCAGAGTGCATATTATTATCAAGACTCAGAACCTATGTTAACTCCAATCGACTTTAAAAAACACGCTCCACTTATAGGAATAGATTTCACACACCAAACTGACGTTTTGCATAAGAGCGGAGTAGAAATAAAGATCGAATATACGACAAAGAAGGAAATACCGGAAGAAACGACTGTTTATTGTTTAATACTTCACGACAAAGCCTTTCAGTATTCTCCTTTGACAAAAATTGTTAAACAGTTAGTGTAATTTAGATCACCATTGTGGTAACATTACTATTCAAGTTGTGACATCAGAAAGTAATCGTTTCAGTAGATCTTTGGCCGCGGCGTAGACAGGGTAATTAAAAATGGAAACAATGGCAAAAAAAGTTGATTATTGTTTTCAAGAGAATATAGATTTTATTGTAGTAGATATTCTAGGTTGGAAGGTAAGCGATGAAGAATTTATACCAAAAGAATTGGCTACTTACGACTGTTTCTATCGGTTATTTTGTTTTTCAACCGAGTAGAAGTTTTGAATCATTGCCAACAAAGTATCGCAATACTGCTAAATGGCTTATGTCTTATATCATTGTATCAATTGGAAAAATGGATTTGTGCACGGTTCTCAGTTTGGCAATATTATCAGTTGGTTGTGTCGTTCAGTGAAAATGGTGTTCGTAAAAGGAAGAGAAAAAGCGACATTTTTTGAGAAAGATATTGGAAGTACCTGTTCAAGAGTTAGACGAAAACGCATGTCAATTGCAAAGTAGTAATCCGGCATGCTCGTTTCACAATAAAAGTCTTAGTGTGTGTGCCTTATCAAACGTGGGTTTTGTGAATCAATTTGGAAAAACCGAGTATGAACAAATGATTGCAAAAAATAATGATGTCGAATATGTAACTGAAGATGTGAAAAAAAAATGAGGGCGTGTACTAGTGTACACACGTAAGAAGTGAAACTTCTTTATGGCCTTATTTTTCGCAAAATGATCTACATGCAACTTTTCAGAAATTGGTTAAATAAAGTTAAATTAGATAAAGTTTAAACAAAAGGATTTTATTATCATAGACATGAATACAACAATAATACAATTATTTCACTTTAACTTTTTGCTACTAAGATTATTACAGCATTTCATTAATTGTAATAGAATTATTACTATCATTGTCATCGTTATTATATATTTTTGTAATTAAGGGCTTATGGTAACTGAAATATGAAATTGAATCTACAAAAATTAGTTAATTGATTTACAAAAATTAATAACATATTTCAGAATTTATACTCTATGCCAATTAATTGATGTTCATTAAATTAGCAGTCGTATTAATTAAAAATGTGACGCGTAACGAAATAAGCGACATGCTATCCCTACTGCGTTGGAGAAACTGAAAGTACTCTTCGTCTGAACCAACCGTGGTAGGGGCAAGAAAAAGATGGCGCGTAACGAAAAAAGATGGCGCGTAACGCAAAAATGTGACGGTAAATTTTTTTCCAACACCGATAAAGAAGTTTCACTTCAATAAACAAGAAGGGAAACAGTGATTATATAAAGATGCGAACAGTACGATACAGCATATACGCAAAGCTGATGATGGACTGTATTTTGCGATGTTTATCGATATTTGGGTTCCTACCAGTGATCGTCAATAAAGTGTGCGAAGTAATGTTTAAATACGAAGCAGATTGTTCGTTTAAAAACGTAACAAATTACGAATTACAATATTTGCCCATTCAATACTGTTTACAAAAGGTGCGATCATCAGATTTAAATGAAATATGGTGGAGACTTCCAAATAATTATCGAAAAAACAAACAGTTACAAAACAAATTACTATGTTACGAACATTACAATTTACCCGAATGGCGTGACAATTGGGATAGTCCTCCCTCATCTAAAGACCAGTGTAGTATGTGTAATATTTAGTATTGTTTAATATAGGTATAATGATTAAAATTGTATAACTAGTGTAAACAAAAAAATAGTAAATTGAAAATCGTTTTTGTTTGTTACGAATTGCAATAAAAACACAAAAACACGTTTTACTGCAAGCTTGCTTTTTACTGTGATGTTAAATTAGTATGTGTTAGTAATTGCAATACAAAGAAGTACTAATTGTAGACATTGTTTTCAATATAGCTTGGTTAAGTTAGGTTAGGTAAAGGTAGGTTAGGTAGGAAAAAATAAAATAAATAAAAAGAGTAGGTCAAATTACGTTAGGTTAGTTAGCTGTTGCAATCATGTTTACAAAAAAAAGAAGAAAAAAGAAACCTAAAGAAACAAGTTTGTTTGTTAAAACTCCTCCTTTCACACGCCTTCAAAACGCCTTCAAGGAGAAAGGGAAGAGTGGGAGAAAGAGTAGGAAAAAGGAGTGGGCTTTCTCCTGCAGTTGTATTGGCAGATGTACCAGCTACGTCGACGACTAGTGTTACAGTTACTACCACAGCTGTCAGTTTGCCTTCTCAGACGCCTCGCTTAATTAAACCAAAAGCAGCTTATAGTAAATTGCGATTACTTTATGAGGAATATCGTGCCCTTAGATTGCAAAAGTGTCAGGAAAACCAAGAGAAAAAGAAGCAGAGAGGCAAACGCGTGCGTTCTGTTTTGGGATCTGGTGAAAGTGTTCAATCAACAAATTGCACATTTTCACCACGACCACAAAAGGAAGCAACAGCCACTGTTTCAGTTTCTCCTTCTTTTCCGGCGCCTCAACATGAAGATCGTTCTGAAACAGAAAAATATGTAGCCGGTAGCGTTTGGTACTTTAGACCTTATGGAGATATCACAAATATTAGGGGTCGCTACAACACAAGAAGAATTATTAAAACAATTACCGCCGGGTACGACTGTGTTGCAGCGACCACCACCACTTGCGTCTTCTAGTCCATCCTCTTCTAGTTCACCCTCTTTTCTTAGCTGCTTGTCATCTGCTCTTACATAAAAGATTCAGGATAACTTGCTTGATAACAGTAATGTTATGCTTAATAATTTTGACGTTCGGCTTAATAACCAATTAACAAATCTGCGTACTAATTTATATGAAATTGAATCATTGGCGAGCATTTTAAGGCGGAATGCTGTTTATCATCCATTTGTGTCTACGCTTGACTCTTTAACGCATAAAATCAAAGTCTAAATAACACGCCTCGACAAAATTAAAGCAATTATTAATAGCTAACATTAACAGTCTTTGAAGGTGGTGATTGACAGCACTGTGCCGTCACAAACGGAAGTGGTGCAGACGCCGCCGTCTAACACCAACGGCGTCACGAGCACCAACAGCGGTGGCAAAGTGGTAGTGACGACGTACCGCAACGGTGTGCGGTCGCTACAAATAACGTTAGAAAATATTCCATCGCCGCAATGTAGCGACAGTGCACCGCCGCCGTACGTTGTTGACTCGCCATCGACGCCGGAAAGCGAGTGGCTGTACAAGTGGAGTCAGGTAACGTTTGCTAAATTTGTGTTAAACGATAGTAATACGTAACAACACTTTTCTAGTCTAGTCTATTGTGCTCAACAAGTACGCTAGTCTAGTCCACTCGATGAGTACACCATCCTTACCACCGCACCACATGCCTGCGAGTTTTTAAATCTGGTAATGTTTGCTACAATCGTGTTAGAGAATGATAGTAATAACACATTTCTAGTTTTCCAATAACACAACTCCGTGTTAAAGGATCGCAGTAACAACACCTTTCTACTGTGATCACACAAAACGGGTCGTCACTTCAACCATTTAAAGAATGATAGTATCAAAAACTTCCACAATGCAAAACACCATCGAGCTGACCAGTGGCGGCACGTGGGTCAGAACACTGGAGGGTCAACATAAAAATTAAAAGTGAACTTTAGCTATTCAAAAATTCAACTTACCATTAAACTTTCTTAAATTTCAAATCAATTCTCCTATCTCTCTGATTAGCAAAATGATCTATTACTTGTTTGTTAAAACTTTTAATTGACAAAACAAAAAACCATTCAACGTTTAATATAGACAAGGCAGTTAATCTGGATTGGCCCATCGTTTTGCGTATGAACGTTTTAATTCTGTTTAAAGTTGAAAAACATCTTTCACTTTCCACTGTTGTCATGGGAAGTGTACAAATAATTTCTAATAATTTTAAACTCTCTGAAAATGTCTCTGTTAGTTTCATGTTTAAAAACAATTGTAGAATTGCAAGCGCTCCCGCACTATTTAAAAAATCTTCACGGCTGTATATGACTTTCAGTTCTGATTTTAATTTTGATGTATTTATTTTAGGGTACGTTTTTTTAATGATTTCTAGATGATTTTCTGGAAATGTTTGTTTATAAACAGAAAAATTGTCTACTTGAAATAGTTGTGCAACTATTAAGTGATCGGTGTTTCCAAATCTGTGTAAAATTTCCGACAAAATAATATCGCAAATTTCGATACCGCGATTCTTCGTTTTACATTTGTATTATCTACATCGCGATTTCTAGTTTTGCTACTTGAAGGTGTGTTAGACACCACTGATTGGTTTAAAATACTATCTCGAATTTTTTGAATGCTATTGTTAAACGTAGTAATAAATTTCTTAACATAAATCACATCAATTTCTCTCATCTGAAGTTGGTTATAAAGAATGTCAACATGAGGCATAAGTAAGTGAAAAAAATTTAACCAATACTCAAAGTGTTCATCTTCAAGATACTTGAGTAATGCACCAGCTTGATGTATATTACTATAGTCTTCTTCCGTATTAACAATAACCTCTAAGCAATTTATTAAATCTGTTTTGTAAGTGTAAACTGTCTCAACTCATCTAGTATGAAAATTCCACCTTGTAGGCGTAGCTTTAGGCATTCTTACTTTTACAATTTTATCTAGAATAGCAGTACGCTTAGGTGATTTTGAAAAAAACGAAGAAAATGCATGCAGATTTGCAAAAAATAATTTAATTTGTCTATGTTGACTTGTAGCTTTTTGCAATGTTAAGTTAAGCTGATGTGCATAGCAGTGAATAAAATTGGCGTTATGGTATGTATGCTTAATCTTTGCTTGTACACCCCCTAGCTTTCCACTCATAACTGCGGCGCCATCATAACTTTGTGCAATTAGTTTTTCTGGTTTAATATTAACTTTTAAAGTTGCCAGTTCTTTCAAAATAACATTTGTTAAGTGATCCGCTGTTGTGCCCGGAGGATTTATTAATTTCCAAAAACGTTTGTGAATTTTACCATTATAAACGTATCGTACCAGAAAAACCATTTGCGTTTTATTCGAATGTATAAGTAGTTCCATCTACAATAATTGCAAGAAAATTTGCTTCTTCTATTTCATTAATTATTGATTTATGAATAATTGCTAACATGGAGTCCAGTATCTCATTCTGAATGGTATTAGAAATGCCTTTAAAAACAGAGCTATTTTTTTCAATATGATCTTTAAAAACCGCATCCAATTCTGACACAAAATTTATTAGTCCGCGAACAGTGTTGTGACAGGTACTTATTTTTTGGTACCTAGGTACAGGTACAGGTACATTTATTTAAAAGTACCTAAGTACAGGTACAGGTACAGATTTGGCAAACGTACCTAGGTACAGGTACAGGTACAAAAAAAATGTACCTTAGAATTTCAGGTACTTTTTAGGTACTTATTTATGATCATAAAAAATACAAATTTATTAAACCAACTCTTATTTGTGCAATCTCATTGAAAAACGATAGAAATCATTACAGCTATAAAATGCATGAAATGATTGAAATCAATCAACGACGCTACTATATTAATCACTGTTGATGACACACACAGTAGCTGGTGTGAATCTCAGTAAAGATATTAAAATTTATACAACTTTTGTAATTGCAGTTTATTGAGCAATGCTATTGTTGTTTATTGTATGAAGTGCATTATTTTATAATGTCACTGCCTAAATTTGCACTTAAGGAAAATTGCGTAGGTCATGTACTATTTTTGGAAGGTTTTAGTAATTTCAAATGTGATTAAGTCCGAAACAAATATATAAAATGTACAATACATGTACGCTTAAAAGTACCTATTTTATTAGGTACTTAGGTACAAAGGTACTTTCTAAAAAGTACCTAGGTACAGGTAAAGGTACATAAATTAAAAAGTACCTTTCTAGGTACTTAGGTACACAAAAATTACCTAGGTACTTGTACCTAGGTACATTTACCTAGGTACATCCCAACACTGTCCGCGAAACACACCTGCATTGTCAGAAATGTCAGTTTCATTATGTCCACGCAGTGGTAACTCAAAAATTCCACAAAACTTAACACAATCGATTAATTTATTGACAATGTATCTATTTTTAGAAACTTCTTCATTAAATTATTTAAGGGAATTGCGATAAGCACTATCTAATTGTATTCTAATATCTATGGCACCGAGAGATGCAAAACTTACCGAACTATTTATATGTATCGAAGAGTCACCATGCTTCTTCACCTTTTCTTTTAAATGTTTAATATCTTTAACGCCGGTTTTTGTCCACAATGAGTCACCGCAAAACAAAACACACTGATAACAGAAAAACGCATTAACTATTTCACATCCACAAATCCATTCACAAAGTTCATACATAGATGTTTTAAAATACCGGTTAACATCTTTTCCTTTGTCTTTTGTCGTTTGAATTAGTTTTACTATTGGTAGGGGTCTACCACTTTGTTTAAATTGTATCTTTTTTTCAAATGTAAGAAGGCTACTGTTTTTAAGATTAATTATTTCTTGTACAGTCATTTTGAACCAAATTTAAGTAAGTAACTAACACTATAAAAATACAACTATCAACGTTCCAGTTCAAGGACAATTATTTATGCATTGTACGGGTATAATAAAATGCAATCTCCAAACGAACTGAAATGTAAATATGCGCCGGTCCCGGTCAATGACAAATCATCAGGTTACAAAATATACATTCTATCTCATTTTTTCATGTTGCTTTATATAGCTATGTCAGATACTTATTGCGTATACATAAAATAATCACCATAAGATCTCAGTCGAAGCCGAGACAAGCCGCCACTGGAACTGACACTTTCATGGTTCACTGCGAGATACATTATAATCAATTATTTATTATATTTATTGTATTTTGTTATACAGTAATAGATTATATTCGATTATTTATTATGTTTTAAATATTTAAATGTTAAAAATGAAGTTTGTATATCAACCATTATCACTACCGGTTATGAATTTTGCGGAAACTTTAACGCAAACATTCCCTCGACATAGCGCATTATTTGGTGGTGAGTGTAAAAGAGCACTGATAATCGGACCGTCGGGTTGTGGGAAAACAAACGTCATGTTATCTCTTTTGCTGGCTTCAAATGGATTACGTTTCTTTAACATACACATTTGTTCCAATTCCTTGTATCAAAGCAAATACAAATTTCTTAGACGTTTACTTGGAACTGTTCAGGAATGTCGCTATTTTAAAAGTTGTAATATTGATGAGTTTATAGCACCTTCGGAAATCACAGAGTATTCTGTCGTCATTTTTGACGACGTATGTTCTAGCGGGCAAAGCGTAATTAGGGAATATTTTTCATATGGTCGTCATAAAAACATTGATTGTTTTTATTTGTCAAAGTTATAGTGCCGTTCCGTAACAATTAATTCGCGACAATTCCAACTTAATAATTTTATTCGAGCAAGAGTTGACTAACTTAAAACACATTTACGACGACCACATTGCTAACGATATGACGTTTGACGAATTCAAACGGATTTGTAGCAATTGTTGGAAGTCTCCATACGACATTGTCGTGATCGATCTTGACTGTTCTAAAGAGAACGGACGATATCGCAAAAGTCTCGATACATTTATTGCAATGTAACTTTTAAATATGTATCCAAAGTAACTCATTGCTTAGTACTTTCTACGCGTTTGATGAAACAACTACGTAACTGCTCAACGAAACAATGAATATAAAACTTACAGATTTGATAAACGCTTGCGAAGCCTTGAGAGAAAAAATTCGAACGTTGAAAGGTGACATAGAGGAAAGCAAACTGCATCTTGATGCAGCCTATGCTCCCATTACCGAACCACTTAAGCATATAGCGACAAAACTAGAGGCTGTCGTGCCCAGCGTCGACGTTAAAGTTGAGCCTACCAAAATAAAAACAGAAGAAGATATACCTCCTGACGACTTTTACACTTTTCCTGGAGAAACATCATTTCAAATTAAAAAAAGTAAATCTTCTTTTATTCCTCAAATTCGTACTCCATCTATACAAAAAAAGCCATTTTAAAAAAGAATAAGTAGACGGTCATTTGCAACACAAAGACGAAGTGGACGTCCACCTGCAATTTCGTCTAAATTATTAACATCCGCTCCCAAAACGCGGTCGTCTACTAAACCACAATTGTTTGTCGACATGAAGAAGTTTTCGTTCACGATCCAACAATCGACAACACCGAGGAGAATAAAAATACAACACCAACCGCATACGAGAATAATGAAGAATTACATGACACCGCACAGATTCTAATATTTCCTCAGCGTACGAAGATGTACAGAAACGCTTACGATCATATCGAGATGAAATAAGAGAAGGTTTATCCAGCCCCGCCGTGCAATCTGTATTAAGTATGGAGCGCCGTTTTAGTTTTTAACGTGTATCAACGTAAGGCAAACATAATAATCTATTTAATATATTTTGGTCTTATTTAATGACGAATGCTATAAGTTTTATATTATGGTACATTATTCGTAACATTATGATATTTATAACTATTTCATTATTAATAAAGGATAATTATAATTAAAAAATAAGTTAGTAATGATGTAATGATTTGTATTTTCATGAATGATATAAAAAAGTACATATTAATATCATTCATGATATTATTAATGTTTGATATTTTAAATGGCCGAATTACTTATATCATTCGTGATATTTATTACTATTATTATTTTTTTCAGTTCACATTTGACAACACTGTGCATAGTGTTTTGATGATCAGCTGATGTATTGTGCACAAAATTTACCTAAAACGTTGTACGGTGTTGTCACTTGTACGTTTCTTTGATATTGATAATAAAAATAATAAATATCATGAATGTTAAAGGTAATTCAGTAAGTAAAAATGACTTATATTTAATTTTGACAAACATTAATACAACTTTTAACTTCTTTTTAGATCATTAAATTGTTTATTGACATGGTTCATGTTAGAAATTACTTCGGCATTTAAAATTCTATTAATTTTTTATATCATTCACGTTATAAATAATCCAATATTATAATATTAAAATGGCTTTCAATAACGTTAATGTTTTGTTCAAATGGACTATTTAAATTAATATTAATTTTAGGATCATTTAAGTTTATCGTTGGTATATATATTTATATTAAAAATAAGACTATGACATATAAAGGGATGTCTTTGAAAAGGATCATTTAATGAGAAATTTCATGTTATTTTAATGTACTTTTATATATAAAACAATGAAATACTTGAACAAAATTTTGATTGGTGAAGTAAATTCTAACATGAATCATATTATTAAATAATTTTAGGATCTAAGATGGAATTAAAAGCACTGTTGGTGTTTGTCAAAGTTAAATATAAGTCATTTTTACTTACTGAATTACCTTTAACATTCATGATATTTATTATTATTATCAATATCAAAGAAACGTACAAGTGACAACACCGTACAACGTTTTAGGTAAATTTTGTGCACAATATATCAGCTGATCATCAAAACACTATGCACAGTGTTGTCAAATGTAAACACAATAACTTCGATACTAAATACGGCGTTCGTGAGGTAGATGAAAATTTGTTTGTAGGACACAGCGAATTTACTGTAGACGATCGCGACATTGTCATTGATGGATTAAAATACAAAGCAACGCCCGGATTTTACGAGTTATTATTTAAAAAAAAACGGGGCAATTTAACATTAAAGACGTGCGTCAGAGACATATTACGACGTACCAATTCTTATAAGGTTAATTACGATCCTAATAAACTTATATCGGCAAGTAAAGGTGTAATATGCGTAAATCTGGTGACTTAAAAAAAAAAGAAGGAAAACGGCTACCAATCTTAAAAAAATCGAATTATCGGGAAACCTTAGTCGCGTCCAAGCTAGCTCTCTCTCGGAGGATGGTGTGAGTCTTGGTAAAAAAAGTGATTTACGGGCGCCACAAGAGTTTCTTCTGCGACGTCGGTATCTTCCAGACCCTCTTGAAGTTTGGAAAAACTCCACGATAATTATAGCCCTAAAGGAAAAAAAAGGGAAAGAGAGATATAAAAAAAAACAATTGGTATGACGGTACGCCTTGTTAATCGACACACACCTTGTATAAACTTATACCTAATTATAACTAAACAAAATGTCTTTAAAGCAATGTTTAAAAACATAAAAACTCAAAAATTCTCGATGGCTTAATAAGCGTAATGTACAATGGTTAAATTAATGTTATTATGTAGTAACCTGTATATAAAATATTTAATCCACGATAAAAAAAAGGTTAATCAAGTTTAGATTATATTAATTTTTGCTATCAAAGTTGGCAGCAATAAAATAATTGTTTTATTTGACTTTATAAAAAAAGGTTGGCAGCAATAATTATCTGAATTATAACCTTACTACAAAAGAAATGAATCGTTGTGTTTTGGTTAGTGATATCTGCTGTATTATGGAAATTTTGTTACTTTTTAAGAGTTTAACGACTAAACTGCAAGTTATCGCGCAAGAAATTATTCGACAACAAATTATTCTTTACTTCCCTGCGGTAATTAAAACAAGAAAATTATAACAGGTCCCTGACATTCGACGTGTCCGGTTAAAACGATATCGCTTTCTATTCCGATCGTCGTTGGGTAAATAACACCCCAGGTATGAATGTCCCCTTAACTTTAATTAGCTTACAGAATCGTCGATGAACAAATTTTTAATATACACGCCAACGATACTAATAGAAAATCTGAATTCAACGTAAGCAAGTTACTACGTAATTGTATAAAAGAAAAGAATGTTTGTATGTATATCGATTTGTACGATACTAAATCTAATAACTAAACTACTAAAAATTAATTTATCTTATCTGCTAGATGTTTTCTTCGAAAGTAAATTGTCCGGAACTGGAAGGTAACCTTGGCACTTGAGGTTGATTGACCTTTCTTGTATTTCGGTGTCAACGGTTGGTGATTCCAAACTTCCAATTCACAAAAAGGTGAATGAAAGTACGACAGTAGAAAAACAAATAATCGATTAAACGATTAAATCGAGTGAACAGATGAAAAAAATGGATAAAACGAGTAAAAACGAGTAAAAACCCTGGGGACAAGTAAGAATTTTACTACCTTGTATTTAAAAATAATTATTCTCACCCTTAGTTGTTGATCGGGGTTCTTAGAAGTAACGGCAACTCAAGTCGTAGATCCGACGATTGTCGTAGAGGAAGTTACGATTGATTAATCTCAGAAAGGTAATTACTGGAAATCTAATCTCTCCCCTGTTGCTTCCAAAATTAGTTAACTCCGTTAAACAATAACGAAAGTGATAATCACTAAGCACTAATTAGGAAAAACTTGAGTTCTGTTAAGCAGTGTTAAGTTAAGCAAAAGTGAAGTCAAATTCGAACAAAAATCCCCTCTAAAATGGAAAATGTAACGTGTTATCAGGGTCCAATGTGGAAAAATTTGGCCTCTGGGGTCAAAGATAAAGATTAGGTATAAAAGTACAAAGCGTTGTTGGTGGCCTATTTTAAGCGGGAAAAATTTTGAAATGAATTTAAAATTGTTGCTAATAATTACAAATTATATAAGGATTGTTACAAAGGTTATAAATACGTTAATATTATTAAACCTATCTTAAACGGAAACAAACCAAATGTTTGGTAGGTAGCACGTTGGAAAACCGGTGCTGGTTTGCAAAGACGAAACTTACAACCACAACATCTTCAAAAACAAGTCATACGTAACAATACAACAGATTATACGAGTCACGATAACGAAATCATTTCGCCCAGTGAACACATTTCTGACATAAACATCTTGTGGATGTCGGAAATTGGTCATAAAATTATATTATAAATTATTACATCCGTTGTATATCCTTCTAATGTAATATAATTATTTACTTGATTAGGATATCAGCAGTACATAATTTTTTTATGTAGTATGGTTATATAACTGCTAATATCTCTAAGATGTGTAAATAATGTAATATAATTATATGTCCACAAATCGACATCCCGTTTATATAAAGGTCATACATTCTCCAGATGTACTTTGAAACATCCTTCCGATATCAGAAAATTTTCATAAAATTATATTACAAATTATTTCATCGGCAGTACATAATTGTTTTATAACTATTGGTTTTTGTAAATATAGCTGTAAATATATGTTCAATTATTTTTTTTTAGTTGTTTGAAATTGTGGCAGCAACTTGATCGAAAAATTTCTTCAAACCAAAAAAAAATAATTGTTTTATGTAGAATGTGTTATGTAATCAGGTCCGCTTTATTGGGCTCTGATTTCCTGATTACATTTACAGCTTAGAACACGCGTCAAATAGCGTTTCTTTACCTATTTTATTATATATTTGGTGGCTGCTGATCCCAGCAAAACTTATTTTGTTCTTTTTCAATGTACAAATGTAAAATTATCTTTATAGTTTTACATTTACGAGTTGAGAAACCTTACGTTGCTTTCCTTAATGACTAAAATAAACGCAAAACATTAAGTAGATAAATAAAAAGTATTTTGTGCGTATACGGCATAATATAATCAAATAAACATACATATAATCATTAAGTGCTTCTTTTGTCTTTTTAATTTATCTAGGTTTCTCTTTCGTTCACTCACATTCAGTTTGCATCGTTTGCATTCAGTTGAATGTTGTTAGAAGTGCGGTAAAGAATGGTTGTAACGCTAAAAGTTTTTGATTTAGCAGTGAACTTTTTTTTGTGTATCAAATTTAGGAAATTGAAAATAATACTCAAGACTCAAGGTAAGCTAATTTTATTATAATTTTATGTCGTCCATGATTGAAACTTGAAACTACCCACTTTTGATTTAATTGTTCATTGTAAAGTCGGCATTTTAAATTTTTATAAATTTTTTAAATCTTGTTGCTCGACATAGATGTTTAGATGTCTCAGACCCGATGTATAAGGGTGGTACATGCAGCGGTAGCGCCAATTGGGTCTTTCAACTTAGCCCCCATCATAACAATTTCTACAAAAATGAGTATTCATTCAATTAATTTAATTTGAAATTTTAACAATGGGGGGCTAAGTTGACGCTCAAGCCCTAATTTTTTTCCTCATGCGTATGGAATGTGCTAAAGTGCCGTTTATTATATCAACTCGCTATTTATTTAATTAATTGAAGACCGATGGTTTTGTGTGTGTCTCATTTGTAGACAATCTAATTCTGCATCCGTCAAAAATCCGCAAAGTATTTGTTAATAACAATTACATATTCGGATGCACATTTAAATTGTCTAAAATATAGAACATGCATCTTGTTGGTTGCCCCTCAAAGGGACTCAAAAAAATAAAGTTTTACAGCGGCCCATATTTGAATAAAAGAAATTGTTTTATTTTTTACAGTAACGGCGGCATTGTCGGCCCGAAACAGGGAAAACGATGCGGATTACACATCTGAAGAAAAAGTTCCCAACAAAAGAAAGAGAAAACCTTCTCAAAAAATATTTTGTCTATCCACCTCATCAAGTGATGAAGACTTCAACAGTGAGTATTTTGATTTTTATGATTTAGTTAAATTGACTTCGAATTATTTTTAGCTGCATTAGCACCATTCCGGCCGTTGATATGACGCAGGTTACAGACAATATGTCAGAAATTATAGAAGTTTATAACAACCGATTTATCAACATTTCAAATTTCGTAATACTATCTGAGCGAAGTGGGTTAAGTTTACGATCGGAAGGTAACTTTAATAAACTCTCCAGAAAAAATGAAAAATAAATAAATTCAATCGTTTTTCAGTAAAACTCCATGAAATATTGTCTGAACTGAAGGATGTCAAGAAGGAATTATCGGACATAAAGGGCATGAAAAACAATTTGAGGAAATAAAATTCACTGTTAGTGCAATTTTTAAGTGCCTAAAATCGAGCAAGCCGGCTACAATAAGCAATTTCGACGACATCAAGAAAATGCTACCCCTGAATACTGTAGACGACATCACTGAATTTGATATCTTTATTAATGAAGATAGCAACAGCGCAAAATTTGTAAGTAATGTTCTAATAATTAATCATATATTAATTGATCTTGTTTTTTTAAGGAACAATATGTACAGTATTGGTGGTTCAGGGACAAAGAGGGCACATAAATACCTAATTTCAAAGGAGGCGACCGCAAAATGTTCTTAGATGGGCCAACGGAATAACTTACACTATAAATATTATAAAAAGTAAGCTGGAGTAAGGTTTTTTTTTGATTAATTTATAATTGTTTTGTTTAACTTCAGATTTAATTACGAAGAGTTATAACATCAAAGAAAAAATTTTTGAAGAAGTTGTGGCTGATTGGTTACGACACTGGTCACAGTGTTTATCTTATAAAAAAATTAAAAGAAATAATTTAAATTTTATATTTTTTATATCTGTTTGAGCATTCGAAAAGTTTATTTTTGTTTGTGTAATATTTTAAAAATAATTTATTTTAATTTTGTATTAGGCTTTTATTTTTTATATATATTTGGGAGTCTGAACTATTAGAGAAAGTTTGTAAATCATTTTTTTCTTTTATTTTACATGGTTTATATGTATTTGTTTTTCGAATATTATATATAGGGTGTTAATTAAAAAAAAACCTTACAAACTTTGTAGGGTTAGAATACTGATTAAAACAAGAAATAAACTTATGTTCAAAACTTAACGGTTGTCTTATGAAGAAATTGAAAAATATTTTTAAATAATTTAAATATATAAATCACCAAACAAGCTCATAAACATAATCAATAACTTATTTAACTTTATCCTGCTTAAAGATATCACAGAAGATGTTCAAATTGTCTTCATTCGCCGTCCAAACAAAGGTACACAAATGCATATCGGTATATTCCGCAAAAGTAAATTTACTCATTGTCAAATAATTTCACTGTTATTTTTTTATGATAAATGTTTTAAATTATCTTGTTGCTAGGATTCGACAATAAAATTATTTTTATAATGACTAAAAAATGTATTTCAGCGGTGGGAATAACTAACATAGGTACTCTAAAATAATAATGATTTCTTCATTACATCATATTTCAAAAACCTTTGATCATTTAACATAAGACTATTTCAGTGTTTTCTTGTTATAATCGGTAACTTGACAAATTGTGTAAGGTTTTTTTAATAACACCCTGTGTATATGTATATATTATTCCAATGTACCTGGTGCATAATATTACGTCGCAGGTATATAATATTCCAATGTATCTGAGATATAATATTACGTCGCAGGTATATAATATTCCGATGTACCTAGGATGTAATATTACGTCGCAGGTATATAATATTCCGATGTACCTGGGACGTAATACCACGTCCTAGGTATATAATATTTTGATGTACCTGGAATGTTATATTATGTTGACAGTACATCATTTATTACATCCTGAGTACATAATTATTGCGGACATAGGGCCCTTTAAAGTACATCCCTATGACTTCTCAGGTCACAAAAATTATATACAGAGGATGTACATGGGACATCTTGTGTTCACTGGGCGATAGTCTATTACCAACCCCTACCAGCTGCAGTGGGGTAGTAATAATGGAAGTAGAAAAATCCCAATTGGAATTAATAGTCACAAGAATATTGCCCTAGCTCAGGAGAGGGGAAGCAGGTTAGAAAGAAAAATGCAGCCGAATTTCGAGATAGCTTATATAATAATAAAATTAAATGCACGTTGATATTTAAGAGATTAGAACATACCCAGAAATACAGGCGCCAGGTAGTTTATTTTGAATTAACAGGTGTAATTCTGGCTAAATTACCAAAGCCGAGCAAAGAAATACATATACAGTAAATATACTTAACTACTTAAGGATACAATAGATATAATAATATATACATATAGTAAGCAAATTAGACCTAAGGTAATATGGACTCTAAATACATACGAGTCGAGAACACAAATTAAAGAAACTTAGTAATTTCTACCGTTAGGGAATAATTTCCCTCGGTGCAATCATCGTCGAAACAAATTTCTTACTCGTAGAGTAATCCAAACAAATTAAGTAAAATTAAGTACGATTAAACATACAATTAAATCATACGTAGTAATATTTAAAGAAAATTTAAGTAATATTGAAGTAATAATGAGGTAAACGTGTATTCAATTAAAAGGCTTAAGCAAACTTGATCTAGTCGCAATCACACGACCAATTATGAATCGTTAAAAACAAATAACACTACATAAAATGTAAACAATAGAATACTACCTTACTGTCACCGTAACAATGTTTTACATACACCGATCGATCGACTGACTTGTCCAGAGCTCTGCGCAAGTGTTCGTCCTTAGTGGTCGGAAAAGAAAATAGCTAAAACACAATAAAAGTAAGACAGCACTCCCACAATTCACATTTAATGTAGGTTAGCACATAAGCAAAAATTACAATAGATAGAAGCTGATAATTGAAGTGACGTTTACTTAACTCAAACAAGAAAGTTAGCCTTGTTAATTTCCATAAGCTGCATTCAATGAAATCTTGTAGAAACGATCATTCGCCGTAATTATTCCAAGTCGAACAGTAAGGATTAGATAAATTGTCTCAATCAGATATCGTAATTATGACACATAACGGCACTCGTCGCCATCTTTAGCATCGACGTAAGAGAGAGGTGCGAAGTTGGCTTTCACCCGCCATCTTGTACCCTTTTATTCTCGGTAACCGGTTACATTTAAGAAAGCAGCCAAAGGAAATAAAGAAAATCGGAAAGATCAAAAAAAACCCTCTGTAAATATTTGTCTAAATTAGCAACAATAAAATGTGGATTAGAAAACTTACCAAGCTAAGAGTTGACCATTTAAAATTGAATTTTTATAGCAGCGTACAAAACTACGTGTGCGTAGTAACAAACAAGTTGACAAGACAAGCGCGAAATACAAGTAACGCATGCGCTTCACTTTGGACTTAGTTCAAACCCGCGTCTAATAGTAAAGGCACATTTTATATTTACGTTACTGAATAAGAAAACTGGTGCGTTCATTTGAGAACGTTACTAAATAAAAAAAACGTAACAGTCCCCCCTAGCAAGATAACAGACCGGAGCATATAGAAAAAGAATGAGAACAAATACCACAGAAAATTCTTGAGAGCAATCCAAGAAGAACGAAGGTGAAGAAAAAGAACTTTTCCCAATTCGCAAAGAATCAACAATCCACAAGGTGCAAAAGTCGCATGAAGCGGAAAGATACTCCAAAGAAACAAGAAAGGAAGTATCACAAAGGTATGCGTTGAAAGTCGACATTAGTCGGTACGCTATAGAAGCAAGAAACAACGCAGTCCCAAAACATCAGTGAAAGTTAACCTAAACAAACCAAGAGAAAAAAAGAAGAGGTATAGGACAGAACGAAATTTAGACCACGGTCCAGGACAACGCCTAAAATCCCTTGAAACCCCAACCCACAGAAACAAACCCGCCCTGAATATAACTCTAGGAAGCCCCTTAGGAAAAGGACATGGTATTATAGGAAAATGGAATAGGAAAGATACTCAAAGAGACTAGGAAACGTCCCAGGAATCCTATCGCAGCCTAAGGTTTCCTCGTTGAAGTGCCGGACGATTGTGTGGCGTCAAGGTCTTAATCACACCTCCAGCCCTCGCGACAGATGTTAAAGCGCGTCGTTGGGCCCCCCAACGTTAGTCCACACAAGCGCACATCACCGCAACCAGTACTCGCTTGCCCACAATAGTCTTCCTCCCACCCAGGAAGGAATCTGATCACCGGCCAGAGGGAACAAGACCCAGGAAATCCCCCCACCCTGAAAGTAGATAAAAAAAAAGAGAAATGAAGCATCCCATAATTTTGCCCAAAAATCCAAAATAAAAAGGACTACAGCCCGCAATTGCTCGACTGTAGCCGGAAGCGGTGCCTACTGTACAACCACAACATCCTATACGCCGGTTAAGAAGAATTGGCCACCCCCGCCAAGCTCCACCAAGTCCGCCGTACGGCCCCCGAAAGGTATAACGCCTGGTCCAGAGCTTGGGGCTACCGGGTCGGAGACAGCCAACCTTCCCGGACGCATAACCGTCAGGTTCCCACAGCAGGCGCCCCCCCACTTCTGGTGACAGATCGAAAGAAGAGAAAGAAAGACAGGAAGACAGAAGGAGAAAAGAGGGTACAGATGTTGTTGTACCGATCGACTACCTCTCCCTAGATAATCGACCAAGACCCAGCCTACTGCCCAACCAACCACCCTAATAAAAATGTAGGTAAAACTCGAGAGTTACAGGAGTCCTGTGTATAGACCATAAAGTCGCCAAAAATGCGTATAATGTTTATCCACCATCGTCAAAGCAAACCAGAAGAAAAATCTTCAAAGAAAAAATCAGCTCAAAGAGCAAGAAAAGAAACTGTAAACATTAATTTGGGTGACAATAACAACGTCGACTAAGTCGTAACGCTTCTAGAAGCAAAGCCAATGTCCCCGAGTCATCAGTCCATCCCATGAGTCCAACAAAGATTTACCCACCCCCAACTACTACATCTCCCCAGAAAGAAGTAAGAAAAAAAACAAAGCGTAGAAAATGCAAATATGAATACTAGGTATTAATAAGAAAACAAAGAGTCCAAAAGAAAAAATCAAGAAACGCAGCCAAGTAGTTACCGATCCTCTTCTACAACACCACTAAGTTTATGGCGCTTACGTTTTCGAGGATATCGTAGAGAGACGTTAATCAAGTTTATTTCGTCGTCTGAACTCGGAGAAGATTCCTTCGAGACAGTGGTATAATCTGGCTTCAGATCCTTTACATGCCAAATACCCTTCGACTTCCCTTTGTCGTCTGACAACTCATATGTCCACGACGACACAACTCTAGAGACTAGAAAAGGACCTACAAACTTAGGTGCGAGTTTGGCGTTAAAATGCCGAGTAGCATCCGAAAGAACATAGTTGCGTAACCAAACTCTATCTCCCATAACAAACTTGACCCTACGACGTAAAGCATAACGTTTTTCAGTAACCTGATAGGCTCGAAGCAAATGTTTTTGAATCGTAGCGTTGGAATCTACTATTGGTGGTTCTGGTTCAACAATTGGAGAAGATTTCGAAAGTGGAGCACCTATCTGATTGCCTAAGCTGTTATATTCACGGCCGAACATTGCTAAATAAGGAGTCATTCGAAGAACTTCGTGCTTCGCCGTACGAAGAGCACAACCTATTTTTGACAAGTGTACATCCCAGTGCCGATGATTTTCTCTAACATACGTAGCTATCATAGTTTTTAGACTACGGTTGAGTCTTTTAGTAGGAATTAGAACGAGGATGATACCTTGCAGTAAAAAGAATCGTAGTGCGATATTCTGCACATAAGCTAGTAAAGATCTTACTTTGGAATTGCACTCCATTGTCAGCAATAAGATATTTAGGAACCCCAAAGACCAAAAAGACTTGATCTTCCACCAATTTAGCTACAGAAGCAGCAGTAGCAGTACGCAAAGGAAAGAAAAGAGAAAATTTAGTAAAGTAATCAGTCAAAACTAAAACAAAGCAATGGCCTTTATTAGATCGAGGTAAAGGTCCAATTAAATCGCAGGTTAGTTCTTCCCTAAGGAGCAGAAGGTCGAGCACGAGGAGCGAAAATTCCAGGAGAAGATTTTTGTTCCACTTTATGCGCCGAACAGAGAGAACAACGACGTACGTATCGAGTAACGTCAGAACGTAACTGTGGCCAATAGTATCGCTGTTGAATCCGGGCAACGGTTTTGAAGACCCCACCATGACCTGCAGTAGGAGGATCATGATAACGAGAAATAATACCAACACGTTGGTCCGTAGGTACTACAATTTTCCATTCGTCCCTTGGTATATCTTTAAGCCACCAGGACGGATTTTTCATCCTTCGCAACAGAACGTCGTCCTCCACAGTCCAATTAGGAAAGCTACGCGGATAAGTAAGAACCTTGGTACGAATGTTTAAATACCAAGAATCCGAAGTAGGTAAAGTAATTCCGAGACAAGAAGAAGAATTTTGATCAAAAATAGTAGAAATTATAGGTACAGAGCGTGACAGCATGTCAGGTACCAAATGTTCTTTACCCTTCCGATGTCTAATAGTAAAGTCATACTGCTGTAGTCGAATTGACCAACGAGCCAAACGACCAGTAGGGCTATTGAGACGGTTTAGCCAAATTAAAGAATGGTGATCAGTGATGACAGTAAAGTGCATGCCTTCAAGGTAAGGACGAAATTTTTCGATCGCCCAAAGCACTGCTAAACACTCTTTCTCCGTCGTGGAGTAGTTCCTCTCCGCTTTCAAAAGAGATCTACTAGAGTAACTAATCACCTTCTCTCCCTCTTCTGTTTCCTGACTCAATACAGCACCTAATCCATAGTCTGAAGCATCAGTCTGTACTATCAACTCTGTAGAAAAATCTGGACAAGACAATATCGGAGCAGAGACTAAATTTTCCTTAAGAAGAAGAAAAGAGCTTTGACATTCGTCAGTCCAAAGGAACGAAGTATTTTTCTTAGTTAACGCAGACAAAGGAGCAGTCACCGTAGCAAAATTGGGTATGAATCGTCTATACCAACTAGCCATCCCTATTAAACGTCTAACCTCCGTGACAGTAGTAGGCGGTGAAAGATTCACAATTGCCGAAACTTTGTCTGGATCTACCAAAAGTCCATGTTGATTAACGACATAACCGAGAAATTTAAGTTCGGAAAGACCAAAATAGCATTTATCTTGACGCAAAGTCAACCCTGCTTCAGTCAGTTTATTCAAGACACTTTCAAGTACTTCCAAATGTTGAGAAAAAGTAGGAGTAGCGATGATGATGTCATCCAGATAAGCAAAACAAAATGACTCAAGAGAGGGTCCTAACACTCGGTCAATTAACCTTTGGAAAGTTGCAGGCAAATTATGCAATCCGAAAAGCATCCTCGTGAACTGGAAAAGTCGCTTTTGAAGTACAGTGAACGCCGTGATTGACTTTGATTCTTCGTGCAAAAGTATCTGCCAGTAAGCAGAACGAATATCTAAACTAGATAGGAATTGAGCATCCCGAGATGTAAGGCAAAGAATATGGGTCCTTCTGAGTAACAGAATTGACTTTTCTAAAGTTGACACAAAATCGGTAAGAGTTGTCTTTCTTCTTGACTAGTACGATAGGGCTTGACCACGGGCTGGTAGATGGTTCAACAACACCTAGATCTAACATTGCATCCAGCTCAGCATTCACAATAGTCAACATAGGCGGAGACAGTGGGTAATACCGCTGTTTAATAGGTTCCCCGGTGGTTCGGATTTTATGTTCCACCAAAGAAGTACACCCCAAAGTATCAGAATTATGAGCAAAGTGTAGATCGATTAGATCTTTGAGAGAAGTACGCTCGTCGTTAGAAAGTTCGGTCAGAGGTAAGATATGAGAATTACTAGTAGCATTCACACTAGAACAGAAAGACCAGTGACCATTACGAAGATCTGGGACGAAACCCATTGTTTTCCAGAAGTCTATGCCGAGAATAAGTAATTGAGGAATAGAAGGTATGACGAGAACGTTAAGAGTTTTCACTCGTCCCTCCAAAGAGATAGGAAGCCAAAGAGATCCTAAGATGGAGCATTTAGTCCCATCAGCAATAGTACAAGTCGTAAAAGTTTCATTTGACAGTGATAAATTAAGCGAGCTAAGTATTTGCCAACCAGGTCCTCCAAGAATTGTGCGAGAAGATCCTGAGTCTAAAAGACCCTGAAAAGAAAAACCCAAAATGGATACACTAAGAAAAGGACGTTCATCGTTTCGAGCACTAGAAAAAAGAAAGCTTAAAAGTATACGCTGTTCGTCAGAAAGTCCATCAAACGGAATGGTCGAGAATGGAAGTAGTTCCAGATCTCCCCCTCGACTAGCAAGATCAGAACCTAGTTTTTTGAATGGTGAGAACACCTCGGACACCTAGATTTGACAGTGTCTGGTTTCCCACAGCCATAGCAGTGTAAAGTCTGCGGTTTAGAACAAGAAGGTGAGACATGTCCTTGCTGATTACAATTCCAACAAGTAACAACCTTTCCAGAAGGCGAAGAAACAACAGGAGTAGGACCTGCACGAGACACAGTAGGAGTAGTAGAACGTGTAGAAATTTTAGGTAAAGTTGTCTTAACTTCAGAAAATTTAACAGTACGTGTTGATGTTGACGAGTCAGATTGTTCACTGACGTAGGCTAAAGTTGGTTCCAATAAACAAGAAGATTTACGCGAAGGTGGCGGTTTAAACGTATCCACCCGATATTTGTTCAGCTCTAATCGTTTTCCGAGAGCCAGTAACTGAGTAATGGAAGAAACGTCTACTAACGCTAGCGAAGTTTAATAGAACGGAGCGAGATTGCGAAGAATAATAGTCAACTGTTCTTCTTCGGATATTGACTTGGAGAGTCGGCTAAAAAGACTCTGCATGGTAGCAACATATAAAGCCAGAGTTTCAGAAGATCCCATAGTACGAGAACGAATTTCATTCATCAGTCTTTCGTCATACTCCACCGGTAAGAAGTCTGCTTTTAGCATAGCTACCACCTCTTTCCACGAAGATAAAGTTGATTGTTTACTTCTAAAAAGTAAAAGAGCCGGTCCCCTTAACAATTCCGCAGTACCCAAAAACAATTGTGGATAAGACATATTCCTTGTCACTCGCAATTCCTCCACACGAATTAGAAAGTCCAAGAGAGAAGAAGACGAATCGCCAGAGAAAGTTAATCCTAATTTAGAAATAGCCAAAGGATAAGAATCCATTCGAGAAACATGTTCTGGTTCAGTGTCTGATCCAGAAGATAAAAGTTCAGGCTCATCTGTTGAAGGAAGGTTAGTAGAATTAGCTTGAGGGCTAGCAATAGAAGTACGAGAACGAATAGTACGCTTAAAGCTAGTAATCTGCTCTTCGACAGTCACTTTTATAGTATGTATAGCAATAAGAAGTTGATTGCGGTCATGAAGTTGTTCTTCAGACTCAGCATTGAGTAATTCACAACGCCGTTGCGTGTGTAGCCACAAAGTAACTAATCTAGGAAGAGAAGCAAAAGAAAGATTTCCATCAAACGCCTTGCTGAGTGTGTTTAATTCAGCGAGAGATTGATCCAACGCCATCTTGTCGTCTTCAAATGGCAATTTATGCTTCAGTTGAGTAAAGGATTTGTTTAGTTCCGCCTGAATGACATTTCGAACCATTCTCCTAAGAGAATCAACCCTTTCCCCTATCTCAACTCCCCTAGAAATAAGTTCATACTCTAGTTCAAGTTTGTGTAAACGGTTTATATCCCATTTCCACAAAGACATTTTCGAAAGCAAAAAGAAAACTAGCAATCACCAGTAAAAGTCAAAGAACGCAGATAAGAAGAAAAAAGAATAGTAAGCTATCTCGAGGCCCCACGTTAAGTGCCATTATTACCAACCCCTACCAGCTGCAGTGGGGTAGTAATAATGGAAGTAGAAAAATTCCAATTGGAATTAATAGTCACAAGAATATTGCCCTAGCTCAGGAGAGGGAAGCAGGTTAGAAAGAAAAAATGCAGCCGAATTTCGAGATAGCTTATATAATAATAAAATTAAATGCACGTTGATATTTAAGAGATTAGAACATACCCAGAAATACAGGCGCCAGGTAG
Source organism: Aquatica leii (assembly GCA_035610365.1). Lineage (NCBI taxonomy): Eukaryota > Metazoa > Arthropoda > Insecta > Coleoptera > Lampyridae > Aquatica > Aquatica leii. The sequence continues at coordinate 118,555,609 of CM069432.1, forward strand.
TTTATTTTGAATTAACAGGTGTAATTCTGGCTAAATTACCAAAGCCGAGCAAAGAAATACATATACAGTAAATATACTTAACTACTTAAGGATACAATAGATATAATAATATATACATATAGTAAGCAAATTAGACCTAAGGTAATATGGACTCTAAATACATACGAGTCGAGAACACAAATTAAAGAAACTTAGTAATTTCTACCGTTAGGGAATAATTTCCCTCGGTGCAATCATCGTCGAAACAAATTTCTTACTCGTAGAGTAATCCAAACAAATTAAGTAAAATTAAGTACGATTAAACACAATTAAATCCTACGTAGTAATATTTAAAGAAAATTTAAGTAATATTGAAGTAATAATGAGGTAAACGTGTATTCAATTAAAAGGCTTAAGCAAACTTGATCTAGTCGCAATCACACGACCAATTATGAATCGTTAAAAACAAATAACACTACATAAAATGTAAACAATAGAATACTACCTTACTGTCACCGTAACAATGTTTTACATACACCGATCGATCGACTGACTTGTCCAGAGCTCTGCGCAAGTGTTCGTCCTTAGTGGTCGGAAAAGAAAATAGCTAAAACACAATAAAAGTAAGACAGCACTCCCACAATTCACATTTAATGTAGGTTAGCACATAAGCAAAAATTACAATAGATAGAAGCTGATAATTGAAGTGACGTTTACTTAACTCAAACAAGAAAGTTAGCCTTGTTAATTTCCATAAGCTGCATTCAATGAAATCTTGTAGAAACGATCATTCGCCGTAATTATTCCAAGTCGAACAGTAAGGATTAGATAAATTGTCTCAATCAGATATCGTAATTATGACACATAACGGCACTCGTCGCCATCTTTAGCATCGACGTAAGAGAGAGGTGCGAAGTTGGCTTTCACCCGCCATCTTGTACCCTTTTATTCTCGGTAACCGGTTACATTTAAGAAAGCAGCCAAAGGAAATAAAGAAAATCGGAAAGATCAAAAAAAACCCTCTGTAAATATTTGTCTAAATTAGCAACAATAAAATGTGGATTAGAAAACTTACCAAGCTAAGAGTTGACCATTTAAAATTGAATTTTTATAGCAGCGTACAAAACTACGTGTGCGTAGTAACAAACAAGTTGACAAGACAAGCGCGAAATACAAGTAACGCATGCGCTTCACTTTGGACTTAGTTCAAACCCGCGTCTAATAGTAAAGGCACATTTTATATTTACGTTACTGAATAAGAAAACTGGTGCGTTCATTTGAGAACGTTACTAAATAAAAAAAACGTAACAAGTCGAAGAATTACGAGAAGCTAAAATTATCAAATAAATTATATATACGTCGTTTGAGATTGTGTTTACTCAATTTCCTTGTAGTCTTGACGTAAGCGGGATGCCTTTAGATAAATTTTCTAATTACACGCGCGATAAAATGACTATGCATAAATTTGGTAACGATGTTCATAGTAGCATAATAGTCAAACATCTTAATACTGATTTGATACAACGTAACTTACTACAATACCTTCAACAGTTTAGAGAAGAATTACAATAAGATTTACAAGAAACTATACAACAAAAACAGCCACAACAACTAAACGACTTTTATTCGGAAACTGTACTGTACTTGGATACAGTACGCCTCATGTCGAATGGATTCTTTCTTTTACAAAATCGAAAGTTGGTTTACAAGTTTACGATGCAGTCTGCGATTATTACGTTTGTAGACGCTACTCCCAAACCTGGTGACCCAACGGTACCACACGATTACTGGCTTTATATATACATAAATAATAATCAACACAACGTTAATACGATAGTCGGTCAAACTTTGAAAAAGAACGATACAATTTCTATTCGGCTACGTAATCCAGTTGAAATCTTACTTAAAATAGCGTTTTATCTCAAAGTTTCCATTATTATTTCGATCGACGCATGATCTAGTTTAAAAGGTCGGTAAAGGTAGAAACATTCTAATAGTGATCCGTTATGTCGACAATTAAACAAAACGTCGTTAACGAACTTCATGCACCTATTAGAAAAACCTTTAAAAGCAGGCGAACAATACTAAAAGGTTTAACGGATTTGTTTCAAGCAGATCTGGTAGAAATGATACCGTAGGCACAACACAACAAGGGATATAAATACATATTAGTCGTGATTAACGCTTTTTCGAAATACGCTTGGGCGTTACCTCTAAAAAATAAATCGTCTAAAGAAGTAAGAAGTGCTATGAAACGAATTTTACACGATAAAAAAAACAACTTTCCAAAAAATTTACAAACGGATAACGGAAAAGAGTTTTATAACGCCGATTTTCAGAAGTTAATGAAGCAATACAGAATCAATCATTACAGTACGTTTTTAAATGTAAAAAGTTCAATCGTCAAACGTTTTAACAGAACTTTAAAGGGACAAATGTGGAAAGAATTTAGCATGCAGGGAAACTATCGTTGGTTAGAACTGCTGCCTAAACTGCTTCGGCAATACAACAATACTATTCATAGAACCATCGGTATGAAACCTAACGCTGTTAACAAAAGAAACGCTTCTCATCTTTTAAAAACGGCATATAATTTTATAAAAATTACAAATCCTACTATTCCTAAATTTAAAGAAGGCGATCACGTGCGCGTTAGCAAGATTAGACATGCTTTTACAAAAGGTTACACACTTAATTGGTCAAACGAAACTTTTCGTATTTCGAAAGTTCAAAATTCTAATCCCAGAACATACATACTAAAAGATTATATGAGAGACGTTATTTTAGGCGGATTTTACGAAAAAGAATTACGAGTCAAACACCCAGATGTTTAGTACTATATTATTAAATAACACATAACGATTTATGGTAATCTTGTTAAAACGCGTTGAGTAACGTATCGAGACGTTTATCTACTTTGCTTTCCTCTTCAGCTTTGTATAACTGTTCTATCATCTTGTTACCCCACGTCAGCGTGTGATAGTATGCAAATGTGACCTGAACACGTAGATTTTCTTCTAAATACATTTTCCTTCTTTTACCACTTGTTTGTAGTCACTCATTGTTAAATGTTTATTTTATTACGTAATGTTTTACGCTTTTAGCTTTTTTAATTAATTCCGACAGCAATTGTACACAATACGCTTTGGCTCCAGTTCCTAAAAATAACGTTACAATATTTCCAGCGTATTCGTCTTTCATTCTTCCCAATACTGGTTTTCCACTAGGCATATTGTGGATATTATCGACGGGATAATTTGATGTGTCAAACTTATCTATATCGTTCTTCATGTCTTCGTACACGTTTTCGGTTTTTATCTCCAATATTAACGAATCGGTATCTGTATATAATAAGTTGACATTTTTCTCATATTTTTTCTTGGCGTAGTCATAAAAAATTCGTACATAACCGTCTTCGACAATTCCAGAATAGAAAATCCAACATACAGCGGTTTATTATACTTAACTTCCAAAATGTTCATTTCTACGGCTACTAAATTATCGCAAAATATTTTCGTCGACTTAAAATTGGGTTTTGCTACTAATGCTTCTACTCCAGCTTTTTTATAATCCGACTCTCAATGCGTAACCAATCTAATATCTACCCTGTTTTCGACATTTTATCGGTATTAAAATCGATATATTTTCGCATCCATTCCGATTGTCTAAATTTTAATACTCGATGAATTCAAAGTAATTTCAAACCGTGACGAAGGCATTGCTTTAAATTTACGTAATGTATTATATATTTTATCTTTTCATACAAATTTGGCACCTTATTGGTAAACTTTCCTCCTGGTGGAACCGTATCTTCTGGACAAAACGGTAAATCGTCATGTTCGTGATGTAATTCTTCGGGATATCACAAGTCTACTTCGAATACATATCCTACGTGTGCATCGTCTTTGATATCAAAAATAGACAACTCTTCGATTTCGGGTTTCGTTAGCTATCTAAAGTTTCCGGTTGGTAATTTACGACGCATCGCGTGCCCATATGAATTTGTAGCGTCTAAGTACAGTATGTAAGATGATGGTTTTGCGTTGTCGTATTCGGGAATAAACATATTGTTAGCTATAGCCATACGTTTGCTACACTTACTCACACCGCCACGCACACCCTTTTTTAAAACATGCAACATATCGATATCGGTTAGCAAGTCTAGTTTAACACCAGTCATTCGTAATAAAGCGTCCGAACCAAACCCTGGAGCCGTGGAGTAATGACAAGGATCTAACTTATAGTATTGAAGACATATCGTGCGAAAATTTTCAAAAATGTCTGCCAACATCAATACGTCCGACACTGCATACACGTCACTATAATCACCTTTTGTTTTACACTTCAAAATGGTCCATACCAATTTGACTGATCCATAATTTTTTTCCGAAACGTGTTTGTTGTTCAATGTGTCGTAAAAGTCTTTGCAATCGGGTAATTTTGTAACATCAAGTTTTTCAAATGCATCTACATAGGAATACGGAAATACTCCCTTCTGACGGACTAGATAAAATACCACATCTTCGAAAAAATATTTTCTAGTTTCTAAACATTGATTGTCTTGTAGATTCGAGCCAAGTTTTTCTAACAAGAAAGCCACACATTCTAACGAATTTACAAATCTTAGTAGTATAAATAGCTTCTGCGTTTTCCATTACAATTGGTTACATCATCCGCGTGTACTTTTTTCGAAAAACTTATATATTTTTCTTTGTTTTGAGCAATTACGTCTACTTCTTCTTTTTTTAAAGCAATATCCTTTACCAACATGTGACTGTCGTAGTTAGAGATTGTGAAAAAAAATTGGTACAACTCGGATTTTGTAATTTATATTACACACCGAATGAGTTGGACCACGATATAAACCAGTAAGATGATCGTGGTCGTATACTTTTTCCTCCATGATGCACACTTTTTTGCAAATGTGACAATAATCAGCGTTGATGTGTGACAATTGTTCCGAATCGGTTAACAGAGTCATAACTTTCTTGTTTGACAAATAATTTTTATAAATTCCGATGATGTTATTTTCGAGTCTATTCATAAATACTTTAGCAGCATCTTTTCCACGAAACGTTTCTAATTTTGACAATGAAACGTCGTAACTGCATTTAATATAATAAGCGAACGAGTACGGTTCGTGTTCGTAACATCGTACTGTGTACGACGAGTTATTATCCGTGTTTATGTTTGCTTCTACGTTTTCTACAATTGGTTTTAATATCGCTTCAAAATCAGCATACACTACAAACGGTAACTTCATCTGTTTTTTAAAATTTTCAAATTGTAATACGTTTTCTCTCACTGTCCATCCGTATTTATTGATTTTTGTCATTGTTGTTGGCAGAGTCACTTTCACTTTGTTGCAATCGTCATTTTGGTGCCAAATAAGAATTGCTTTGTTCGAAAAATGCAGTAAACTTCCTTCACAAATATATTTTTCATCCGTTACGAGATGCTTGCGATGAAATTAATCGAGATAAGTTTTTGATCCAGAAGTAATGACTGTTTCCATGATTATCATTTACAAGCAATAAATTTACGTGTCGCGCTAGTTTTTGATCACAAACGTACAAAGTGACAATATGTAGAGTCATTGCTTGAATATCGCTGTTAAAATATTCATGAATACCATACACATTTATCAAAATGTTATTTAATTTTTCAAACGCTGGTACGTTGCACAATTGCATGGGAAACTTTACTTTAAAATAATTCAATTCTGTTTGACGATAGTCAGGATAGGACGTAGTTCTTTGTGGTAAACCTGTTGTTTCGTACAAAGCAGACGTTATGGCCCATGCAAAACAAGCATTGTAGGCATTTTGAACATTAATCACAGCATGCTTTGCGTTAATGGCATACGGAAGATCAATATAACTCGATGCTTTAATTGGATTATATTTGTTCAAGTTAATTTCCATATATATAATTTCGACTAAAGACCATCCTGAATCTCTTTTTTGAAATTCCGACATTTTCTGTTTAATTTCTTCTACAAACACTCCATACATATCGTATAGGTTGGACGCTATACATTAGTATAGTATAGTATAAGATTATTAAATCTTATATTTGGTGTTAAACGATTTTATTTCGGTATCCATTTTTGTTGCCAAGAAATAAACCGCAATACATTCCATATTCACTTTTATAGATCCATGCACATCAATAGTGTTTTGAATGAGACTTAGAGCTTTTTCTCGAATAATGTAGCCAAATTCGTCAATGTTCACAATCTGTCGATCTTCGCTAATCCTGTAACTCACTATCTTGTCTCCAAATGCACCGACTATTTTTTCTACTCCATTATCGACGACGGTAAAAGCTCTTCTTTTATGAGCGTTGCTTCGTAAGTGCCCAGAGTAACACTGTCTTCTTACGTATTCCTCACATAATTCGCACCACACGTCATTCGAACTATTACCACTACCACCTTCTACTTTGAGTCTCTTTGCGGCACATGCTGTCATCATTCTGATGTCTCTACAAATTGTCACGACGCGAAAATGTTTTTTTACAATTTTCACATTCCATTTTGCAAAAATTAAATTGCGTTGTTTCACTATTAAACCACAATTCCAACTAAAATAGTACCTCACTCCGTTCAACTTAAATACCAGCACTACACTTGTATACTAAGTGGGGAGAGTACTTATTCTACATACAAGTAATACATATAATGTAAAAGTAAAGTTAAACAGAAAACAAATTTAACGATATGTTAACGACCGCAATACAATGTGCAAATGTGCACAAGTCAGCTTGAAGTTTAACGTAGGTGAATAGCATTTGTAATAAAATTTCATACAATTAAACCGCATCGATAATAAATATAATGTATAAACCAAGTTAAACAGAAAACAAGTTTTAATATGTTATCGTCTGGTGTTTGACCTTACTACATATGTAAATGTGCACAAGTCACCTTAAAGTTCAACGTAGGTGAATAACATTTGTAATTACTTTGCATACAATTAAACCGCAGCGATAATAAATATAATGTAAAAACCAAGTTAAACAGAAAACAAGTTTTAACAATTTCCTCACGTCTGGCGTTAGACCTCACTTAAACATGCAAATGTGCACAAGTCACCTTGAAGTTCAACGTAGGTGAATAACATTTGCAATAATTTTTGTACATTTTCATACAATTAAACAGCATCGATACTTATCTATCAGTATTGCGATGGACGTCGTAAAATTAACATCATAGTGTAGTGGTAGTTCACTAAAGTTATTTATAATTACCTGCTCCAAAAATAACATCTATCTACAACGGTCATCTTGATGTCAATTGCAATTCTAATTACCTCTTACAAAAACAATAACAACAATGTGCGAGAGTCGTCAGTTTGAAAACAATTACATTTTTAATTACCTCTTGTCACAATTACAATCGTGTGTACTTTGTGTGAAACAATCACCTAAAATCAATTACATTTCTAATTACCTCCTGCAACAATTACTTTATTTGACATTGTTAGATGCAAACTTTGCGTGCAACAGACACCTTGAAATTAATTGCATTTCTAATTACCTCCTCCAACAATAATCATTGTACGGACGTTACTCTAATTCCACATTCTTAGAACCTCAGTAATAGCAACTCAACTTAGAACCTCAGTCACAGCAATGCAACCTTCGCACCTATTTGCCGATTCTACAACCTCCTCCTGAAACAACGTTAAGGTCGCAGGGACCTTCGTTGTTTTAGGAGGAGGTTGGAGAATTGGCAAATACCTACTACTCGGCATAAATACTTATATGTTGTCTAACGTAACGTTTTATTTGCGGAAACTAATACAGCGTTCTAATGTTGGCACACGTGCGATCTACTTCGCCATGTTCTAATAGATCATGATTCTTTACAACGACACTCTTGCGCAGCGCACGTGGTATCACATACAGCTGTTTGTCGCGTCCGTTCACCTCACATGCGCGATAAAGTTTACCGTTTTTAAAAACATAACCTTGAATTTGTTCTTTTTCTCCAGCTGTTAATTCTACCTCGCTCTTTTGTAATAATTCGATTTTATTCACTAGGTCCCTATCACTTCACTGTATCATAATTATATGATCACTTTCGTCCATTGTTTGTAACACTATTTCTACCTTGTCGGCCTCGTGTCCGTTTTTTCTTCAACGGGCGCTCGAGATAACGCATCCGCATGCATCATTTTCGCACTAGGTCTATATCTCAGTTTCAAATCGAACTCACTCAACAGGTAATACCACCTCGCAATTTGGGAATTTTTTGTCTTTTGCGCGTCAAGATACACTAAAGCTTGACAGTCTGTGTACACTACAAATTTTACCCCGATTAGAAGATTATGTAACTTATTCACACAATACACTATTGCCATCAGTTCTAACTTGGACGAGTGATAATTTTTCTCGAGCTCGCTTGTCTTTTTACTGATGTAGTATACAGCATTTAATTCCTTCTCGTCTTCGTCTTTCATCAATATTCTTGCTAGTCCGGCGGACGATGCATCCGCAAACAACGCAGTCACGTTTGCATTCTGATCATACAGTTTCAAGATGGAGTGGCTCACTAGGGCTCTTTTCAAATCCTCGAAGGCTGCATCCTCCTCGAAGCTCCATTTAAACTTGGTCGTTTTGCATGTCAAATTGCTAAGGTATTTTGCTCTCGTTACGTAATTTTGAATAAAACCTCGGAAGTACGAAGTCAATCGAAGAAAGCGTCGCACCTCATGCACGTTTGTCGGTCGGGGAAACTTTGTTATCGCGACCGTTTTGTTATGCCCCGGTCGTACCTCGCTTGCGCTAATTATGTATCCCAAATAATCCACTTCTTTACGACCAACATGGCACTTGCGTAATTTCAATGTAAGTTTGGTTCGTCGCAAGGCTTCAAATACCAACCGTAATCTCCGTAGCATATCATCCCAATCTCGCGCTAGAATCATAATGTGGTTCAGGTAGGATATAGCTACTTTGTTTCTCAAGGGTCCCAGCATCATGTTGATGAGTTTGCTAAACTCGTATGGCGCGTTTGTTAGACCAAAAATTAAATGTTCAAACTGACTTGTTTCGTCTGGAGTAATAAACGCAGTTTTTGGCTTCGACTCCTCGCTCATCGACATTTGAAGGTAACCGTGCGCTAGGTTCAACGTTGTAAACAATCTACTCCCGCTCAAATTTTCTATTTGCTCATTGAGTGTTGCAATCGGAAAGTTACTTTTGAACGTATTTCTATTTAAGACTCGGTAGTCCACTACTAAACGCGGTTCGCCACTTTTCTTCGCAATTAACAACACTGGGCTCGCATAATCTAAAATTGTCTCTGTCACTATTCCGCACGCCTTTCACTCATTAACAATTTTGTTTATTGTCTCACGTTTGGGTAAACTCGCACGATAGGGCTTTGACCGCACTGAAACGCCCTTGTCCTTGATTGTCGCCGTCATCAAATCTGTACACCCCAATTCACGCAAACTAAAAGTGAAGCAATCGCGAAATTCGGTGCACAACTTGTCTAATTCTCTTTTCTTTTACCTTTGGGAACGCGGAAAGAAGCAGTAGGGGGTAGTTAACTTACGAGGGATGAAGAGACTTATGAAGAGAAAAAAAGAAATCGTAATCGAGATGGAAAAAAATAAGTTAATAAGAATTTAAATTTTAAGATTGGGAGGATAAATAAAATAAAAGATGGGAATAGTGCGGGTGCGCGAAAGAGTGTGGTTGAACAAAGGGAAATATAAATCAGGTGAAGCAAAATCTGTACTAAAAAAAGGTAGCATTTTTATGTTTGATTTTTTTTATATATTGTTAGTTTTATCTGTTTCTTTAAATAGTCCCTATCGTAGAAATTATTGTATTGTTAATGGTTCTTTTATAATGTAAATTTTAATGTAAAATGACTGCGGGATTTCGATTCTTAATTTAATAAATTCCAATTTGCATATTATTATTAAAAAAAAAGTTATCTTTCCTTTAGAGCCGGCACAAGAACCCAAGCAATTTATATCAGATCGGTTATTAGGGTTTCGTTAACTTTACCAAAAAAATGAACTGGTGGCAGCGCTACATTAGGGTCGTGGTTCTTGAAATTCCACACAATTAGGCGTGGTACAGGAACGACGATTTCCCGCTTTACATTTGATGGCAGCGGTAGGATTAAAGGGCAATTATGACAACCGAACTAGGTTCTGTAGAAACGGCGTCGCACAGTGAGAGAATGAGCAACTCTAGGAATTAATAATTCATTTTTATGACTATCGCCAATTGTGTTTGTTTTTTCTTTAAACAACAAAAAGAAAATAAAGTTACATTGTTTCGTTAGCAAAAAAGTGATTAGCATGTCTAGTCATCAATGACACATCGTCAAACTTAAGTGATATATTAATGTATCTTTACAAGTTTGTCAGTCAATTTTTGTTCGTCAAACTAAAATAATTACTACGAAAATTCAAAGCAGGATACAATTCATCTATCAAGTGTTCCTGGTACCTCAAGGTATGTACTAATTTTGCAATATATAGATTTGTTAAAATACTTACTCATATTGTACAAAATAAGTACTTCATTTCCAATAGTAAAAAATAATAATAATAAATTGCCTTTTCTTGATTTATTAATTTCTTTAAATAATAATAACACTTTCGAATTTGAAATTTATAGAAAACCTACAACTACTAACCATTTAATACCGTTTGACTCAAATCACCATATTTCTCATAAACTAGCTTCATTTCATAATTTTTTTAACAGACTTCTCACTATTCCTTTATCAATTAAAAATTATAAAATTGAATTAGATATTATTTTTTATTTAGCTTATACCAATATTTTTCCTTTAGATATTATTTATAATGTTTATCACAAACACTTATATAAACATTATATTAAATCTTACACTAAATTAATACCAATTTCAACAAATTCTACTAACAAATTTTTTTTCGGTTCCTTTTATACCAGATTTTCTTAATTTTTTTAAGAAATTAAGTAAAGGTAACGATTTCAAAATTTCTTTTTCTAATGATATATCTCTTCGGAATCTTTTTTCTTGTAATTTTCTAAATAATAATAATTTAAATAAAAGTGGAGTTTACAAATTAGTTTGTTCTTGTCAAAAATTTTATATTGGTATGACCCAAAGATCTTTCCAAACTCGACTTAATGAACATCTTAGATATTTAAAAAATTCTTCAAAAAATATATTAATAATCAAAATTCAGTGAAATCTACATTTGCGCAACATGTTTTAGATAATCGTCATTCTCTTTTTTCTTACAAATTATTTCATCCTTTTAACAACTTAAATAACAAACAAATTCTTGAATTGTTAAGAGTTGATTTATATTAAAATATCAGATAAAAATTTTTTGTTGAACGATCAAACCAATTTCAATTATGATTTTAAACTTAATTTTTCTTAGATTTGTTTCTAAATTGCATCATATTTCTTTAATTTACATTTAACATTTTGTAAAACTTACATTTTTTGTTTTTTAAATATCTAGTTACAAATTCTCAAATTTGACATTTTTCAAAAAATGTAAGTTTAAAATTTTTTGTAATCTTAACTATTTATGACTTGTTAATATATTTTTTGTAGTTTTCTGAAGATGAGCTTTATATTTATAAGCTTGAAACACATGTAAAAATATATTTGAAAATTAGTATTTATTATTGGTGGACTTATAATTTAAATAATAATAATATACTAAAAGTCAAAAATTTGACAAGTCTATCTGAATTCCAAAAACGTTAGTCTATTTAAAAGAGACTCACATCAATAAAAATTAAAAATAATCAGATATTTATTTATTGAATAAAAATGTATTTACTCATAATAATACCTAAAGACTTGTTAACTACAAATACAACGATAAAAGCAAAGATAGGTTAGAAAAAATGTACCGGCGAATGTTTGTAAAACGATTAATAACAATATTTTGACATACACCGACTAGAGCGCCACAGTTCACGAGATCTTGAAAGACGTCTACTTCGTTATGCACGAAGACTTTACTTGCAAGCGATAAAGCATATATATAAATTATACAACTATAAAAAAACGTATGTATTAAATATAAAGTTAGGAAAACTTTAGTATTATTTTCAATGTCGGAGGGGGGGGGGCAAATCACCTGTCTTAAAATATTCAAACTTTGAAGAACCATTTATATTATCGACAGACGCGTCGGAAACAGCTATCGGTGCGATTTTAAGCCAAAAAGTGGGAAATGCAGAAAAGCCAATTGCCTATTCAGCGAGACAATTAAACAAAGCAGAGAAAAACTATTCGGTTACGGAACAAGAATGCTTAGCAGTAGTTTGGGGAATAAAACATTTTAGATGTTATTTATACGGACGAAAATTTACAGTAATCACGGACCATAGATCATTAAAATGGCTATTGATGTGGTGTCTTAATCACCAACATAAAATACAAACTACACTATTGCAAACAAGAATATTTATTTACAAACTTAACAAGATATTGATAACTAACAGAACAAGTAAAAGATAGGCGGTTCGCGGCGAGACGTGTACACGACAAAGGCTGGACAGCAAGTGATTCAACTTCCGACTTTCTTTCGCTTAAGGTCGTGATGTTCTCTTACTGTAAGCGCGGGAATTTTTAGTTTCCTATAGTTGGCGATATTCCAGCGTTGCCAAACGTCAAACGCCACAATTGACATTAAAAGATCCGACATCGAGATTAGCACGCTGGGCATTACTACTCTCAGAGTATGATTTTGATGTTGAGTATAGACAAGCAAGAAAGCACGACAACGCCGATGCACTTAGCAAAATGCCTGTAGCAATGTTAAACGTTTTGACACTAGGTGAATTAATAATGAGTAGAGAATTAATTAAGGAGCAGCAAATGAATGATAAAAAAATAAGTGATCTGAAGGATCTAATTGAGAGTGGAGAAGTTACTAACTACTATTTAGACGAAGATAGAATTGTATTTAAGATAAAAAAAAAGAAGAAGAAAGATATGATCAGCTAGTGATACCTAAGGGAATGAGAGAAGTAATTATAAAAGAATATCATGACCTGCCGTTTGCGGCTCATCAAGGAATTACAAAAACTCTACATCTGATTTAACGAAGACATTTTTGGAAAGGGATGAATGATGACATAAAAAAGTACATAGAAAACTGTGAATTGTGTAATTCAAGGAAAACACCAAGAGAGACAAAACCAGCACCATTGCAAAAATTTGGCGAAGTGAACTATCCCATGGAATTGGTAGAGATAAATGTTGTCACATCAAATCGGGGGAATAAATACATATTGATTTTTCAGAACTACTTTACCAAATATCCGGAAGCAATAACCATGCCAGATCAAAAAGCTGAAACAGTGCCTAGAGTATTTGTCGAACAAATTATTTGTAGACATGGTGTGCCTAGAAAGTTACTAACTGATCAAGGAACTAACTTTACGTCGCAGCCCTTGAAAAATATCTGCAAAACCTTAGAAGTGAACAAAATTCTTGCTAATGTAAGTGCGAGGATTGCAACGGAGATCAAGAAGGCAGCTATCAAATCTGTCCACCTCTAATTCCATTATTAGAAACAACTTCAGGCAATGGTTTTCTACTTGAAACTAAGGGTTACAAAAAAGAAAGTACTATCGTAACGAGCAAACCAAAACTTGCATGTAGAAATGTCGATAGGGGTAAAATTGAGAAGCTGGGTAGTTGTTTTACAGCAAAAACAGTAAACGTGCAATATGAACATCGAGGACAATGTATTCAGTGCTAATAGTAAAACTTTATTATAGACAAATAATGGTCAAAAACTGATATTTATGTGTGACACGTGATATTTAGTGGGCGACTGACTAACAAAAAAAGAATAAAGTGGTGGACACAAGTAGTCAACACAATGTGGTTGTGTGTGTGGTACGTGGACTTTTCACTTTTTCTGGTGTTGTTCCTAATAGCTTATATTCATGTTGCATTAAATGGTTGTACGTTGTCGAATCAGCACGATGAAAACCATGAGAATAAATTGACACGCATTAAAGCGCTACTATAGAGAATGATGTGATTAAAGAATGGAAATAGTGTCACATTTTCATAGTTTCATTCTGCTTCAGATACATATAACTTATATATTTTTTGATTGTATCTAGATACATATAAATAGATAAAAAATATAAATCTAGATTAATTTATCTATATGAATTTATATAGATAATTTACAACACTGGTTACGGTTAAGGTTTTTTTGTTTTTATGAAGTTGAAAACAAAATAACAACAGTTAGAAACAATTAATTTATTAGGTAAAAAAATGAAATATAAAGTATATTCTGGACTTTCGAATCTGTTTCTGATCTTGTGATACATAAATTAGATGATTATATGTTGTTTGATATGATAATCATAAATTAATATAACATGGTGATTAATTCTTGAAATAAGTGAAAATAAAATCAAGATAAAAATGTATATGATTTAAATTTAAATTATTGTTTATTCTAAAATCTCAAAAAAATCATCTGAATTTTTCGAAATTAAATTAATTGCGTTATCTGGTATTTGTGTATAGTCAATACTAAGTCGGTTTGTATCAGAAGAGATTTCAGTATTTCGTATCGACTCCTTATTTATATTACGAAGTTCAAGACTTGAAACACACTCGCCTCCGGTGCAGTACTAAAACAAAGAATGTCAAAATATATTATTTTCTAAAGTATAAGGTACCATGTCCTTTCCACACCTAGTGCCTTCTAATGCTGGACCGGAAAAATAAGTACCACTGTGATGAGAAGTTTTGCATTCTAAACTATAGCAAATATCAGCAAGTTTTTGACTAGGAGAAACTAAAGCATCTTTATCTTTAAGAAGTACTTCGCATTGTTTTTTCGCTACGTAGACTTGTCCGGGAACATCTTTAAACCGAGAATGATCAAATCTAGTGTTTGGTGTGCCAGGTAAATCATGTAAACATTTTTTATTTCTACAAAAATAACACGCTGTAGATTATAAGTAATTTTTTATTAAACTTACTTTAATCTACTCATTACTTGAGCACTACAAATCGACCATTGAGCTTCTCCAAAATTTCCTCTAGAATGAGACATAATGAAACCTTCTTTAGGACAATTGTTTTTACTTCCATCGTGATGCATTCCTAAACTGAATAAAAAATAGAGAAATGCTTATTTTACAAAAAAAAAATTACTTATGACCAATTTCGTGTGCTAAAACGTATACGCTAGTAAAACCCGCACTCGGATAGGGTTTACCCAATATGCTTACAGTACCCAATTCGGCAATTACGCAGGCATATTTAGAATGACAAACACCTCCAACAGCGGCTAATCCCATAGTGACTTCGTTTTTGGCGCCATTTTCATCAGCAAAAAAATCTAGTCTAAAAAGTAGCAATACTAAAAACGTTTCAAACAAAAAATGTATTTACCCAGAAACATATAGTGCCATATCCCAGTGATTAACATCATTGTCGCTTTCAGAATTAAGACTGCTTTGATATGAACAAAAAGAATCTAATAACTTAGATTGTTCGCCATCGTAATGTGGCATTTTTGATGGTTGAGTTTTCATTATATCTAATCGGACTAGTACTAAATCCAAAGCAGTTCCGATGCTGATATGATGATAGAGAGCTTGAACCTTTAAGAATTCATTAAAGCTGCTAACAATGTTTTTTTTATCAACTTACGCTGTTTATGTAAATTAATAACATTTCAATAAGTTTATCATCGTCATGATTAAAATAAGGAGCAAATATGCTGTAACCTTCTGCGTCAAAAAATAAAGCTAGTTCAACAGTAAGAGAGATTGGTGTAGTAATCGCGTTGTCCACAGCAGTGTTTTCAACAAAACCACTGTCTAAATCCATTTGTCTTATAACTACGTTGTCGCTGCTAGAAAAAAAAGTATAGTAAGATGTCGATGGATCAAGAACAATTTTTCTAATTAAATGGGGGTATTTATTTGGTTCAGCAGTAACAGTTTCTCGCAAGTTTAACATAGTTCGTATACGAGGAGTTAATGGGTGTATTTCAAAAGTTGAATTTTCTAGTAAGAGTATTCCTTGCTGCAAAAAAATAATTACAAAACAAGTTTTTATGTTAAATGAAAATACTTACCACTGATTTTGGCTGGCAAATACTTATTGCCGCCACTGATAGTAAATCCTTATGTAGATAATGACAAGTTTGAGACATCTTTTCTGTTAATACAGTGTCTTCGTTTTCATCTTGAAAATGTACTTTAAAACTAGGCGAAATTAATTTGTTATTTGGTTTTAACTTTAAAGACACCGATCTAAATTCCAAATAATATTAAATCAATCTTTAGGTAAATCTAAAAAAGAATAGGTTCTTACCTTCCAAAAATCGTAAAATCAAAATTATTCTCCACAGTTTGTTGATTTTCATTAAAGGCTTTTCGGAGAGGAAACATTTCCGGAAAGAAAACAATTTCATAATCATCTTTTATATTATACATCGGATCAATCCTATGTTTAAAATTATCAAAATAAAAACACTTTGACTTATGAAAAGTGCAGAATACAAATAAAAATCCGAAAAACGTTCTAGTGAACATTGTTTTGATAAAAATTCTTCAAAAAATAGCTTGTACATTTATTTTCTCCTTGTATTTAAAGCTTTGTTAGGACAGATATGTTTTGATTCACATTAGCACACAAAAATACAAACAATAACTACTAACTTGAATATTCATTAATAATGCAATTACCCGCAACCATTTTATCTTTTCTGACGGCACCTGAAATTTTTTAATAAATAGAAGGGTAGATAATTTAAAACTACGTTTGTAAGTTAAAATTATGATTAAAAAAATTAATTTAATTAATATGTCGATAATAATGTCTTTACCTTTTTCGGTATCTATTTAGAAGGTGATGTCTAAGCATTGATACTGCTTTTTTATTCTATGGTAAGTTTGTTTTAAAGCTTTGATTAAATGTTGCGCTTTGGGCAACAGTGTTCCCTCGCAGGTAAAAAACGAGTCTTAAATTTAAAATGTTATGTTTAGAAACAGTGCTTAAATACTTTGGCCAATCATTTTGTAAAGCTGTGCAGAAATAAAAGTGTGTAAGAAGTTTTTGAAAAGCAAATTATTATAAGTCAAAATATTCAGAGCGTTTTGTAAACATCTCAAACGTCTTTAAACACCTTTCAGAATTGTTTAAGACGTCATGTGTCACTTAGATATCTTTAAGATGTTTTCTTGACATTTAAGACAAATAGTACATGAAATAAAATTATATAAATAAGTATAAAACATTGTTTTATTATTTTACTAATTTTTAAAAATAAATTATATCCATATACTTTAAACGTTTTATATAATGGTATTTATAACTAACATGTTTAAGAAACTAATAAAATAAGTACTACATTACCAGGGTAAAATAATTAATGCTATTTTAATATTGTGTTCTCAGATTATTCAAAATAAAAACTTTTTTTTTAATTAGTTTAGTTAGGTTAGATTAATTAAGTGAATATGTGTATAATATGCAATGAGAGCATTTCTTTTGCAATATAATTTTATTTGAATATGCGCATTTTACAATTTAAAATACTGGTGTACACTGCCCTAATACGATCTTCCTTGTCAACGACTGTGTTCCCCCAAATTTAAAAGAAACTATTTTTTAATGAAATCAATTGTATTACCAAAAGTAGTTTTTTTAAACAATTTAGTTATTATTTGAAAACCATCTACCTAAAAAAATCTGAAACTAGTAATCTCGAGTACTCTATTTATCAAAGCATTGGCTACTTTGACCGTATTGATGTCATCCAATCTTATATATACAACAGTGACTATTTATGGTATATTCAAAATACGTTCACAATATTTAAAATATTTAAGGCTATATGCTACTCGATTGTTTCCATAAGCTTACAACGGAAAACACCTCTAAAACGAGTCAATTGATTTGTACCAATTTTGGCACAGAAGTAAATGTTAATCTCTATTTATAACTTGACGAAAGGATTTTGTTAAAAAATATTTACGTTTTTTTTAGGTTAAAAATTCTCAGTTTCTAGAAACTTAAGTTTTAATACTTAATTAGTTTGTTTTGAGTTTCGTGATTCGATCGATATCATAATTAGTATATATCGTTTTTTATATTGTAATTGTAAGGGTAAATTTTGTAAATAAAATGTGTACCTGCACTTTTAAAAATCTATAAAAAGTATTTATAAATCCACCTGTAGAAGTTATATAAACTCTGGGTTAAAATGACCTGTAGGTTAACTATGACTATTTTGGTAGACATTTTAATGTAAATGATAATAAAAGTTAATTAGTTAAACAAAAGAAAATGTATGTACTTTTGATTTATACTTGTTTTCTCTATTTAAAACACTTTTATTGACGTCATTGACAGTCATGTACACAACTAATCTACATCTAAAGAATGTTGCGGAAAGTATCAAAAATATTGTCTATTATTACTTGATCGCTACTAAAAATAAAAATAAAACATATTTCATCAATACATTTATTTAAATTTTTAGTATTTGTTATTGTTAACTGGTTTCATAACCTTTTTCAGTATAATCTTATTAAAGTTTTTGTGTAATGTAATATTTATCATCTGTTTGCTAAAATAATAGTAGTAATAATTCAAACCTTAGTTTTTTCGTATACCAGCTGATGCAATAAGGTAAATTTTTTAAAAGTAAATTCATACGTTTATTAATATACATTGGTTGAATTATCTAGATGTAAAAAGGGGCTTAAGGCTGCCTGACACGATCAACTTTTTCAACCAAATTTTGAATGAGAATTTGAATTAAAATTTATTCGACCGTGTCAGACACACTTGAACGAAATTCATGACGAAAAATAGAACATGTTCTATTTTTCATCTAAAAAATATCCGCGCATGCGAAGTTGGTTTTGTTTATTTTCTATTCATAAAGAACTTTGTACGTGTTTTGTAACCTCAAATACGACGAGTATCAGAAATATCAATGCTTGTATAAAATGAAGCACCCGTTATATTATTATCGCAGTGCAAGGAAGGATGCTCTAAAAAATACGTACGAAACAAATAAAATGAGGTTATAATCAGTTATACTCTTTCAGGTTATACGAGCAATGCGCATGCTTTCATATGTAATTTCATGGAAAATATAAATTAGGGTCATTCACGATGTATTTTATTTAAGAATTTGTAGCACTTTTCTTTATATAATATTTTTCGTTTAAATTCTCATTCAAAATTTCGTTAAAAAAGTTGATCGTGTCAGACGGCCTTTAGAAATAGCGATCGTACAAATTTGATGACAAAAGATGGTAACTATTGTTACAACCAAGTCAAAATATGTAGCAGTAATTTTGAAGATGGGATGTTTTCGACATTGCTGAAAAATCGATTAAAATGAGACGGGACGGAACGCAAACGGACTGCCGTAAGTTTTAAAATTAACACAATTATCATTGATATATAGGTTCTTTTCAAAAACCAATCGTGTACATATAAAACGTTTTCTTTCAGTTTCAAAATCTATGGAACAAACAAATCAATTAATACACACATCAAGTTCTGTACAATTGAAGGTGAGACGTAAGGTACGTAGTTTATTACTTTAAAGTTTCTTTTTTATTAATCGAATGTGTCATTGTAGGTTACAAGTACAACCCGATTGTAGTTTTCATTATTTAGATAATTAGCAACAACTTTAGCTAAATCCTTGAAAGGTGTATAGATTAATACTTAGTTTTTAATAAGGTATTATTTTTTCTTTGTTTATGAGATGTTTTTTCGCAAACCTCATCAGCATTGACTGTAAATCCTCGATGAAAATTAAAACTGCAGAGAAAATCGGATGTCTCTCAAAAAATTGTGTGTAAAGAAAAAATCGTGGTATCAAAAATAATTGATGAGCAATTCTGCTACTATTGCGATGAACACTTCCTTAAAATAACTGTAATAATTTTGTTACATATTATTAATAAATACATATTAAACCTTTTCGTTTTTCTAAAAACTTTTTTGCAAGTTTGAATTAAGTACTTAATAACCGCGTTTGCGCAAAGTACCAGTATCTGAGTAAAAAGATGGCGATTTTGTATATTATAATTGCATTATATTTTAAGCTTCAACGAAACAACAATTTCCATGGTAGACTTTTTTCAGGATCTCGTGAACTGTGGCGCTGTAGTCTGTATATGTCAAAATATTGTTATTATCCGTCTTACAAACATTCGCCGGTACATTTTTTCTAACCTTCTTTGCTTTTATCGTTGTATTTGTTGTTAATAGGTCTTTAGGTATTATTATAAACAAATTAATTTTTAATTAATAAATAAATATCTGATTATTTTTAATTTTTATTAACGTGAGTGCCTTTAAAATAGACTAACGTTATGTTGGGTTCTTTTATATTACAGATTAAACACTAAATTCGATGATTAGTTTATTATTGCATAATAAGAACACCACCAAGGATAGAAAACAACAAGCAAACGTTACATTGCATACTAAAAGTAACACACCCATTATCTTTATAATAATGCTGATCGCGCGCTTTTCTTATCTATCTTTTCGCGGGATCCCTATGCAAGGTTTTATAATAAGAAAAGAACGTTGAGTAATTAAGTGACATAGTCTTTTAAATAATATAATAAAATAAGTCTTTTTACGTTACGCACTGGTCTACTGTTTCTAATACATTCGTCATTATCGGCATCACTCTTAACCATTTCGGATATAACTTCAGTTTCTGTAACACTTTCACCATAACTGTTATCTAATTGTACATCAGGTTGAAATTCTACATTTTGATGGATACAATTGTCTAATCTAGTGTTAGTAGTTTCGACTGTATTAGAAGATGATGGTGTATGAATGACCAAGTAAGATTCATCATTAAATTGAGGAACAATTTTATTAGAAACAAAGTTGTGATGTTTTGCTGGTATTAAAAACCATCTATTCCTTCGAAAATTACCAGTATGAGTTTCGACAAGATAGGACTTTGGTTCCTTAAGCTTTCGAATAACTTTTCCATATGTTTTGAGATCAGTCCATACACTATCATTGACTTTTAACTCTGAAAGCTCTTTGGTGCGATGACGCCTATTATAATTTCGCTTCGTGTTATCCCTGTACCTTCCCTCCCGCTGGAAAACTAAGCTTATATCTTATATCAACCGTTTGATTACTTCGGTAAAATTAGAAGAGTAGAACGAATTTTTCTGTTAAATAATAATTCGGCTGGGGTAAAATTATTTTCCAGAGGGGTGGTACGGTACGCCAGCAAAGATAAGAATAAATCATCACCTTTTTTAATAAGATTTTTAGCCGTTGTTACTGCAGCTTCAATGCATCCATTAGACTGAGGATATTGAGGACTGCTTGTTATATGAACAAAATCAAATTTTTTTGCAATTTTTATGAATTCAGATTAGAATTAGGGTCCATTATCTAATCTAACTATTTCTGGTACACCGTACCTAGAAAACAATTCTTTCAGTTTGATGATGATCACATTTTCGGTCATTAATTGAAGCTTAAAAGCACAAGAACAAATTCTCCATGTTTAACTGTATTCCATTTAGTATTTACACTTATTTATTGTTTTTAATCATTGACTATTACCCAGGTAGCACATTACGTAGATTCCACGTGACTTTTTGGTGACCAATTACGTCGACTTCACCACAAAAACGACGTAAAGGAGACGTCCTATGACGTGAATTTGTCACAGTCGAATTGACGTAATTAAATCACGTCACTTCACGTCTTCTTTTGGCGTCCTATAGACGTCGAATTACTTATTTATTTGTACCAGGGGGAAGGGAGGTAATTAGCATTATATATGCTAAAAATAACTAAATGAATATCATAGTATCTCTTTATTACAAATTAACATTTATCTCTAAAATAGACAAAATGAAAATAAAAAACGTAAAAAATTCTGTGTCGCATTTACATATAAAGTAACAAGTAACAAAAAAAAATACAAAAAACTATTCTGAGGTATGAAACAATGGTGCTGCCACCCACTCACTATCGTTAAAAGTTTGAATTATAATGTTATCTGAAACAAAACAGTAAGAATCTGATTTTGAGTATGAGTTAATAACTAAAACACAGTTCTGCATTAAAATTTTTGTATATTGTTTGCATTTAGAATTAGTTGGAATAGGTCCAAAATCATGCTCTATTTGATGTTTAATGTCATAATCGACATAATAATGCAAATCACGGTAGTGGGTAGGTGTTAAACAATTTAGTAACTAGCAATACTTAAAATAAACAAACTCACGTATTAATTAATTAATCTTGATGCTTTTGAGCATGCTTCCGTTTGATTTCACTTTCAAAACGCTTTGGTGTATGTTTTAACCAATCCTTGGTAAATTTGTCAATGTTACTTTCAGTAATTTCCTTGCAAGCAAGTTGAATTGCCCCTAAATCATGTGATTTAGTGAACACAATTCTCAAAAATCAAAAAAAAACTTACGAATAAGAACTTTCCTTGCATTTAACTCTACAAACGCTCCTTTTTTTTGACGAGTTCCCAAAAAACTAAATTTCATTGCAAACTCATTTGTCATAAGTTTTCTGAGAACTGCATTTGTCTTAGTCGTTGGATCTCGACCTCCCAAGCCAGACAGATATGATGCCTAAAACATGAGTAGATGCAACACAGTAAAAATATTTTAAAACAATTAATTACCACTGCAGACAAATTAGTATTATTACTAAGATACTCCTCCAATCTTCTTAAATCAGTCAGGTTTGAAACTGGAAGTGTCAATTCTAAGTCATCAGGTAATTCAAAGGCTTTTATAGAGTTATTGTGAGTATTGGTAGTTAATAGTTTTAAAATTTGTCTGTTTTGGGTCCTAATTGTAATTAAATAATCCAATACTTGATCACAGAAACCTGTAATTGGGCAACAAAATTTAAATTTTCGCATATAAATTATAAAACTAAATACCTTTTGATTCACTGCTACTTTTAGTTAATGTTGGAGTTGAAAAGCCAAACTGGGCGTCACCATTGATGTCACCTTTATCAGTTTTGGATGTGGATGGCGTTGATGTACATGAAAACGATTGACTTAAGCGGGAGGAATTTGAAGCACATGTACTCTTTAAAAAAACAGGACTGCTAGTTGCTGAAAAATAAAAACTTAACTTTAACTAATTATTTCAATTTCTTCACTCACAAACTGGACTAGATAAAGGAATAATATCAATTCCACTATTATTTAGAACTGTCGACACATCTCTGATTCTTGGAGGCATAGGAAGCTTACTGGAATTTCTACAATCTTCCTCATCACTTGATGAAAAGTTTCTATTTGCATTTACACGCCTCTTTTTTTCTACTTCAGGTTCTTCTTGTTAACTTTGTACATCAGATGTGAATTCATATTTTTTACATTTTTCTTTAGCTTTAAAGACTTCATCTAACAACAACAAAAAATTAGAACTAATTTGAGTAATTATTTTCGTATACTATCTTCTTTGACAAAACATTTTTTTATTTTGTAAATCGACCAGGTTTCTTCTTCTGGAAGATCTCCTTTACGAAGTGCTTTGTCAAAGGCCTCTCGATGCTATAAAGGAGGCCACCAAACTTCTTGCTTCTTAGGAGTTAACCAAGAAGAATGAACCAATTCAACGACTCCAGCTCCAGACTCCTCTGAAAATTCTATACCCACGAAAGCCATGTGTTAGATATTAATAACCTCTTGAAAACTAAAATACAAACTACATTAATTGTGCTCAATAGACTAAATAAACAAAAACATTAGTCAAATAACTTAAATAAAACAACTCAAACATCAATTTGGCACGCTTTTTGTGATTTTATCAATCCAATGATTTAGTTATAATTGATCTCGAGAATAATATTTCAACAATTTTGAATTAAGTAGGTAGATGCTTACCTGGGCAATAAATTGCAATTGAAAATTGGAACACTGTCACACCTGTCACAGCAAACGATTGGCGGGATCATAGAGCGGGATAGCAAACATCAGCACATTGAGGTTCTGTTGAGGTTAGGATACGCAGATACGTTTAAATGCGCAGTGGGTATAATTAGGAAAGCGGGTAATTTAAATTATAAATTTCAAAATAAAAGGTGGTAAAATTCAAGTAAAAGCTAATTTATGATAAATTATCTGTTCGGTTAATTAATTATTGCACGGACTTTTCTTACACTATTTATTTGAACGTGTCGGTCTGTTGAATAAATCAAATTTGTCCTCTCCAAATTCATAATGTTTTTATGTTATATTTTTGAGAAAAAAAATGAAAAAATTAAGACGTAGAATATACGTGTACCCAACGTACTTTAATCACGTCGTTACCAACTGATCCACCACACGTAATATCACGTCTATAATTGGTCGTTCGACGTGGTTGACGAAGAAACACTATATATCTACGTGATAACCACGTAATTTGACGTACTGTGCTACCTGGGTAATAATCCATTTTTGTCAATTAAGTTTACGACGTGTTCATGTTTGTCAAACTTCGGAGTAATTGCTCAAATATTCTACTGGCTTGATGAAGTGCACATTTAGTGCACGAAACGTTGCCATAAAAAAAACCGAGCAGTTTTTCTTTTATGCCCCTCCTTGAATGAAGAATCCAATAGTGGTTTATGATCCGTGTCAACGAGGACTTTCAACCCGTAAACATATTCGGAAAATTTTTCACATGACCAGGTCAAAGCTAACGCTTCCCGCTCAACATGAGCGTAACGTTGCTCCGTTTTTGATAATAATCTAGATGCATAAGATACGACTTTTTTATTCCCATTTTTATCTTTTGGAATAAGACATGAGCCAATGCCAAAGGAAACTGCATCAGCCTCTTCAAAGGTTCGTTTTGAGCACGATTTCAAGAAAAGGAAGCATTTTTCTTTAATAGAGAAGTCAGTGGTTCTAAGACATCAGATCTGTTGGGAATAAACCGGCATGAAAAATTAACCATGCCCAAAAAACGTAAAAGTTCGTTTTTATCAGATGGTTCAGGGAATTTTACAACAGCGCTTATTCGGTCGGGGTCTACAGAAATCCCATTACCTGATATGGAGGGACCCAAAAATGCCAATGACCGTACACCGAAAAGACATTTTTCTTTATTTAAAGCTTTACCTTCTTTATAAATCCGTGTTAAAACTTCATTCAATATTTGATCGTGTTATTCACTTGTCGGTGCATGGATAAGAATATCAATAGTATAGTAGAGCAGGTTCTGGATCACTCTGGTAAGATCGCTAAGAGATCGTGAAGCTTCGTTGCTATCGTTTCGTTGCGGATATGCTCGAGTTGTATTTGCATTTGGTAAGTCGGGATAGATCGTATTGGTGGTGGGGAAATCGCAAAACGTCGTAGGAGTCGTTTCGTTTTGGGTATGCTTGGATCTAGGTCTGTCGGGGAAGTTCGTAGTGATGGTGGGGATGCTATTGTGTGTATATAAAAGTAATATTTGTGAAGATATAATATTAGTTTCTTATTAACTCTTATTTGTTTTAATGAATTGAAAGAAATTAAGATGGAATCATTTTTTATAAACTTGAACGAAACTTCACATTTGGTCCCTTATGTGCAAGAAGTCTATCAATAAATGAGCATCATAAAATTAAGTGTTTTAGTAAAATCGAAGGTAAATTTGGAGAGCAAGTGATTGTGGAATGTGGTGATTTTAAAGTACCTTTACCACAAAGATTTATCAATAAGTTTTCGATTGACGACATAAACAAAATTAATAGCGTGATTAGTTTGGGAGAAAACATTTATCTCGTTAGCCGTGGGGTCGTTGGTGAGACAACAAACATTGAATTTGTTCCAAAGTGAAAAATGAATCAAAAAAGAGTCCACATGAGAAAAATTTATAAACTAAGGTTAAAATTATATTTGGAAAGTTTAGAAAAGTTATCAACTAAAATTAAAATGTATGAAATCACTAAGAATTTAAAGAATGTAAAAATAAAATGAACAATAAATGTTTGAAATAATTATGCTTTTTTCATTTTACAATTACAAGTGCTTGTGTACTTTCATGTTCATATAAATAAAAAACTCATTTACATAGTTTAAAAATTATAGTTGTGAGTTTGGTTTTACATCTCAAGTAAATTTATATATTAGGATTAAAATACTATTTGAAATCAATATAAAACTTATCAAATGCAATGGAAAAAGTAAAACAAGTAAGTAATTAATGCGAGTTTTTGATGAATTTTAACACGTTTTGAAAAATACATATATAAATGCAACAATTTATTTACATTATGTAAAGAACTTCCAACTGCTCCAAGGTCAACATGCCTATAGTTGTAAGATTTGTCTGCCCAAAATGTAAAGGTGAGACGGACATAGAAGGTACTCGGTGTATAATATGTTCAGTCCATGAAATAATTAAGTCAAGAAGGTAAAGATTTTTCATCAAGTTAGTATACAAAATAATTTAAAAGACAAAAAGAAAAAAAAACGATTTGTAAAGAAAAATTATTTTATGAATGTTTGCAAAAACCAACGGTAATGAACAAAAGTATCTTTCCAAACGGTGATGAAGAATAACATTGAATAATACTTTGTAATGCATAATTTTTTATATATATAGTATACTAAGCTTATTTGATAATTTTTGTGTTTTGGAAATTTTATTACTATATATTTTTTATTTGAGAAGAATAAAAGGTACTATATGAATTCAGATAATAAATAATATAAAAAATTACTTTTGCTTGAATTTTATAAAGCTTTTACAATATTTAATAAACTTAATTATTTCAAACAAACATCGGATTTATAATGTTAAGAAATCATTAGAAATCTTATTTGGAAGAATAAGATAAAAAATTAAAATAAATTTTTTTATTATATTTAAAAACATTAAATTACAATCTTAAAACTAACCTAAATTAAACCCCTCTTTATAAATAAAAACTTTACATTATTAATCTAAACTAAAACCAAACCTATTACTAAAAACTGTAGATTGTCTTATTTCATTTACGTACTGTTTCCTTCTCTTACTCGCTAATCTACAATGTTGTTGCGCGTCTTCTAATCTTAACTGTAGTTTGTTTATTTCTGTTTCTAATTCTACCACTTGTCTCTTCACCGCACTATTTTCTATCACTAACACTTAATTTAACTTTATTGTTTTTATGTATTTCTTTAATTTTGTTTACAAACTGTTTTTCGGCTTCATTTGCTTTTGTTTCGTTATCCAAGTCCTCGCTTGCCTGAGTGTCTCCATCCAATGTATTTGGAGCATCCTCATCCTCTTCCCCCCGATAGAGATCTTTTAATACTTCCAGGTTTTTTCCTCTGCAGGGTGGTCCCTTATGCTCATCGTGAGGCTCCATAACCATCACACAATCGCTGTCAGAAAGCACCTCTTGCGACTGAAACAAAATAAAGAGTGCAATTTAGTAATTAAAAAGTATAAAGAAAAAAATTATTTACTTTTGAATTATCCCCGGAAGTGTGGGGTGGAGGAGACGGAAGACTTGGAAACGCCTGAAATAACAGTACAAATTATTAATTAAACTAAATTTCAAAATGCAAATGAATTAACTTACTTGTCCATCCACGAAAATCTCATTCATCATTATTTAAGCTACAAAAATATTGTTAAAATTACTTGTAAAATGACAAAACATTGTTATAAATTAGAACAAACAACAAACTTTAATATCTTACGTGATCGTTAATCGGTGCAAGAGGCGGAGGCAGCATGGTACAGACACTACTCTCTAAAAAAAATAAGATTAGACTTGACTACAAAAATTATCAATGAATTATATACAGTTAGAGCAAATTATATAAAAAAAATGTATTAAGAAACATAAAAAATTATACTTACTTGTAACACAATGTCGTGCAAGACATTAATGCGCTTGTTGTCATTTTTTTTTAAACTCAATAACGAACATGATTTAATACTTGATATTAGTTGTCGGTGATTAAACGAAAACTGAATTAAACTAAGTATGTATTAGTTTATATAATAAAAAAAATCATGAATCTGCAAGAAGTTATAGTTTTAAAAAAACCGAGGTATATGAACTTTCTAGTTAATTCAGCGTTAATCTAGATTATTGAACTTTCAAGCGGAAATAAAGTGTCCACCATAAGTTCATTGTAGAAAAATTGTTGATTCATCATAAAAATGAACGCTACACCATAAAGTCATGAACTCGAAAAATAATATTGACAATGCACCGCCAGTTGAAATTTGACACCACAAGTTGAAATATGACACCACAAGTTGAAATTTGACACCACCATTTGAAATTTGAAACCAAAAGTTGAAATTTGACACCGAACGTAAAAATCGGACACCGGAAGTTGAAATTTGACACCGGACGTTGAAATTTGTAACCGGAAGTAGACCAAACTGTGAAATGTATGTCCAAGGTATTCGATGGAACATCGAGACAGTAATCGTTGAATTTACTATGACCAAAAAAATCTACCCTCAGTTTTTGGTGGGGCGGAAATGATTTTTTTAACTCTTTATTGGTTGTTAAATACTATGCAAATACATATATACAATTATTTTCAAATACTACTAATATTTTACAACAAACATTCACATTGATTTATTGTTTTACGTCATTATTTGATAAACATTTTTTAAATACTACCGCTTGCAATGATAGAAAAATTTTTTAACTGCGCCAAAGTAATACACTATATTCATTATACATTTAAAAAAAAATTAGATCTTTTTCTCAAAAAAAATTTAGGGGTAGTTTTTGTAAACTTCTTAGAACTATATCGAGTTACATATCAAATTTATTCATTTTAAGTGGGTAAACCAAATATATAAAAAAAGTTAAGTAACTTATTTTGTTTTATTAAATTTATGAAATTCACCCCCTTTTTAGAATTCTTTAACAAGTTTTAATGTACATTTCGAATTCAGACACTTATCACGCATATTATTTTACATAAGTGAAAATTTGATTTGTCCTTTAGTTTTAAAGATAATTGCAATATTTTATAAAAATTTCTTTTTTCGTATTTCATTAATACCTTACAGACTATTAAGTAAGAACTAAAACAAAATGTAAGGTTTTGTTTATTTACTTATTTCTTAATAATATTTTAATACATAGAAATCTGATTAAAACAAATATATATATATATATATATATATATATATATATATATAAATCCGTCTATCTAAATGGCGACAATACATAAAAAAGTTTTTTGGCGTCCACCGCTTCCCGTTGTGATGGAAACAATCTGATTCGTGTATATAAACTTTTTTTGTTATATTATAAATCAATTAGCAATAAGAACTGTAAAAATGTAAATAATAAAAAAGTTTAAATACGTTGCAATTTGGCGACCTTTTATAAATGAATCAAATGGCGTCCAATATACGATTATGAATATTTTACTACAAACTGGCGACCAATATACAGATCACTTTCATATATCCGTTAAATGACATCCAAGCAATGTTGCCAGTTGTTGCAACCAGTATTAGATTACAACCTTGAAC
The DNA here is from genome assembly GCA_035610365.1 of Aquatica leii. NCBI lineage: Eukaryota > Metazoa > Arthropoda > Insecta > Coleoptera > Lampyridae > Aquatica > Aquatica leii. The sequence goes on from CM069432.1 coordinate 118,585,105, forward strand.
CTCGATTATCTTTATAGCAGTTCAACAAACATGCTATGTAGATAAACTTTTAACCGTTATAGAAATTTGATCTTTTTTGTTACTTCCTTGAAACAATTATTGTACTTCTGCTAAACTTAACCTAATTATGTTTTTGTCATCTGTTCGTAAATATTTTTAAAATTTTGGTTAGGGCATAAAACGAAATTTTATCTAAGAATTGTATTTCTTGCAAATATGTAATGTGCAGTAATTAAGAAACATAATAAATTATTTATTCAGAATAAAAACATTGTAAAACAACTCAAAAGACATATGACAGTATAAGCAACAAAATAGAAATCAGTTAACTAGAAAAGTGTTGAATTTTTGTCATTGGTTTAATGCACATATACGTATTAAATGTTTATATTTAAATTTAAGTGCAGGTTTTTCTTAATTACGCAATTTGTTTTCGAATAGTAACGTAGATTAAAATTAATTAAATCAAGAATCATCAATACCTAAAAACACTAACTGATACAAATTTATAAAAAAGAGTAAGTTTTAGTAGATTTTTTAGAAAAATAGAAAAGAAGAAAGATTACTAATTTAGCCATTTTGTAAACTACGCAGTGATTATGTAAGCTTAAATAAATTTAAAAAAAATGCAAAATACTGATTTGAAAAGTAAAATGTGTGTTATCTTAGCATATGGAACTATAGAATAGCTTGCCACTAGTCACTACCACATTAACGGCACAGTTCTATACCGTGACTACCACAAAAATGGAAAACAAGTATTTGGCTGTTACGTGATTACAACTATTTTATCACTTATAAAATATCTTTACAGTCTTGTATACTTTCTCATCTCTTTATTTTATAAATGGTACAACTAAATTTACTTTGGTCAAGATGTTTTTAGCTTCTATAAAGTAGATGTATATAATGAATTTGAACAATATTTACTAAGAGCAAAATTCCGACAAATGCAAATTTACTGTTAAATGTAAAGGTTATAGATCGAGATATCACTATGCAGCATCAAATTTTTTTTAGAAAAACAAAATTAATTAGTACATACGTTAATGTAAATATGCTGCACGTACCTGTACCTAATATGTGCGTACATTGTACGTACATTAATGTACAAGGATTTTTGATTATAAACATTTTGATGGTAGTGCTGTTTTAGGTATCTTTCAATTTTCAGTGTGGTTTTAAAGTGTACAATTAAAAGCAATTAATAAAAGATATTTATTAGAACATTTATATAATATGTAAAAATATTAAGTCGTCGTGACATACTTGGTAAAGCATCTGCTTACTACGCCAACAAGAGTTCAAATCCTAGTCGCGTGAAAGTTTTTTTTGTTATTACATATTATGTACAAAACAGTGACAATTAGATGTACAATGTACGTACACTAGGCGTAGTGGTAAAGATGGCATGACTGTTCGTACTAATTTTTTCTCAATTATTAGTAACATCATACTACCACAACTAGTTTATATTTTACTATCAATTACATTTCATAACGTATTCTTATTCAGCTTACACATTTTTAATTTTCTAAATTACTTATGTGCTTGATGTGATCAATATTGTTATTTATGCACATATCATATCTCCGTCTAATGTTCTTAAAAATATTTTGCAGTTGTTATGGAGTGATATCTGCTTCATTATTAAAGGAAGTCCAATTTAATATTTTATCATTTCTGAAATTATCGTTAAACTAATAACAGTAGTTTAGTCACTTGTCGTAATCAAGTGTAAGCAACTGTAATATTGTATGGATGCAACAGCAAATTATTTATTAGAGCTTTACATGTTCTGTAACTTAAACCTAATATATTGAAACGTTCGAGAAATTATTAGCAAATGCAAGAACCTTCTAGAAGCTGTTATCCATCTTCTAGAAGATGTACCGAAAAATCGGGAACGCTCGAGCAGGATTTCCGTATGTGTATATATACCGACGAGACAGATCACAGGTCAGTTATTGCTGAAATGCGAATACATCAGTGTTAAGAAGATTATCAAGTGTAAATAAGTGATTAGCACGTGCGAAGTTTTAAATAAATAACAGTGTACACCGAATCGAGTGAACGTGACTTATAGTGTAAACAAATAAGTTAGTGGCTTTATCTTATCGTCGCGTAAGTGATAGCATATTATTGTTTTATATAAATTTCTGTAAGTTTTTATCCTTAGATATTTAAATTTAATTAGTTCGGTTAATTTAAAAGTGTACATATTTCTAGAATAAGTAAACGTATTTTTAGTCGTTTTAAATAAATTAGTTTTAATAAATAAATACGCAACAATATTAATTATATAAAATTCTTAGTTAAATTTTTGAAAGTACACACTTGTTTGTTGCGACAACTATTTTAACCCGGCTTCGGTCGGGTGGTCAAAAGTTACTTAAGCGGTCAGGTGGGGTCTAGCGGACCCCAATGTTTGTAAGTCATAATCTGGGACAAAATAAACTTTTAGGCATTATTTGACTAAAATTATTTGTTTTGGCCTCATTTGGATTGAACAAATACGCAACTAAACTTAGATGGTCTTTTTTTGAAAAAATATCATATTTTATTAAAACACTAGAAATTTAGAGTCTTATTAAATGTTTTAATATTTAAAAAAAATCACAGTATTTTAAAAGTATGCTAAAAACGTGTTGTAAACAACTTTTTGACTTGAAAAAACTTGGAACAAAACATAAAAAATACAAGAAACAGATAGGTCAATCATAATTTCAAAAATAAGGGCACACAATCTGGTCAAATATAGACGTGGTTTTTTTAAATATAAATCTTATGAAACGCCAATTTAAAATAACTTACAAAACAGAAACTAAAAAATAACACTCTCTAAAACATTGGCAAGAAAAATAAGAATAACATAACATGAAGTATAAGAAAATTGACCGAATAAGTACACGCTCGTACTACATTATACAGCATCGAATGTATGAGCACAGGACTCGCATTGCATAACAGCATGGTCTAAACAAAGAAAAATATTACATTTATGGCAAGAATATTGTGTTTTTTTATCCATCCTTCGGGAGCAAATACCACGTCGACCACGAACACCAGCTGGTTTTTTATTTGGGGTTGTTCCGACTGCAAATATGCTGCTAATTTTTCTCTCAAAACTCGTTTCATCCTGGGATTGTTTTTTCTAGCTTGTGCATATTCTTTGACTAAGGCCAACCCTACATCTTTTAAATGATTTCTTCTTTTCATTTTCTGATCGCCGGTATTAAACTTATACAAAACTTGTGAGTTAATGCCAGCAGTGTTTAGCAGACAAAACATAATTGTTAGGGGCCATCTTCTGCTGTTGCGACTTACGTTATAGGATGCAGATAATTTATCTGTTACATCAACCCCAGACTTTGTTGAATTATAAAAGCTTATAATTTCAAGAAGCATCTTCTCGCCGGAATCTTCACTAATTGTATCATCATGATGTAACAATGAAAGAAGTAAAACATTCTTGCTTTTCTTAGGCATATATGACAAGATAGTTATGTTTTTTTGAAAACCAAATAAACTGGAAGGCACTGACCTGTTTTTAGTTGAGAGAAATTGTGAAAGAATTTGTCGCTTGTTTTTTCTTAGAGTACCGACGGATGTAAGTTTATGATTATTGTAGAGTTCCTGGATGAGGTCATAACTTGTGTACCAATTATCAAAGGTAACATTTCGGTTAGTCCCTGAAATTGGTGCAACCATTCTAAGAGTTATGTCGTTTGGAGTGTTACTCATTTGAAATGGCCCATCAGGCTGCTTTTCTGTATATACCTCCATATTCAAAGTATAAAATGTTTTAGCATCAACCAAAGCTTGTATTTTTATGCCGTATTTCACCGGCTTGTTTGGAATGTATTGCCGAAAGGAACATCTCCCTCGGAACGACTTTTCGTCTAAGGTTAGATACTCATTTGGAGTATATGCAGATTGACAATTGTCGACAAACTTGTCAAAGATTGCTCTTATTGGAGCAAGTTTGTCTATTGTCAGTCTTTCCGCTCTGTTTTCGACGTTATCAAATCGTAGACAAGTTATCAAAAACATGAATCTTTTGGCCGACATGGTTGCGGGAAATATATTTATGCCAGTACCATCAGTTTTCCAAAAATCTTCTAAATTCCTGTGGTTTGCCCTGAACACGCCTGCAAGGTAAAGTAATCCAAATACCGCTTTAATTTCCACTTCATTTGCATCATTGCAAAAATCCTTGTGTTTGTAATTTACGGCTTTTTGTCTTATTTTTATTGTAGTGTATTTTGCTATGTCTGAAATTATGTCATTATCAATAAATGATAGCCAGCAATCAAGAGGTCTTTTCAAATCTCGTGCACTTCGCTTAAATTCTGGTAAATGCGTTATTATATTTTCCGCCCTGGTCCGAACCCGCTTATCACTATATGTTTTCAACCATTTCCTGCCGTCCTTACCTTTATAATGTGTACTAGTACTTGTATCTAATTCATCATCGTCTGAACTGTCTTCCTCTTCCAGAATGTTTCCCTCAGCATCGTCAACTTTATGTTCGTAATCTGCGCTTGCGATATTGTCCTGTAGTTCTTCAGCCTCCTGAGAGTCTTCAATACTAATTTCACTTCCACTGTCTGAATCTATGAAATGTTCTTCTTCTTTATTCATTCCTTTCCAGAAGTTTAATAGACGTTCTTGCTCTTTTTCATAATAACCAGATGCCATGACAGCTAAAATTTATTTTTGGCACAAAAATCAAAGAAATAAACCAAAATTATTTACCTTCAAGTATCTCACAAAATGTCGCGTGAATGGTTGGGTGGGGTTTGTCAGACCCCAAGCAAAATTGCAGCGGTATAGATTCCTCACACTCACAACAACGACTAAAAATCGTGCTGCACGCGACAGCATAACATTTGAGCGGAGGGTATTGCAACGGCTGGCTGCGCAAGCGTATCGAGAAAAAAATACGGCGCTCTAGATCTGCATGGGGTCTACAAGACCCCAGCCGACCGATGCCAGGTTAAAGGCTCCGCACATGCTTGCTAGGATTATCGTAATCAAATTGATTTGCAAGTAATTTCTTCCTCGGAGTAGGTACTGCAAAGTTTATAACAAATAAATTACATTTATTATATAGAGTGCTGTAAGGTAACAAAATAATCAAACACAAAATACCCAATGTTATGTATATGTTTATTTCACTCTGTTTAATTTATTCATAATGTCTAGGATACGAAATATGTAAACATACACATAACAATCAGAGCCTTATGAGACGGCGTTATGAATTTAGAGGACGTTATAAATTCATAACGCACTCTCATAATGCCCTCTTTAGATTTTGATGGTAACAAGTTTTCTATTTCTTCTTATATACTTGTAATAGAAACTTCTTACTGGATAATTACGCTCATTGAACAACATACATCCTTCGGGCCAGAGACCCTTAGGCTGCATCCAGTTGCTCTCTGGGTGTAACCATCGTAATAACGCGATTGGTACACAATTGGCTATTACGAATCTTGTATCCTAGGCGTTATGAGTAAGTTATAACAAAGTGAAAAATAAAATAATGAATACCGACGTTATATGAATTATGTCACTATCTGGTGGCTTTAATCTAAAATGTCTTGTGAAAATCATGTATGAAAGTGGCTCTAACGTTACAACGACAACCTACCATTCTAAAGTTAAACTGCTTTTTAAGTATATTTTAAGTTCACTTCTACTTCAAAGTGGTTGTTACTTTAAGGTATGATTTTGGTGATTCGATTTAGTGGCCGCCACTTCAATTTTCCACTTTAAAGTTAAAGAAACCTGAAAGAGATTAGTGGTTAAAAAAGGATGAATGCACCTAATTTTCACTATAAATTAATAGAATAAAGTTATAATTACCCGTAAGTTTCATATAAAGTGTTAAATACGTAATAATCAATAAACTCAACTGACATGAATTATCTTGGATGCTACTTGGGAAGAAAACATACTTTTTTTAGTTTTGTATTTGTATTTTTCATTGTTTTAACAGAACGTATTTGTTACTTTTGCACGGTTAAGATACTACTGTAGTACTAATTTATTTTTATTACAATTTTTCATTCTAGATAAATCACGTTTGCCGCAGTGAACATCTTTAGAGCCTGGAATAACCAGTTTATTCCAGGCTCTAAAGATGTACACTGCAACGTGTAAAAAAGGCTCAGTAAAAAACTGTAAAATGAATGCAACTCGTGGAAATCTGGATTCTACTACGATTTATTTATATAATATATCTCAGATTGGTAAAGCTAAATAGTTAATAATAATGTTTCTGAGTACCTTTATTAAATGAGCATTTGAAGAAGACATGTTTATAGGTTTCTGCAATCAAACTTAGCTAATTGATTTTAAAGAAGGAACAAAACATTTATGGTCAAATTACAATTCAATAACAAAGGAATATATATTGCGTAACCATCTCGTAACACAACTTTAGAGTCATGCTATTTATTTTTCTTTATAAAAGAGTTTAATATACAATAATTACTTTCATAGTTCACAAAATATCTTAATTGCAATGATAGACTTTTCTAGTTTTACCATTTTAATTGTTTTATAATTACTTTTTCTAAAAAATTGGGTACTTTTGTTTGTTGCTGTGATGAAGTGCACAATAGCGAACGTTGTTTACAAAAAATCTCAACCAAATTGTGGTCATCTGTGTCTCCTACCACAAGACTAAAATGGAAGAACATATTCAAAGATTATTATTTTGGCTCACAGAGAGAAACTAGAACTAAACTTGATGATTCAGAAATAGTCTAATCGCAAGCCACATCTTTAAATAAATTGTTGTTTCATTTTTTCGAAAACTATTACTTTTCAGATTTTATATATTACAATGATAAAAATTGTTTATTTTTAAATCTTTTATTGATTTTCTTTTATCCGCCGTATTGACGTTATGATAGCAACCCACTGAATTTAGTAAATACTAAATAAACTAAATAAACCTATGTTTCAATTAATTGTAAAATGTTGAATTTGTTACTTGTTACTTTTAAATTTGATATTGTTTTTAGTAGGTAAAAAAAAATTCTGGGCAACGTTAAAAATTATAGTTGTATAGGTGTAAATTTGTTTTTTCCTGCTTTTTGTACTCTCCGTGATAACTACAAACAAACGAAGTTTACTAGTTATATCTACATCAGTAGTTTTAATAATACAGATGTATTATGTAAAGATATAGGATATTTATTAAACTAAAAAGTATTTTATTGTTTAACAATATTTAAAATAGTATTCTCCGGAATAGTTATTAAAATTAGAAATATATTATAATTCGAAAATTTTTTATACTTCCGAAAAATTCTCAAAAAACGCAAAGAAATTATTCTGAACTAATCGACAGACATAAGATTACGTAAGAATAAAATATAGTTTAACTAAATCAGCAAACTACAACTCTGACAACTAAAAAATATGCGTGGTCGTATCGTACCGATTAATATTAACGGTTACTCTGCACTACCTTGAACTACGATATCGCTAATGTATGATTTAATTATCTTTGTTACATGTGCGTTTTTTCAAGTATGTTTTGCATTTCAACTTAAATCTTAAGCAGACTTAGTTTCCTTATAATTTTATTAATTCTATGTGCCTTGATTATTAACTTTTAAAAATTCTTAATTAGATTTTGGTTGATTTTTTAAGTTAATTCTTTTATTTCACGCTTAGACAAAGCTTTTTACAGAAATTTGACAAAATATTAGCAACATTGACACATCTGTACTGTAAAGGCGCAACATTAGCAACATTAGCAACATTGACACATCTGTACTGTAAAGGCGCTTATAACTTAGTAATAATAATGTTCATATAAAAAAATTAAAACAAATTGTGACTTTTGATTAAGAAATCGTAATTAATTTTTTTTTAGTAAAAAACACTACATCTATATCGTATACTATAAATATGCAATTTTTTATTAAAATACATTTTTGACAAAAACATGTGGTCAAACAGCGTTTCACTTGCACCGTCTACCGAACCGCAAGTGAACAGAATGCGTATTCCGACGATGGTCGGAAACGTATTTTGTACAACTAAATACACGTTTTTCTCGGTTATTCGATAGCTATCTCAAAAAGAAAAACGTAAAATACAACATAAAGTAATTATACATTCCTAATCAATCAAATATGAGAGTCGCAATGTGACATTATTTCCCAATTCTTTTATACCAAGTAGTGTATACAGTAGTTTTAAAGAATTTGTAGAAGTTAAATAAAAATTTGTTAACACTTGACAATGTTACTTCTTATATAAAACAAGGCATTTTAATTACTTTAGAAGAAACGCTAGTACAACAAAAATAAAAAAGTATAATTACGTAATTAATCATATCACCGATAAAATTAAAGTATAATATGATAAAATTACGCAAAGCAGCTATATGCATAAGTTGCAAACAGGTTCTTTTAATACATTTTCTTGGTCATGTATAAAAAGTACACCTATATGTTCTTTTTTTTTTGTTACAGAATGTTTAAAATTGTATGAGAAATTAGAATTAACCCTTTATATTAATTATAATCAAGAACCACTTAGAGTAAATTAGCATATGTAATATTGACTTTGATTTTGAAAGGCTTCGTCGTTTCAGACGTTTTACTGTAGTTTAAGTCTTGGTAATTACTTGTAAAAACTACATTAATGTTTGTTATAAACTAGAAAGATAAACTGGAATAATGCATATGACCTAATTATTAATCTGGCCCTGGCGTCTATAACGTAATATTTAATTATACATATTCATTTTTATATCAACATGGCATCCTGCTACGTTGCCACATCGAGGTCGCCATATTGATACGGAAAGGTATTTAAAAAAATATTCGTACAATATACAATTATGTATGGTGACAGTAGCGCTCGTAGTGAAATTTTTTTGAACTAAATTATTCAATTTTCTGACACGTTTACGTTTTTTGGCGTCCCTCCAAATCTTTGTCTGTAGGTAGTAGGGGTCTACCGCAACACTTTTATAAGGGAATCCAAAGTGGCGTCCATATACGGACGCCAATTTACCATGGACGCCAAATTGATGATGATTTTGTAGTGGCTGGACGCCACGTTGATAGACGGATATATATATATATATATATATATATTTGTAGAGACGCTACTACGAGGATATTTTCATTTGTATCGCGTATAACTATGAAGCTACGCTTCAGACTACGAGGATATCCTCATAGTGTGCTGCTATTTCTTAATGAGTACGAGCTTACGATTACAGCCACATCTAGCGGCGGTTGTGTAACACCATATATGTGTGGCAGATGTCGCTGCATATAAATTTTTAATAATTAATGTAATATGAACGGAGATTGTAGCAACCTCAAAGATTTTCAGTTCTACACGGGAAAGTTTACTAGCAATATAATTTACGGCGCGCTAGTAGGTACATATGTATATACAAAAATCAATAAGGAAATTTGGAATAAAATATTTTTTTTAGTCTTTTCGGAAACACAAAAATACAAGATATTGTATATTGTATTGCTAATAAGGTAACTGCATAACTACACACAACACAAAAAATTATGCACCTAGCAAAAAAGTAATTTTAATTATCAATAGTAAAATATTTTGCCCTTATTACTTGAATTTTATAAGAAACTTTTTCTTAATTCGTTTTTCTAATAACTCGCTGTTTTGAGAAACTTTTATTTACATTAAATTACATACATGAATAATTTAAAAAACGTTTTAAGGTTACATCAATTTTGATTCTATTAATATTATTCTTTATTTCATAGTAAGGAATTTCTTAAGTAGTTATTTATCAGAAAGGAGAAAAGTCGTATCTACATTTTTCTGACAAACATTTGTAGTTGAAAAACACAAGTCAAGTATTTACTTCACTTTATACCCACTTATCACTTAATGCAGTTTTACAAAAAAAATACCCTGCTACATGAAAATCACTTTTGCTCAAAAAAAAATGCAAATATGACCTTATTGATTTGCACGCTAGTCGTTGTCTTTTATATTCTTCGTAATTTATGATTGTTTTACTTCCTATATTTTTCTTATTTGCTATTCTTAATTTGCGCTTCTTTTTTAATTCTTGACTCATCGTTTTGTTTTTTTTTGTTTTTCTTGGTAAGGCGATATAAATAGCAATATCTTTTAGTTTATTTATAATATGTCGTCATGTAAATAAATAAAAACGTTAATCGTAAGTTGAGGGCCACAACTTAAAATTATGAAAAAAAAGTACAATTAATCGAGTGCACGCCATCAAGCCGCGTGGTTTTGATGACGGTAAAGAAACCTTGCTCGGAGGATTCCTTGTAAAGCGATAACGATTGCAAATGCTTAAATCATGCTGTGTCCACGTGTTTTATATTCGAATTTACTTATGCATTTTATAATCATTTTTTTATTAAAATTTAAAATGAACATAGTCAAATCTCGATAACTCGAATCTCAAGATGCACCAAAACAAACTTATCGAAAATTCGAATTTTTCATGCCAATAAATATGTAAGACGTAGACAAGAACCGCAAATTTTGTAACAATTTAAAAAGTGCATTTTTTGTAGTGTGAGATTATTTTATTATATATGTAAAAGTTATCTTCTCTAGTTGTAACGAAGTTGATTCGGAGAACAATTTGACGGCCGTATGCATACTATTATAGTACCTACGTGTTGATTGTATAAACAATTTGATTATTCATAATTTTATTACCTCTGCTCTTTTAAAGGAAAAAGTAAAAAAATTAAATTAAACATATTTTTGTGTACTTACAATCATATGAACGTATTTATTGTATATAAAGACAAATTAATAATCAATAATTTTTTGTAATTCGCAATACAAATACTTTTCATGTAAAATAAGAAATCATGTTTAAGTTTATATCTTTTTAAATAAAATTGTTGGAATATTAAAAAGCAGGATGTCTTAAAATGATCAAAAATATTTTTATTTCTGACATTGCCAATTCATCGCATAGTGTTAGCTGTTTATCTTAAGTTTATTACTGCTTATCTTGTGTCATAAACATAATCTGACTAGAAAGAAATGATAGCAAATTACCAAGTGTTAAACAGAGATATGCAAACTAAATGAAAATAAATTTACAGAAGTACTTAGTTATGATTTCTTTTGACGAAAATAATTTAGGATGAAGGTGAAACCGCCTATAAAATTGCATATTGCCGTACCGTACTTTTTGAAATCACTTGCAGATAAGCTCATATATACACTGTATTTCAATATTTGAATCCAATTTTGAGAAACTAATCATTCGAAAAGTAATTCTCGTTTTGATTAAATTTTTGCGTCAAAAGTTTTTATATTAAATCTTGTTTCACCAAAAAATTGGGACCTTTAACAAGGGGAGCTCAGGTGATATTACTTTTGCTCGTTGTCTTTTATATTCTATGTAATTTACGTTTCTTTTATTTCTTATATAATTTTTTCATTTCTACTACAGTAAAACCTGTGTAAATTGACCACCTTTGGGACCATCACACAATGGTCACTTTAAGCAGGTGGTCATTTTACAAGGAATAATGTTTTAGACACTAAAATTTAGAAATCAACACTTTCTTACTTTGTATTATTATCAATCTGAAGAAATGTATAGAACAAGTAGAATAAAACAAAATAATTATATAGATACGTATGTATTATCCAACAAAAACACATCAATATTTAAGAATAATTAAGTACATATAAACAATTAGTGTTTAAAAAAAGGTAGTTTGCTTAAGGTTATTTTGTTTAGCACAAATTCGTTCGTTAACTTTATTTTTAACAGTATATAAGTGCGTCAATATTTCAGGACAGTTCTGAACAGCGAAGTTGGTTAACTGATTTAACATACTGGAGGCAGTTTCAAAGGTTATTTCATTTTCAGTGGTAACTACAGCGGATGGACTGTTATCAGTATCGCCATCACTATTACTAAGTTCATGGTCTTGCAACTTATTTTTGATTGGTCTTCCAAAACCATTTTAAAAACCTCTTCAGCATTGAATTCTTGAAATACAGAAGAATTTTTATCGCATTCTAAAAAAGTATCCATATCAAAGTTGTTAAATTGTGGTAGAAACGGTTCTTCAGATGAAGTAACTTCAGCAGGCTCGCTTTCTAATTCTTCAAATGCAAAACCTGCTTTTTTGAAACATTTCACAATTGTTTCTTCTTTCACTTGTTGCCACGCTTCTGCCACCCACATAACCGCATCCAGAACGTTAACTTTGACTGCAATTTCCGTAACGGATTTCAAATCTCCTGACTCACATTTAGCGATCACTTCAGAAAGCAATAATTTTCTGTAAAACGCTTTAAAATTTTTAATTATTCCCTGGTCTAATGGTTGAAGCAAAGCAGTTGTATTTGGTGGTCAAAACTTCAGAGTTACGTTACTTAAATTTGAAAGTTGTGGATGTGCTGGACAATTATCCACAATCATCAGTATGTTTCTCTTTTGTTTCCTCATATTAATATTGACTTGTTGTAACCAGTCGCAGAATAATTCAGATGTCATACACGATTTCTTGTTAGATCGCCATGATACGGGAAGCTTGTCAATTTTTATATTCTTAAAACATCTTGGCTTCATCGTTTTGCCAATTACTAATGGTTTTAATTTTTCACCTGTCATACTTGAGGACAACATAACGGTTAAACGTTCTTTGACATTTTCCCACTCTTGCAGGGATCTCCTTTTATTGTCAAACTGCGATCTGGCATGGCTTTGTAAAATAATCCACACTCGTCAGCATTGAAAATGTCTTTTGGTTTAAATTTTTTAGTAAATTTATAAATCGTGTGCGAAAATCTGAAACTATCGTAGGGTCGATTTCGTTTGAGTCTCCACTTAAACTTTTTTGAGAAATGTTGTTTCGTTTTTTAAATGAATCTAGCCATCCCGACGACGCTTTAAAATTTACCAATTGCTCTTCTTAAGCAAATTTTAAAGCAACCTCTTGTAACATCGGACCAGAAATTCGTGCGTTTACACTACGCATTTTTAAAAACCAACTTAACGTTAATCGGTTTATAACTTCAAATTCTGTTAATCGTCGTTTTCTAAAGGATTCTAAAGCATCTTGCTCATTGCGTTGTTGATATTCTGCCTTTCTTTTCTTAATGTTATTTACAGTTGTTTTGCTAATACCAAAATGTTCTGCAGTTTTCCTTTCACTGTGGTTTTGTAAAAACTCTAACACTTTTTGTTTTTCTTGTAAGTTCAATTCTCTGTACACTTTTTTACTCGCCATTTAAACTGCACTAATAATATCGCCAAAAAATGACATAAAACTTTTGCAAACTTAGGATATTTAGTAATCAGTAATGAATTACTCAGAAATAAGAACAAAAGAGAGATTTTAATTTATACCAAACAGTGGTCATAAAGCTAAAGATATTGAGAACGCTGTTTGAAATGCCTTTTAAAGAAATGATCTTGACATAAAGAACTGTCGTGGTCAATCTTATGACAATGCTAGCAATATGTCAGGTGCATATGCAGGACTTTAGACATGAATTAAAACAATTAATTCTTAGTTTACGTTCCGTGCGCTGCATATTTCTTAAATTTACTAAAAACTTGTGTAGCTGAATCGGTATCTGACGCAGCTAATTTTTTTGCTACCTTGCAAAAACTATATAATTTTTTCACTATATCTACACATCGTTGGGAGATAGTGATGTAACGTACAAGTCTAAAGGTTATGGGTTTTACTCAAATTGTTGGCCTGCTTAAAATGATGCATTTTATGCTTTAGAAAAAGAGTGGGCTTTATTCCATAAAATACAGGAAAAAACCGAACACATGATCTAAAGCTGCTGGACTGCAAAAACATTTAGAAACAGCAATTTTGGTCATTGTTTGAAAAGTAATTTTAGATCGTTTCAATGCTGCTAGTAAGAAACTTTAGAAATCCCCAGTTGATTGATAATGAATGATGAAATGAAAGAGAATCTTTTTCTGGACAGAAAAATTTCAGTACCGCATTTTGGAATTATTAAATCTCAAAAGAATATATTTTTATTATTCATATATAAGATATTTCATTTCTAATCATGGCAAACAAGGCGCCATATCAGACACGGTCTAGGGCGCAGTCGATCCTAAATTTGCCTATTTCCGTTGTAAAGCGATAACGATTGCAAAGACTTAGATGATGTTATGTATCTCGACATAGTGGCGTAGCTACATATTTAGCGCTCTGGACAAAGTAAAATTTATGGCGCTCCTTCGTTTATCGGAAAAGTTCTAGCAAAGTTTGTTTTCTAATCTAAACGTTCTTCAATTTAAAACCAGCGTTGGCAGATATCTCACAACAAATTATCGTCGAGACGTTACGAAATTATCGTACACTATATAAGGATTTTTCCCGTTGTTTATCTTTCTAATTTACAAAAAGCATAAAGAGGTTATAGTACACAAAGCTAAAATTTTGGAACCGCAAATAATGATTTTAAATTGAAATGAAAAAAAAATATCACATTAAAAACATAAAATGTTTTTCTAAAAAATGATAAACATAAGAGGAACATGCAAGTCATAAATCAACAGTTGATCAAGTTTTCAATGTTCAATTTTCATTATTTCAAAAAATTATACTTAGAATTCGACATAACTAAACTTTTTATAAAATGATAAAAAAAACAAACAAATTAATTCAATCAAACTATTTCGGGTGTTGGTCACCGTACGCACACGAACCCAGCAAAATGTAGATAAGTGATTATGACTACACAAGAAAGAGATAACAGTCAGAGTTGCGTTCGTATACATTAATTAGTTTATTTTCATCAATTCAATATAAAATTGTTAAAAGCAAAGTACTAATTTTAGTTAAATCAGCATTACATTTTACATGCAGTATTGTCCATATAGATAGCAACTTTTGAAAATTCCAGGTATTTTAATGAACAAAACAAATTATAAAAAGTTACTAGTAGTTATTTCTTTTATTCTATTATAAAATATTGACAATAAGTTTAATGATAACTTTTTTAAACCTGTTATAAACATTTTAACTTAGACGTAACACCCTATGATTTCAAAGCATGGTTCGGACCATTGTGATGTTGAAAAATGTATTTAATAGAAATATATTCTTCGGCATATGGTTCCATGATGTTTTTAAAAGTATCTTTTACTTGTATTATTGAGACCTTCAATACTATTAAATGGTCCCATTATCATATGCCGAAAAAGTTTCCATCATGTTTTACTGTTGATACAATGTACTTTGGATCAAATCTTTTCCCAGCAGATCTTCGTACATGCTGTATATCATCACTATTAAATAAATTAAATTTAGATTCATCAGTGAATACCACTCTTTCCCATTGTTCCACTGTCCAGTTGATGTGTGACGAGTAAATGCTAATCGGACCCTCACATTACTTTTTTATCAATTCTGCAGTAACTAAT
Source organism: Aquatica leii (assembly GCA_035610365.1). NCBI lineage: Eukaryota > Metazoa > Arthropoda > Insecta > Coleoptera > Lampyridae > Aquatica > Aquatica leii. The sequence continues at coordinate 118,600,541 of CM069432.1, forward strand.
CTTCTTCGTTCTGTTTTCGAAGAAATAATTTTTCTGCCTTCTAGAGCAATTTTCTCCAAAATTTTCTCGGAAAAAACTTTTTACACTTGTTAAGAATGAAATTTCACACTTCACTCTATTTCGACCCATTTTAAGTAAAAGTAAAAAATACTATACTAAATTATTGTGATATCTTATACTTTATGATATAAATGCGAGTTTGAACAAGTTACAAGCTGTAGTTGCTATCTTTATTACCAAGCCAAATTCTGTTTGAAACAATTAACAAAATGGTTTAATACTTTTTATTTGGTTTGTATTGTTTATTATATCAAACCTAATTGACTTAAATTGATATAAAAATAAATTCCAAAAATATCTTACACATTTAAAAAAAATCTAAAAAATAAAAAGTTAATTTTATGGCCAATACTGTTATGTTGATTAAAACTAATTGAAAGTAAAATTTTCGTACGTCTGGTGACTGTTTAAAACCTTAGTTTATATGACCAATGCAGTTATTTGTACTGATACAATAAGTATAATAAGTACTGATAGTAATGCTTTTAAACATTCTTGGCAATTGTCGCTAACGTGTCGTGCAAAATTTTATTATTTTTATTCTATACAGTGTGTAATCGAAAAAACTTTAATGGAACGTTCTTCTAGTCGTTTTGATTCAGAAAAATACTATATATAATATACCTCTATTTCGATTGCTAATAAAGCTTACAAATAAAATCATTTTTTCTTCCATAAAAAGCTTGGTTTCAAACAAAATTTTCTGTTTGCCTTCCTCACTAAGGACAGATTTATGAGGATATTTTCGATTATGGGCGACACCAATGGCTTGCAATTCGGTCACGTCCCAATTACTTCAAAGAAAAAAGTATGCCACTATAAGGTAAAAAAAATTATATACAAATGCTTTTGCAAATTTCTTTTCTTTTCTAATTTTGTGCTCCTGTGATTCGTGAGGTTGAGGCAGTTTCCTCCAACTGCTCCACGGTAGCTACGATACTGTGTCCACGTGCTTTATATTCTGTGATAATATAACTAGCGTTATGATAATCATAGATGATAGCCTGAGTTAGAATCGATGAAAATTGACCGAGTGCGAAACACGAGATCAATTTCTAATAGGTTTTAAGGAGTGGTAAAACCGATTATTAATCATAACAGGTGTTATATTTGGAGAAAATATAATGAACGTTTACAGTCAAAAATTTTAAACGAGTTGTCAGTTTGACAGTAAATATTAAAGTTGCAAGAGAATCAATACAATGTTTTTGTGATTTTGACACGTCTATTGAAACTTTTTGTCACTTTGTCAGTAAATTATTTTATTCAACAATAACTGTTGTTGTGATATAAATATCACCGATTTGATAGCCTATTATACGATTTTGTTTTTGTATTTTATCCAATAAAATTAAACAAAAAAGGTACCATGTGACATGTGAATTATATTTTCAACACTGATTCTCAAATATGTATATACATATACCAAAATTGCCAATCCTAAAAAGGTTCACCTCTAAACATACGTCAAAATACGTCTAAAAACCCCTAAATTGTTTGTTAAAATTCTTCAAAAACTACATTTATCTAAATCTAAAACATTTTTATTTATAACCAAATTAATATTTTGAAAGTACCCACTTGTAATTGAAAACGTTGTGAATCAAATATAATCTTTAGAAGCAGAATAAAACATAATACAAAAAGTTTCTTTCTCTCTATTTAATTAAAAATTCACAATGTAATTTGAATCCAGCTAGCATTTAACTTTTTTATAAAACTTAGTTTTTCTTTTGCTAAAATGTAGGTGTTTCAAAATTTAAAAATCAGTCCTGCAAGTACATTCGTAAAGCAAAAGTAATGTAAAAAGAACCAAATATGCTAAATTCTGTCTTAGAAATGGTTTTATTTTTAATCGGCTCTAATTTTTAGCCTAACAACGAAAGTTAGATCTAAAACCTCGAATAGAGCGTCACGAGTAACACTTTTGATTCTTTTTATTCTGTGAGTTAGACTTTTTGATTAATCTAGAATACTGTCAAACTGCCTTCCAACTTATAAATAAGTTGATGGTGTATTTCTATATTAAATAGATCCTTTGATTTGAAGGATAGGCACTAAATAAAACAAATCGATTATTTTTTCTACGTTTTGTCAGCTATTGCGCCAACTACATCAGGCCTATCTGTAGTAAATGGTGTTGTGTTTGGGCAGAAATTTAACGTTTACGGTTGAGGAAAGTTAAATTCAATTGAGTATTCTATTCAACACAATCGTAATATTAGTGAACGAATATTTCTAGTACTTCCTGTTTTTCATTCTTTGCTGTAATTGTAATTTATTATTCTAGTTAGTAAGTTTTTAATTATACTGACAAGTTAACCATGTTTATCACTCTGATACTTTTTAAATTATAAGTACGATTTAATATAGATTGGCCTGATTAAGTTAGGCGCAATAGTTGACGAAACGTAGCCAGAACAATAGATTTGTTCTATTTCTGAGTGGTGCCTACCCTCCACATCGAATCTATTTAATATAGAAATAAACCGTCAAATGATAAGTTTTTTGGAGGAGTTTATATCCTTACCTCATAGTAATTTATAAATAATGTAATGCAACACAATACCCTTTTTTTGTATTACAATTAAGTTTTACAGAAAACTAGACAAACTTAATTATAAATTTGACTCTTTTTAATTTTAAATAAATATAGTCAAACTCGGATCTCAAGATGTAGCTAAAGCAATTCGACTTATTGAAAATTGGACTTTTTCATGCCAATAAAAATGTAAGAATTATATAAGAACTGTAAATTTTGTATTGATGTGAAAAATGTATTTTTTGTACTGCGCAATTATTTTATTACATAAGATAAAGTATTTTTAAGCAGCTGTATGGAAATTAATTCGAAGATTAATTTGCTGACCGTATGCGTACATCATAGTACCTACGTGCTGATTGTATTTGTATAAACAATTTCATTATTCATAATTTGTTAAGTCTGCTCTTTTAAAGTAAAAATTAAACGAGTAAAATTAAAAATATACATATATTATGATTTTGTGTTTTTAAGTAGACAACAAAATTATAGATTTTTATTATTATTTGCTTAAAAACATTAACTCGAACAACTAATTAACAAGAAAACACAACCGATTTAGCTAGGTATAAAGGTAGTAAACGTTGTAATTGGATTTTTGCTAAGAAAACACAAGTTTATACACAATATTAGGTATGGTTCAAAATTTGTCGAAATTTTCCAGAATACTACTAGCCTTTCTTAGAATTTCTTTAACATTTGTGTTGACTGTTTATTTAGTTACTGCTTATCTTGAATCATAAACGTATTTACACGCTAGACTGAAAAGAGACACTCAAACTAAAATGCATTGAATATTCTCTTAAAGAAAGTTTAAAAAACGCATCAATAGAAATCGAGTAATTTACTTATGTATATAAGCATTCTTATTGTTAAATCTCAAATCAGTAATAGATTTTTGTGCTAAATAACAGCATTACTAATCATATGAGACATTCAACCTGTAGTTATCTTTATGCAAAAGATGCAAAAGTGTTGTTTATATACGTCCTGTTTCTCAATCATTTGTAAACGTAAACATTTTGAAGTTACGTTGATATAAAACAAAACACTTTTTGTTTCCCACGTTAGTCAGTTGCTAAAACTGCCAAGACACTTAATTTTTTAATTATAAAAGTATTTATAACTTTATCAATCAAAAATGAAAATACTTTATATTCTATGAAATGTCAATTTGAAATATAAATCATAAAATTTATATTTTTAATAAACTGAAGATTAAAATAATAGCAAACTGAAAACTAAAGAAGTTAACTGTTTTTTACATATAAAGATAGTCTTAATTAATTTAAAGAAAATAAGGTAATTGATTATAAAACAAATTACACAATTTACAACATTGGCCTTATGCAGTATGTTTGTGAAAAATACAACAGATCACAAGCTAAAGTTAAAGAATATTGTAGGTTTCCCAAACACATCCACAATTTTACATGTTTGTTGAATCTGTTAAAAATGTGAAGAGAATGTTGCTTCTTTTTACTTTTATTAAAAATTTGTACACGCACTGATATTGCTCCTTGTTGAAGATTCTTTAAACAAACAACCAAATTAAAAAATTTACCATCCTCTGTCTAAACAAAAGAATCGACACTATATGATGTGCCTAGAGCAAAAACAATTAATATATACATGTATTAATAAAGACGCTGATGTTAACACTAAATGCAAACAAGCTATAATCTTCTTAAATGTCATAAAAAAATTGGAAACTAGAATCTGGGGGTTACGTTGGAATCAAGTTTTTAGAGATTTTAAATGAGTTGCAGTTGGCAGATCAAGACAATAATTTTCTGTTCGTACGATTTATAAATCTGCAAAGAAATGTCAAATTGATACAGCACTAGCTGTTAAACTAAAAAGTTTTGTGAAAAAGAAACAACAGTTTAATTATCTCTACGGGTTTAGTTTAAATAACGATAGTTTTGACTCGAAATTATTCTGACACATTAAGATTTGGAAATTATGTACTTATGGTTGACACTTTGGTCACTGTTCCAGGAGTGGCAAGTACATGGTTGCATTAAAGTCAATGCACTCATAGTAGTTACCTAAAATGAGTAGACTCAAATTTATATAACATTATATCAGAAGAATCAATTAGTTTAAGTCCTCCCTGTGTGTTTACTAGAGACGGATTGAGAAGATTCGCTTGCTTGCGTCAAGTAAATAGAGGTAGATACGTCAGACACATTGTCCATTCATATAAGAACTAATTCGCTCGACGGCCCTTTCTAGTAGAAAAAGAAAGTACGTTCGTTTATGTAACGAAAATTCAAATGGATTGTGTATGACACGCAAAACTACTTCTGAAATTAAAAGTCTACGTTAGCTTACTTCACAGATTAAAAAGGATTCGATTAATTGTGCAAAAATCGTTCCCACAACTGGTCTAAAGTTCACAATTGCATATAATTTCAGTGCAGTTACTAGTGGTAGCAAAGAAAGGTACAAATGTTGTTGCAGGTTTGAATACAAAAAAACTAAAAACACAAGAAACACGTAAAGCTCTACCGTGCATAATTTCTTTACTTGGCAATTTGTGACCATGAAGAAGAAGATTCCAAGGTTTTTAAACCTTCAAGCAAATGGTAATCCAGCACTCAAAAATAGACGAAAAACAAAAAGGTTTTTAAATGACTTTCAAAGGAAGTAGCCAATGAAGTTTGGACATGACATTTTTTGTTCTAAATGAAATTTTTGAAGAAATGCAGCACCAATCCTTTTTTTTCAATAATAAATGAAACCACAGATTGTAGTAATTCTAAGCAGATTTCATTCAGCATTCTAATAACTGCAGTGGCTCCAGAGTGGAAAGAATATTTTCTCAGTTTCTATAATACATCTTCGACCGCCGCAGTACTCTTTAGAAACTTGTACAAAATTGCTTAATATCAGAGAGTTGATTACATAAAAGAGAAAATCTCCTGAATGTTTGAAAAATTCCAAAAAGACAGAGTAGTGAATGAATTTGATACCCCAGTTCACCCAAAAGGATTAACACCGTTTTGCCCAACAAGGTGGTGTGTTTGCATAAAGTCTTTCAAATTCTTCAAGGATAACTATAAAGTGTTTCCATTTATTTCAACTGATAAAAAAATGAACATCATACATTTAACGTGCGTTATTGACAACAAACTGTTACCTTTATTGATAATTATGGATAAATACATAAATAACTGTTTTGGCACTTACTGACAAATCCAAAACCTGCCGACTCTACACTGTTCTGTCAAAAAAAAACAGTATACATTCATTTAAATGTCTGTAGTACATATGTACATGTTAACAGTTACTTCAGAACCAGTAAGGTAAAAGTTAATCTAGGCATATCTGGAAGGTGTAGAATGTATCCGTTTCAAAAAGAACTAAATTATTGATTTTGTCTGATTTGTTAATTTCTTTAGAAAAATAATTGAGATAAAATAATTAATAAAAAAAATTAATACAATAGATCAAATTAAACGCGCGATAACATAAACAGTATGTAGAACTCGATAACGTAAGTATAAATTATGGATTTCTTTCAGTTTTGTTTGAACTTTAGTTAACATATTACCCCTGTTTATGCATCTACTCCTAATAAAATAACTATTTAATGACAAAGTAAAAGTCATAGTTATAAAATTACAGAATATCGAAGTGAACAATCTCAAAAAAAGAGAAATTAGAAAAACTCAGAAAATCAAAAAACCTAAAAATGCAACAACAAACATCGATGAAAGCAGATGAACAGCAATACTATATATTTTTGAAATTATTTCACTTCAGCGCTTTGTTCCGATATAACAATATATATCTAATCACAAGGTAGATATGTAATTTAATTATTTCCAAATTGTAAATATCCTTCAGAGAAACAAGTGCGCAGCAAAGATGTGTCGATTTTTGTAGTGATAAAATGAAAGGCAATGTTCCTATAAGCGTAATCAGGAAACAATTACGATTAGTTGCTATTATCAGTGCATTATTAAATGTTAATTTACTAAAGATGTAGTGTGCCATACGTCCATTCTTATAACGGACTGTACGTTATTTAAACTATATTCATATGTCCGGTCCGTTTTTTTAATGCGTCTGTTTTTTAATAGTTCTATGTTATTTTCTTTGAAAGATTTCAACTGCAATGCCAACTGTATTGTGCACATTTACGAATCATCCTGAAGTAGCCGAATTCATGTTGCGCTTGTAATTCTGCGTATGTGCATCTTCCCAATTCCGATGTCAAAACTCAAAACGCAGTTCACTTTGATTTGTGGTAAGGTTGTAAGGTATCCCATTGGTTTATTATCATTTAAGTTCATTTGACAACGTGTAGTGAATTAGCCTATTAGAAAATTTTGAACAAAAATAGTTATAAAAGAAGGGTGCTGAGAAGAGTCCGTACAGTGTACTATTTGCAATTCAGAATTTTCGATTGCACAAGGTAGTCGCCGTGACATTGCGCAACATGTAAATACTCAGAAACATAAAAAGCTAAGTGTGCATCGACAATCAGTCAAGCTGTTACTACATTTTTAAAATGACCGAACCAAGCAGCAACGATTTGAATTGCGCAGCCAAAGAGACCACATTTGCTTATCACACAGCGCAACATAATTTTAGTTTTAATTTGTCTACTTGCACTTCAAAGTTAATCTCTTCTTTCTATGACCCAAAGTTTTCTAGTGCAAAAACAAAGACTGAAGCAATCATAACTAATGTAATTGCTCCCCATGTATTTACTGAAGTTTCTCAAAATTTACAATCTGTAAATTTTATTACTGTCACTATAGAGGCTTCAAATAGATTTAATCAAAAATTAGTTCCTATTATTGTTAGGTACTTTTTGATAATCAAGTCCATGTGAAGTTATTAGAATTTCAACCTGGCGAAACATCGGATCTTTTAACAGAATACGTTTTCAGAACCCTTGAAAAATACAATCTTACTAAAAAAGTTATTTGTATTTGTGCAGATAACACAAAAAAATTTTGGGGGTGTAAAACGAAAAGGAAAAATGAATGTTTACAATAAATTAACAAGTAAAGTTGGCCATGAAAATGTGTACAACATGTGGTTGATAAGATGCCAATACTTGATATTGATAGTATTGTAGTCAAAATATATAAGCATTTTTCTATATATACAGTAATGACAAATACGAATTCAAAAACGTATTAAGCCATTTTGGTACAAGATTTTTTAGAAGAGAACAAAACGGTGCATCTTACTGTGTGCCACTTTGTCATTTTTGACTGTGGTTTATCTAAATACAAACCCGCAAAGTCAAAGTTTCTTCTTTCGCTTGCCGAGATTACACTGAACGACGGTTAAAGTGTAATCGTGCTCACAATTTTAATAGGAATTGTACAAAAACACTTAAATGCGTTGCTAAATGGTTAGACAGTCCGCAGGTATAAATAAGATTTTGATGTCGTAATCCGTTTTAGGCTTATCAACCTTGCATTCAATATACAAATAAATTGTTAAAAGTGCGAGATGCGTAAAAAACGACCTAGTAAAGATAAGAAAACACAGTTAACACTAATCGGTTTTTCTTGTCTCCGGAACTACAATATTCAAATTTGGTAAAGATTTGTCAAAAATTGTAGATTTTAGTCACTTTACGTAAAGAATTTTGAATTTTATAATCTAGTATACGTAGTATCTTACAAGAAGCTAAATAAGTTTATTATTACAATTTGGAAAAAATCGAAATTACCAGGAACGATAGAGAACAAAACGGTGCATCTTAATGTGTGCCACTTTGTCATTTTTGACTGTGGTTTATCTAAATACAAACCCGCAAAGTCAAAGTTTCTTCTTTCGCTTGCCGAGATTACACTGAACGACGGTTAAAGTGTAATCGTGCTCACAATTTTAATAGGAATTGTACAAAAACACTCAAATGCGTTGCTAAATGGTTAGACAGCCCGCAGGTATAAATAAGATTTTGATGTCGTAATCCGTTTTAGGCTTATCAACCTTGCATTCAATATACAAATAAATTGTCAAAAGTGCGAGATGCGTAAAAAACGACCTAGTAGAGATAAGAAAACACAGTTAACACTAATCGGTTTCTCTTGTCTCCGGAACTACAATATTCGAGTTTGGTAAAGATTTGTCAAAAATTGTAGATTTTAGTCACTTTACGTAAAGAATTTTGAATTTTATAATCTAGTATACGTAGTATCTTACGAGAAGCTAAATAAGTTTATTATTACAATTTGGAAAAAATCGAAATTACCAGGAACGATAGAGAACAAAACGGTGCATCTTACTGTGTGCCACTTTGTCATTTTTGACTGTGGTTTATCTAAATACAAACCCGCAAAGTCAAAGTTTCTTCTTTCGCTTGCCGAGATTACACTGAACGACGGTTAAAGTGTAATCGTGCTCACAATTTTAATAGGAATTGTACAAAAACACTCAAATGCGTTGCTAAATGGTTAGACAGTCCGCAGGTATAAATAAGATTTTGATGTCGTAATCCGTTTTAGGCTTATCAACCTTGCATTCAATATACAAATAAATTGTCAAAAGTGCGAGATGCGTAAAAAACGACCTAGTAGAGATAAGAAAACACAGTTAACACTAATCGGTTTCTCTTGTCTCCGGAACTACAATATTCGAGTTTGGTAAAGATTTGTCAAAAATTGTAGATTTTAGTCACTTTACGTAAAGAATTTTGAATTTTATAATCTAGTATACGTAGTATCTTACGAGAAGCTAAATAAGTTTATTATTACAATTTGGAAAAAATCGAAATTACCAGGAACGATAGAGAACAAAACGGTGCATCTTACTGTGTGCCACTTTGTCATTTTTGACTGTGGTTTATCTAAATACAAACCCGCAAAGTCAAAGTTTCTTCTTTCGCTTGCCGAGATTACACTGAACGACGGTTAAAGTGTAATCGTGCTCACAATTTTAATAGGAATTGTACAAAAACACTCAAATGCGTTGCTAAATGGTTAGACAGCCCGCAGGTATAAATAAGATTTTGATGTCGTAATCCGTTTTAGGCTTATCAACCTTGCATTCAATATACAAATAAATTGTCAAAAGTGCGAGATGCGTAAAAAACGACCTAGTAGAGATAAGAAAACACAGTTAACACTAATCGGTTTCTCTTGTCTCCGGAACTACAATATTCAAATTTGGTAAAGATTGGTAAAAATTGTAGATTTTAGTCACTTAACCTAAAGAAAATTCAATTCAATCAATACGGTAAGGTGTCGAAACCAACAAAATTCAAAGACGGGAGGTAATTTTTTATACGAAACTGAACTGGTTATACTTTTAGAGGGCTTATGATGACCATTTCGGTCAAATCATGTTGGCAATAATTAATAAATAAAATGAAAATAGGAAAAGCATAAATAAAATTATCTATAATTATTCATTTTAAACTAAATTATAGAAAATATTTTTAGGTATTTAAATAAGAAATTCGTTGCAGAAAACCTAAATTTAATCGGTTAAGAAATACTCTCAAAAAATAGTTTCAAAGATTTACATATTGTGAAATAAAGTTTAAAGCATCTGTTTTTAATTGCATATCTATAAAAATCAAATAATATTCATTTAATCAAATCTACAGTTACATGCTTTTATCTTTAAACGATGTCTTTGTCTACTTCTTAATCCACGTATTATCATTCCCAGAATACTAGTGATAAATGATAGTAGTAGTAATAACAATAACGTACAAAAGAGTTTGTTATTGCAGTGGCAACGCATTAGTTATCTTTGGCACCGCCGGTTGTCATATTAGTGAACCTGGTTGCATACAAAGAATTTTTTATTAACCTTGAAGAAATAATAATAATTTATAAGTGTTCAAAAAAAGAGTAGAATTGTTTAAGGGCTTTTACTACCTGTTAAGTTATACTGAGAAGTGTTAATAAACATTTGACACAAAACATCTGTTTCTAACGAAATTTTTAATTTTGTGTACAATAGCTCAACTGTTTGCCCATTTAAAGTAAAAGGAAAAGTAAAATATTATCATGGATAAAAAAGTGATTCTTAGTTACCGTTATAAAGATAAAACTGTAATGAGTAATTATTAAATATGTTAATTTATAGATACGTAAAGTATTTATGATTGAAAAAATTATGGTATATTTGCAAACTTTTGCTTCTATTAACAAAACATTTGTTTAGAAATTGAGAGGTTAGTTTATTCATACACTGTTGTCTAACTGCAACTATGATCTTATATAAGTATTTGTTTCATCGCTACTAAGAGGTTATTTCGAGTAAGGTATATAACCGGTACTAAGAGGCTATATAAAATTTACCGACAGTAGGTATCTAAACTATCGGGATGAACGGCCATATTGTAAGCGCTTAGTAACGGCGGTACAAATATATATATATATATATATATATATATATATATATATATATATATAAATAATATTATAAATAATATTTTTTAAACATCTTTAGAATGTTTTTCTAATATTGACTTTGCAAAGTAATTCTGGCCATTAAGACGTTTTTGCAATGTTTTTAAAATTGTAAATATATCTTTTGTAAAACGTTGAAAAAAACATTTAAAAAATGTTTCCTTTAGCAGCAATTACCTTTCTGCTTACATTGCCTAGCGAGCTTGTAATTTTCCTGCCAGCTATCGCAGAGCTGATCCATTCTTTTACGGACTGAGAAACTTCTCGACTTTTGACGGTCTTCCAAGAAAGCTCCCACTGCAATCTTTTGGTTGCTTAAAGAACTTTCAATTCTGTGTGCGAGCTCGTGTATGCTCAGTTTACACGATTTACCCGTTTGGTAAGCATACTGGTGTCAATGCAAAAGTGCTGTACCCAGTTCTTCGTCTTTAACATGCTGATCTATTAATTTTTCAATTGTCTTGAGCATAAAAGATGCCAAGCTAATTAGACGAAAATTTTGTCTGGTCGTATGTTTCTCGCCGTGGTTTAGGCATAAAAACTACTTTTATTTTTTGCCAATCATTAGGCACGTACCCTACAGCTATACTAGCTCTAAATAATGTGCACAGAGGCGAAAGTAAAGATTCTAACTCTTGTTGTAGCATAATAATATCGGGCGTGAATAACACCGACGCTTTGAATTAAAAATATTTAAAATTTGAATTTAGCGCTAAAAATTCTCCCACTCAAATCAACTCGTGGTAACTAGCGCAAGAAAATTTTTTGGAACAAACATTAAAGGTGCCGACAAGGAGTGGTCCTACTGGATCTGAAAGCATTATACTGTGATAGTACATACAGTTGGTAATTTGTATAAAAATAATGCTCCAACAAAAATAACTCAGATACAAATTTAAACAAATCAAGAACCTTTCTTGCTACCGGTCTGGTAGTCAATGGAGACGTAGATTATGCTGCTTCTTGGATATCGGACTCCGGTAGTACACATCACATATCTGCAAATAAACATTTCGCTACATTTGAAAAATTTTCAATTTCGCAACGCGTTCAGACAACAGGAAATAAATTTCTGCTTGCGTACAGATCCGGCAGTGTTAATCTTGATGTGCGTATAAACAACAAATGGTCGCCCGCTTCGTTAAATGACGTTTAGTACATTCCAGATGCTCGTCACTTAACCTTTCTCCGTTCGTCAAGCCGCTGAGCATGGTAATGACGTTGTTTTCAATAGTGATGGCGTCAACATTCGGCGCGACGGTAAAATCGTTGCAACAGACCAACTCATCGGTACAATGTACATAATGAATATGCGAATTCGGTTTCTGAATTCCAATCTAGAAGTTTAATTTTGCAACTTCTGAAGAATTACTACAAGGATGGCACGAGCGACTGGGACATCACGATAAAAGACACGTACGCAATGTGATTTCTCGTTCGGCATAAACGTCAAATGTTCCGATACCTCTTCGTTCTGTGATGGATGTATTCTTAGAAAATCACACCGAAAACCGTTTCGTGCTCGTGAAAATCGTCCACAAGAGGTGGGTGAGTTAATTAACGTTGACGTAAGCGGTCCTATGTCAACTGACTCCATAAATGGTTTTCGTTATTATGTAGTTTTTAAAGACGATTATTCGCGGTTTGTTTGTATATACTTTATGAAACGTAAGCCCGTTGTAGTTTAAAATTTGAAAACATTTTTAAATCAATGTGACACCGCTGGTCACAAAGTTAAAGTTTTTCGTTCCGACGGTAGTCGTGAATTTGATTGTAAAGAAGTGTTAAAAGAGTTGAGCGATCGCGGTATCGAAATTCGTTTAACGTTTACGGATACGCCGGAACAAAACCGAGTCGCGAAACAATCAAACGGACACATAGTTGAATTAGCGCTCTCATGCATGTGACACTGCTACGTTTTGAGTTAACCGCACCAGAAAGTCAAGTGTTCAAGCTAAAACTTCGTTGTTGTTATGACTCGGTAGAACATTTAACAGTTTAGATTATTTGCGCATTTTTGGTTTCGATCAAAATTTGATGATAAAGCAGTTTTCGAGCACTTCATGGGTTATGTAAATGACATGGATGGTTACAAAATATGGGTACCGTCTCATAGTGAAATCGCGCAATGTAGATTTTCGCCCGGAAAAATTATGCATAACGAATTTTTTTTTACTTATCTTCAAAAAGCTACACTTTCATCAATTTATTTAAAAGTTAAACGTTCTTCTACATCAGCGGAGTTATCAAATTTATATCGGTTTCTGTTCACGTATATACACTTTGTTAGGATTCGCGACAAAATAATAAAGACACAAGAAATAATAAAGCAGTAGAACTAACCTTTTGTATGAAAATTAAGCAAACCGTTTGTAAAAGATCAGTTTGGGATGTCAAGAATCGACAACATTGTAATTATAATTGTTTTAATTTAATCACCAAAATAATAAATGATGGGGCTGCCAGTTTCATGTGAGACTAAACGAGAGTTAATGAATATTTCAATTCATAAACAACTGCTGTTATATGCACTCGGGAGCAATTAAAACTGCTTAAACGTAAATTTTATTTGAGATGTAGATGTAGATGGTTCAAGTTTCTTCACTGTACTCATAGAACGGTTTGAACATGTGTGCAAAAGTTTTGAAAAGCTGGCAGATATATGCAAAGACCAAGAAGAAAGAAAAAAACTTCCACGGCCGGGACATTAGAATGTCTTCCGGGTTTGGACCGTGTCATAGTTGCAACCGAAGCTGCCAACGTTTCGCCCACTTTCGCAAGGGGCTTCATCAGGGCGTGAGATAAATCGCAAAACTGAAACAGGCAATCGAAATCTAACTAAGAACTTCTCAAAAGTTAGGTTATCGACTTGTAAAACAAGCCATAACCTAAACTATGAAAAGGTAAGAAAGAAAACGATAACCTGAAAAAGCAAACGAAAATCTAACAAAGAACCACTACCGAGTTAGGTAATCAACTTGTGAACCAAGCCAGATTCTAAACTCCGTAGAAGTGACTTAAGAAGAAATAGTCTCCGTATTTAAAGGAAAAGGATCGTCACGGATGATTCAGCTCGACCCTGATTGGGTTACGGTAACTAGGGGGCGTGTTTTTGATAAATGACTAATAACCGGAAACCAAAGAAAGGATAGTTCGAAACCATGATCGCGATTGAAGTTATTGGGGTGTTTGATGATTTCTATGCTTTCTCGGAATTCACTTGTTTTACAAGTGGATAACCTAACTGTTGAGAAGTTCTTAGTTAGATTTCGATTGCTTGTTTGAGTTTTGCGATTTATCTCACGCCCTGATGAAGCCCCTTACGAAAGTGGGCGAAACGTTGGCAGCTTCGGTTGCAACTATGACACGGTCCAAACCCGGAAGACATTCTAATGTTAGTAAAGTAGATTGAGTTGATCTAAAAAGAAATTTCAAATAAATACAATAACTCCGTAATAAAAAAAATAATGAATTGGTACTTTGCATATAACTCAAAAGCTACACTAACATCCCATCAACTACGAATTCCAAAGTTTTACGAATTTTTGAGGTTAAAGAATAATATCAGTTATATCTGTATTTAATATACTTACTTATTATGTTATTCCATCCTTAAATTGGCGAAAAACAAACATTTTTTTCTAAATTTGAAAGCACAAAATGTATTTGCATAGCACAAATACGAGAATTCCTTTCTACATTAATATGTTAGAATACACTAGATAAATTAACTCTACGTAATGCATCCCCAATCAGCAAGGAAACGTTTTTTTCGTGTTTTAAAAACGTTACAACGTTTTAAAACAGTTGAAATAAAAAATGTTTTTGTTACATTTTAAAAATATTTTATCTATTCATTGATACTACAATATTTTAAATACATTTTCAACATATTTTCTAAAACATGTTTTTAATGTTTAAATAACGTGTTTGCGCTTGCAACGTAAATTTGGACATTAAAACGTTTTTGCAATGTTTTTAAACATGTAAATATATCTTTTCAAAACGTTAAAAAAAATATTAAAAAAACGTTTCCTTGTTAATTGGGTCCGTATAAACATTATAACAACTGTACAGATTGATTAGCTTGCTTATGTTAAGAGAATGTTACACTATCTTTTTATATTAACGAAACTTATATAGCACCGAATGTACGGGTTAAATGAACCCAGCAAACACATAACGTTTCTGTTACATTGCAATTCGTCACAAACATGAAACATTTGTTACATTGCGCTGATACGCAATTGTTGCGTCTCTGAAACAAGCAATTTCGACATACTAAAATCGTTCTGAAATTGTATGTAACATAAACGCCAATTTGATGCGATACCGTCACATTACAAATGTGCAACTTAAAATACGTTACAGATACGTTGTGCAAGTGAATGTTTATGAACAACATCTCTGCGACAAAACGGAAACGTGACGACTACGGAAAAAATTACGTCTGCGGCTCAAAGATTGTTACGAACTGTGTTACGAATTTACATGTTAATTTCAGTCTTATTTTTATATTTATCCGGTGTTTCATCGATCACTCCTGACTTCTATATTTATTAGTAGAAATAAGTGCTTTATTCATCATGTCGGTAAGTATAGTAACAACAATCATAATCTTTTATATATTCTATACATCCAATCAGAATTTAGGTTATGTTATAAGTATTTTAAAAAACGTGGTATTTATAGTACTTATATGTATATTTCGTCGAGAAGTCGTTATCGTTTCTCAACTTATATATACTTGCTGTTTATTCTATAATCCTCCTAAGAAATTAAAGTTAAATTATCCAAACACTCGTCGAAACATTTCAATTGTATAAAGTGACAAAGCTTGTTCTAAATGTTTAAAAACTGCTTTCCCACAAATTAAAGTACCTTCCAATGATACAAGTTTTTTTCTTGCAATACCTCTGTTACATCATATGTAACATTAAATTATGTAATTTTAAATTGTGATGTATTATATAGATTTGAAGAGGTCTTTGTTTCAGGATAACTCTTACGTTGTCATATATGACTTAACCATTGTAGATGGTGAACAATATAGCATTGCTTTATGCAAGTGG
The DNA here is from genome assembly GCA_035610365.1 of Aquatica leii. Taxonomy (NCBI): domain Eukaryota; kingdom Metazoa; phylum Arthropoda; class Insecta; order Coleoptera; family Lampyridae; genus Aquatica; species Aquatica leii. Next base: position 118,616,614 of record CM069432.1, read on the forward strand.
TTGCATGAGAAGGACAACATTACATATCTAAGTTATTCAACACTAAAAGAATACCAAAAATGTTTAAAAATGAAAAGATATCCTGACAACCTTTGGAAAGTGACTGCTGTTGCAATAGGTGGGTATTATGATAAGAAGTTTTATACTACACAAAATCAAAATTAGCTAAGTTTTATCCAAATTAGATAATTATGACGAGGCAAAGAAAAAATAAAATAATTTACTGGCAATATAAATCATTTTCCACACTCAAAAAAGGAAGCTTACGAAAACATAAAACAACAAAAATTCACGATTTTCGTTATGAAGATGACTCTTTATCGCCATCACTATCACATGCGAGTTAGTTTTTTTTAGTACTATTACTTATAAACAAAATTGTGGAAATAAATTTTTATATTATACATTGTGTCTTATGAACAGTTTTCAAAATTTAATAATTTTTAAAGGTACCACTAGCAGCAACACTATGGATAACGATAACAATATAAATATAGAAGACGTTCCTCTTGTGATTTTGCCTTGTATTGAAAAGTCAACCACTAACTTGCCAACAAAAAATTCCGAAATGCTACCTTCAGAAACAGTGGAAGTTATATCAAATGAAAAAGGTACTTGTACATGTATATAATATTTGATGTTTTTTTATTATTTCTTCTAACAGGGTACAATCTACTAAAAAATGTTTATGAGAAACTTGTCAAGTGTGAAATTTTGTTAGAAAGTCACACTGATCGACTGATTAAAATTGAACGACATTTAAATATTGCACCTGTTCATCATGAAGTGACACCCCTGTCGATGGAACTTCCATTGAAAACGATAGAGGACATAGAAATGTTTGAAATTAGCCTTTTAAATGATGCACAGTCCAGTACTTTAGTAAGGTTTTGTAGATTATTTTTGCAGGTAAAAAAAACTAATTTTAGTTGTCCTCTGCTTCAGGTTTTGAAACGGACGTTAGGTTCCAATGAAAGAACAACTTTATTTAAAATATTTGCAAAATTATTTGATTACAATTTAGCAACTTTATGTTCATGGTAAGGGAGGAAGCACAACTTTGAGTAGAAAATTTTCTCGTTATAAAGATTATGTTCGGTAAGTTTTATGAAATAGGTAAATAATTAATATTGTACATGTTTTTATTTTTATATAGACGCTATTCGTGAGTTTTTTCCAAATATGAAAGACCAAGTCATGGACCTTACTGGAATCGATTGGTTTCGTTCATCACAACAACAGCTGAACAGGGAAAAAAAATAATGGAACTAAAGAAAGTGAAAATATAAGAGAATTATTTTTAATTATTATGTTGTAAGTTTTACTTGAATAATTTTTTTAAATTTCACAATGTGTTATATTTTTAGTAAATATATAGTTATAAATCTTCTACAAACTGTTTAATTTTCCATCATTTATTATTACATAATTACAGAATATAAATGTCGTCTCACTAGCTAACGTAACTGTACCATAGCTATTATGTATACATTAACTGTAAAAGTATGTAACACACAATTGAAAAACTATGCGATTGTTACATAACAATATTTAAAATAGATATGTAAATATTACGTATTTCTGTTACATAACAATTACGAATCTAAAGTATGAATTCGTTTTGAAACAAAACTACGTAACAGTAACGACATTTTTTAAGTGGAGCAGGCGGACATAGGACGTAGCAGAAGTGTAGTTGTTGCTTATAATTTACGCAACTCGAAACGTAACATGAAACAGAAAAACGTATTTTCTACATTTAAACAACGTAACAGTGTTTGCTGGGAACTGCCTACTACAACTGCGTTAACGTAATCGTATCTATAAACATTATAAAAACTGTACATATTGATAAAAGTTTTGTCAATGTTAATATAACGATACCAACACGCTGTGTTTTAGTTATTTTAACAGTCATCAACGTTGCATGTTTAGTGGGATTAAAAACCACGAAAACACGCGACTAACAAAACATAGATATTTAAATTTTATTTCATACGTAATCATGTTGAAAAAGGTATAGTTCAAATGAATTACGTTCCATCAAAAGCAGTGGTGCTAGATGTAGCACAATTGTACTAGATCTAGTACAATACACAAATTTGGAGTCCTCTAGTAACTCTTTAAAAAATCTAGTACAATTTTTCGTTTTCTTTATCACGTTATATTTTTCGTCATTTGGATGATTTTTAGTATTATGTATCTTTGTGTCCTAGTACTCCCCACTACTCCCGCTCTCCTAGCAATAGTAAGTGGTTACACTTTTAAATTAGCAATAAAAAAAATTTATGTACGTTATAAGTAAAATATTGTTTTGATAAAAAAAAACTTATTGAACTGTTTCTTATTTTTAATGTAACAGTAGAATCAAAAATATTTCAATATTTAAAAATGGGTGGAAATCCAGTACAATTCTGCGCTATGTGGTACAATTTTGTCTAAATAACTAGTATATTTATTTTGGTCGTAGCATCGCTGTCTAAATGATATCCAATGATCATGTGTTGTATGGGACTATCATCGCTATACACACGTTCAAATGATAAAATGCTTAAATCAAAATATGTTGACTTGTGATTGCTGCCAGAAAAGTACATGTGAACAATTTCAAAATAAAATAACATCGAAATGAGTATTGAAGAAAGTGATGTTGAATATATAAGCAAGTTGTGGTAGATCCAAATAATAATGTATGTATATTGTGAAGAACGCTATGCAAGATAAGAGCTGATATTGCCAAAAAAAATTTTCCTTACAATTGTGATAATATGCAGAACTTAGAGAATACAAGCTGCAGTTTTAGAGCTCTAAAAACAAACATAGACCACGTGAGTACACATTATTCATTAAGGAGTTTCAACGGGACTTTAGATGACATTCACAATCTCATACCAGCAGCATTAGAATGACTTCACAGCAATCGGCTTAGATAAGACATTCTCGAATTTCGACAATACTGCCCTTCTGCCTATCCTTTTACGAATTCCTGTAGCCATAAAATATCTATCATGTCCATTTTTTTTATAGAACAATAACGTTATATTTTACTTTTTAAATTACTGAATATTCCTTTTAGGAAAACAACTAGATACCTAAGCTAAATTAAATAAAAAGTAATAGAATAAGGTAAGGAATAAGGTTTAAGTTAATGTTAAAAATGAAAAAGTAAAACTATGTAAAATAATATTTATTGAAATATGTACAATGCATAAAAGATATCACAAGCTCTTGATGAGTTATAAAGAAGATTTTGGTTGATTTCTTTCATCCCAAATAGATATACCATCACAAGCACAAATTGTTTTTGGGTTTTGAAATAGAGAAGATGATCTTGCAATTATTCCGCATGTTACTCTGTTGCCTATGCAATCAGGTCCTTTGGAATGTTCAGTAACAACAAGAGATCGTCCTATTACATCAGATAAATTTATAACATTGTCTTGAAATCGAAAACTCGATCTGCCATTAGCCTCAGCTGTTATAATACCTAAATCACTATAAGCTCTGTTGCTGCTGCTACTACAATCATAGTTTTTTGGATTAAAACAATCTCCAACACTATTACACCCTTGAGATATATCACCAGATTCGTGAATGTATAAGCCATACTTGCCAGGTTTTAAACCATCTACAGTTCCATCAACGATACAAGTATTAGAACTGATTTGAGCAAACCTTACGACTCCCTGTATTTCTTTAGATATATCTAAAACTGCTACGCCAGCTAAAATTCCTTCAATACCCTTCACTACAGCTTTCTTTCCGCTGCTTTGAAGATGCTTAAGGACTTGATCTGTAGTCAGAGTAGTGTCAACAACCACGCTGTTGTTTTCGAGATTTATATCCACATTTGATATACCAGGTACGTTAAACAAACTTTCTTTAACTGCTTTAACACACGATTCACAAGTCATTTGAACTGCAAATTCAATTTTTGTAAACATTATTACATATGATTTTTTATCATTAATAATGATGTTCAAAGTATAACTCAAAGATGTATAAGTATAACTAGTAGATCAAAGGTCACTTAAAATTAAAGTTTGAACTATTGGACTATTCTCCGCTTGTATACACAGTATGTACAAATTTTGTTAAATAATATTGTTTATATTTATTTTTTATTTATTTTGTTAAATAATATTGTTACTGTAGTTTGCATCAGCAAAGTGTCCTAAAAGGGCGTAACTGAAGGCGCTTTAATTTGAATAGTACAGCCAAAGTAAAAAGTATTTGCGTAATTTCCAATTATTATTGCAATTTATTAGTTCAGTACATACGACTAAGGTTAGGTGCACTCGATTGTAAAATAAGAATAGTCAATAAAAGTTTTAAATTAGGCTGACAAATAATACATTTTTTAAGAACAATTCTGACGTAGGCTGTTTCGACCAACAAGTTTTCATAAGTTTATTTTTATGTACATTCATTACAAAAACAGTTTCTATGCAATCAGAAATGATCAATGACCTTAAATAAACGTAATTCTTGTTTCCTTACAATAAGTTTTTAGAACAACTTTACTTAAAATTAATGTTAAAAAACGGCATTATTTTCACGAAAACGAATATCTACGAATAAGATAACAACAAAACAAATACAAGATGGCCGCTATTAATACTAATGAAAGCTTTACGTTTTACGGATATGTCTTATATGTTAATTTATTTAGTATGTAATGATATAACTTTTGACTAAAAAACCAAGTTTAGACGTATCTTGTGCAAATATAAGTAAAATCTTTCTCTAGCTCCGAGAAAAATTGAGAAATTGTAACAGAATTATAAACTAGATTATTGTTTAATTTGTTTATAAAGTAAGTTACATATAAGTATTTGTATTGTATTTTTTTATTTATATATATAACCTAATGGGTATTCATATTCGCAACTATGGTTGGATTAAATATGATCTTTGCGCAATTGTAGTTATAGAACAGTTATGTGCCTTACCTAAGTTACAACGTGTTTACGTTGATTTGTATGAATAATCGCTTTTTATAGTAGGCATGATAAAGCAGTTATAATTTTAAGAAACGACAGATTTATTTGCTAGTTGATAAGGTATGGGAACGTGTAGAGTGATTTCGAATTAGACACATAGTTTCAACACCAATGCACAAAATTAACAAAAATGTTTGATGTCTTGTCAGATTTGGATAACTTCTTTTTAATCAAGTTAAATTAATTACAATGTAAATGTGTTAGTTGGAAACTGCAAAATATTGTATTCATACTGTATATGGAGAATAGAAATAGATATACAAAATTTTATACACGGTTATAAACTTGATTACTGGTTAATTTGTTTGTGAAAAAAAGTTACACGTAAGTCTTGTATTTTTTCTTTTCTTATAAATCAATTCGTAGCTGTATTTATTTCGGTTGTAAGTACCATCGATAGTTAATGGTCGTACCTTAACGCCAATGTAAAGAAAGAAAAAATATCTGTTCAGTTTTGTCAGGTAACTAACTTTTTTTAAATCACGTTTAACTAATTCAAATTGTAAAATGTTATAATGAAAAATAACCTTCAAGTACATTATAGAATTCATAGTAAGTAAGCTTGAAATAAATAAAATAGATTAAAGGCAGAGCTGGGCAAGTTACCTACTTTGTAAAAGTAATTAACTACTAACTAAAGTTACTAGTTTTTAAAAGTAGTGTAAATTACTAACTACTATACCTTATTTAAAAACTATGAGGAGCGATTGCAAAAGATTTATTTACACTGCTAAAAGTCACCAGATAAATAACTAAATAATTTGAGGCGGTAAATTCGAAAGTAGTATGCTTCCATAATTTTAATAATTACATATACGTCTAAAAAACTTTTTTGTAGTAACTAGAGTTAAAAATTAAATTGCTATAGCGCTGTCAATTCATCTTAGTAAAATTTAGAACATGATTATTCATGTAAATCATAATACAAGTAACAAAATTACACCTAATCATAAAATTTTGTATTACAAATAATGAGTACTACTTAACATAAATAAACACTACACTGCCCAATCACCCAGAATAAGAAATACAATTTTAAATACATTAAAATGTAAGCAAACACATGTAAACTATTCAATGTCTGATTCGATACTTGAAGTCGTATCAGTACTGTCATTATTAAATTATCGACTATTCCATTTAACTTGTTTTCCAATTGGTACTGGATACATTAGATAAAGCTTCTTGTAAAAGATTTTTTACTTCAGACAATTTGAACGATTTATTTTTAGCTGCCGTTTCGTTCTTTACTTGAGCCCATATTAGTTCTATCGGATTTAATTCGCAATGATACGGTGGCAGTCGTAACACTACTTGTTATCTTTCTTTGCCATTTTATAAATTGTATATAAATTATGTTGATACTTGTGTTCACGAATTAGCTGTAAAAGCTCAGACCGAACCATGTCCGGTACAAATGCGATATATTTAATTGTAACCAATTTTTCATATCAGTTGATTTTGCAATGCCTACAAAAAATCTAAAAGTTAAAACCTTCAATTTCGATCTTCAATAAAACGTACATGCTTTTTCGGAAATTTTAGATACAATAAAAACAGTTTTTGTATTTGCATCTTCACTCAGAATTTGCTTGTACTTATTAATGATGCACTCCATAATCAAATATCGTAATACAGAATTCTTAGTTCACAGAAGAACTTTTTTAATTAAATACAAAATTGCATAAGTTTAAAACACAAAAATAGCACAGAAGTTACAAGACGATACAAAAGCAAAATGGCGTAGTAAACAAACAACAGTATTTGCGGCTGTGTAAAAAAGGCTGCAATTTGGCCAATAGAATTGCAAGAATTAAGCGCCATAAATTTAAATCGCTCCTTGTAGTTATTAAATGAAGTATAACTACCGTAAATCGAAAAGTAGTTAGGTTACTAACTACTCAACAGTTGTATTCTAAAATATAAGTTTTTTTTCAACTACTTGTAGAAAAAGTAGTTCTGAGACGATTTATGTTATACCACTTTCAGTCATATAAAAATAAATACCTATATAGACACTGAATTATTATTACATTAAAGAAGACAAAGTAAATCAATCACGCTCACACGAAAACAGTAAAACAATTTTAACGTAAGTACTCTTATTCTATTATCATGTATATCTATTTTATTATAAATTCTCAAAAAAAAAAAAAATAATAAAACAAGCCTTTAAAAACAGAACTTAAAGTAATAAACTTATTCTGGTATTCAATATCCATTTCATTTTCTTAAAAGTAACTTTTCAAAAAGAGCATCAGCCAATGCATTTCTTTTGAGCGAATTTATGAGTGAAAAACGAAAATAATCGCTCGACAGCAGCGAAGATTTTTTAGATAAGGTTATAATCATCTGTCATAGATATATGAATTCTGTTATCTTCTAGGTGTTTTAACAATTCTAGTTCTATTCTTCTGGTTTTGTGAGCATGTTCATTCTCAGTATCAAAAGAAATGTGTAACTTTTTAGACAAACCAGGTTCATCAAAATCAAAAAAATTTTCATTTTGTTGAAGTAATACTTTGTTTACGTTTAGATCAGTGGCATTTAACATTTCAAAACAAATTAGGTTTGCTGCGTTTATAGTCTTTACATTCATGTTTACTTCTGCGTTACCGTTCATCACTTGAAAGACACGTTTTAACCTGCGAAACTTCAATGCAAGCTGAATACTTGTAGCCATTGCATGTAATTCAAGCCGCTAATAAAGTAGTTTAATTATTAGTAAAGTAGTTAAGCTATTAACAAAGTAGTTTAACTATTTTTGTAGTTAAAATAGAGTAGCTAACTACTTTTTAAATACGATTACACGAAAAAAGTAATTTATTCCAACTACAGTTACATCATTAAATTAAAGTAACTTGAATATATAGAATACAACTATCGTCAACAACAAAGTAGTTAGATTGGTAGCTTAACTACTTTGTAGTTAACTACTGCCCAGCTCTGATTAAAGGTAACATTTTTTAGGTCCTCAAGTAAATGAAAAACTTGAAACAAAACGCTTCTTTAATCCGGTTGCTTTAAAGTGTTTGGAAAATTACACATTATAGTAATTAAATATGTAGGTCTTATATGTTTCGTTTCACTCACCCATAATTTCTGATTCTTCATAAATTAGTTGAACGTGTGTTATTTATTTTATTTGTACATTTGTGTAAAATAAAAAATATAGATTTATAACGCTTTTCCGTATAAATTTCTTTTTATTTGTATCTTGTGTTTGACTTAACGTAGAACATAATAATTATAATAGTTATTACGAAAATCTAATTATTTTCTATACAAGGTAATAAAAGCGTAATAACGTACAATATCAACGCATAACACATGTGATCACGTAACGTTAAAATAATCTAATAATAACGTGATTTAACTGCGTGGTTGCAGCATAGTGGCAGGGATAGTTAAAACGATAGTAGCAAAAGCAAGATAGTGATAGTAGTTCTATAAAATTTAGTAGTGCATACGTAAAATCAACCAGAACATGATATGTAAAAAATTCCAAAAAAATTCGTTTATATTATGGATTCAGGCCCGGGAACTTCCAAATCAGCAGAGAACTCAGAAGTAATATATTCAAAAATTTCAACAGAATTTCAAAATGTAAGTACAGAATACTGCACCACAACTGCACATTGTTTGAACCAATAATTCGAGGTTATAAGATCAAAGTTTTGTACCCTTTACTTGTATAAATTTTCCAGTAAATAATTCATTTTTTAGGATATTATTAAAGAAACCTTAAGATCGCGTCTTAAAGATACCAAAACAAAAATTTCTGAAGAAGCAATTGAATTAATGAAAGAACTAGCAAGAGTGATTGTTGTCGAATCTGCGATTAGGGCAGCTAAACAAGCAAGCATTCAACATAACTCCATTGTGTCTTTACATAATGTTGAAACAATGTTACTTCAGTTGGTGAGTAAGTTTTACTTTACTTGTGAAGATATTATTTACCTACAATTTTCTTTAATGATTTTCTGTTTTCTTAAAATTACAATAAGATTCCATATTAAACGTTGCAAATCAAATACAGTTAGGTTATTATATTTTATGTGATCTAAGGCAATGAGAGATAGAAGTCATTAACAACATTTTTTATTACACTTCTATGTAAACAAAAAAAAACATAACATGAAAAAATCTTGAAACCTTATTTTCATAACAGTTACAGGAATAAAAATACTTAATAGAGTATAAAAATATTGAATAGAATTAATTAAACACGACTTATTGGAATCACGGATGTTATCAGTTGGGTAATGTTATCACTTATCACTATTAAAGAACATATGCTACTACTAATATAAACAGAGCATAGTTTATACTAATCATAGTTTTGGTTTATGTTATCAATTTGCTTTTCAAGTTTGTTTCTATAAATGAATAATAACCTATTTTGCATGAATATTTGGCTAAATTTTCACAATACGCTTGTTGCTAGAGAATAATGTAATCATTGTACCCTAAAAATAAATATGTTTTGCATATTTAGCTTGACTTTTGCAGTGTTGCATATTTTGACTAACCTACATAACATTAGTTATGTTGTATTTTCAAAGGTAGAAGTAAAATTAAACCTTGTATGAAAACAATTGGCATATTTTAAACTAAAAATACATATAATTAAAAATAAAATACAAAATAAAGTATTTTTAAATAAAATAAATTTAGTTAACTTAAATCAACAACTTAAATGTAATGAAACTACTACTTTAAAATAAAATTTATGGTTTTGCAGTAAGTTTTCAATCAAAATTCAAATTACCTATATATAGTAATTATTTAAATTAATTTTCCACACATGCGACACGCTTCCAAACGTCTTCACAATTGGGTGAATATAATCTTTAAATGGCATTCTACTTATTATTATTTCACCATTGTTTAAGACTTCGTTGAACCATTGGCAATTACTCTATTTTTTTTCAAAAAAGAGCTATTAGGATTATGTTTGGGTTAACTAACTGGGATAGTTGTAGACCATTTTTTCTTAAACATAATATGACAGTTTACAACCTACTTATCTATGAATGCTGCCTATTTATGTTTAATAATAAAATAAATTACCTTAGAAATTCTGATTTTCACTCGTATAACACTAGAAACAATTTATATAGAAGTAATTTGAGTAAAAGTTGTATATATTATAGATCTTACATTTTTTGTTCTGTTAAACTTTTTAATAAGCTGCCGACCTCAATACGTGATATAGAGTTAAAAAACGAATTTAAAAAAGTACTCAAAGGATACTTAATAAAATCTTGTTTTTATTCTATTAATGAGTTCCTTGAACAATGATATGATAACATTTGCAGTCTTACATTTTTTATTTTACATTCTAGAAAAGACAGTCCTATTGTTTCTGTAAATATGATTGTATTTTTTACATTATAACAATTGTGTTACTTATTGTATTATTTATATTATTTGTGTTTACATGTATTTCAATTGTGTTTATATGTATTTTCAATACCACTGGTCATGAAATAAACTACTACTTTGACGTGGAAAATCAGGAGGCAGTAACTCTTGTGTAACAGTCACCTTGTATGGATGTAATTGCAAGCTTTCTGACATGTAGCAAGCGATAGATTTGTTTGTTGTGACAATTGTCGCAGAGATTTCTTCGGACTCACTTCCATTCTCTGGCGAATATCTTCAACAACCTATTCCGTTAAAACAGTAGGCCGGCTGGTAGATTTTCCTTTTGAAACACTACCCGTACTACGAAACCTTTTGACTATACGACGAACATGTGCAAAAGAATCATATTGAAATACGTCATTGGGAAATTGCTCGTGAAACTGTTCGTAGCAATTTTGGTAGGAACAATCCCACGTTCCTTGTTAATATAATAGCGAAGGCTTCCACGGCCGGAATCTATACTTACATTAGAATGTCTTCCGGGTTTGGACCGTGTCATATTTGCAACCGAAGCTGCCAACGTTTCGCCCACTTTCGTAAGGGGCTTCATCAGGGCGTGAGATAAATCGCAAAACTCAAACAAGCAATCGAAATCTAACTAAGAACTTCTCAAAAGTTAGGTTATCCACTTGTAAAACAAGCCATAACCTAAACTATGAAAAGGTAAGAAAGAAAACGATAACCTGAAAAAGCAAACGAAAATCTAACAAAGAACCACTACCGAGTTAGGTAATCAACTTGTGAACCAAGCCAGATTCTAAACTCCGTAGAAGTGACTTAAGAAGAAATAGTCTCCGTATTTAAATGAAAAGGATCGTCACGGATGATTAAGCTCGATCCTGATTGGGTTACGGTTGCTAGGGGGCGTGTTTTTGATAAATGACTAATAACCGGGAACCAAAGAGGATAGTTCGAAACCATGATCGCGATTGAAGTTATTGGGGTGTTTGATGATTTCTATGCTTTCCCGGAATTTCCTGTTGAAAAAGAATGGAGATTTGGCAATCAACGAAACATTATCAAAATCTATCTTGTGACCTGTAGTAAAATGATGTTCAGCGACCGCAGACTTGAAAGTATACCTTTTCCTTATACAACGATCATGTTCTGAAATGCGAGTAATGACGGAACGACCGGTTTCACCAATGTAGACTAAACCACAAGAACAGGGAATTTGGTATACACCTTGAGATGAAAGTGTAGGAAATTTGTCTTTGGGAGAAGGAAGAATCTGAGAGATTTTGCCTGTCGAGTTGAATATGGGTTTAATACCATTCTTACGAAGGAGTTTCCCTATTTGATCTGTAACCTTGTGAATGTAGGGTAAAAAGGCTAATTTCTGGTTGGATTCGGGAGTAGAAGTGTCCTTAGGTAATCGAGTACGTGGATGTAAACGACGATTAATAACTATGACACGTTTATTGTTTGGTCTCATGGTCATCTTGAATTGTCTAAGTTTCTTGATCATCTTAACAATCAACACTTAGATATCAAATTTACTATGGAAATCGAAAGTAATGGTTCTCTTCCATTTCTTGACGTTCTTGTGACTCGTAAGCCCGACGGACTTCTAGGCCATTCTGTTTATCGCAAACCCACCCATACGGACAGATACCTTCATACTTCGTCTCATCATCATCCTGCACAGAAACGTTCTGAGACCTGAGAATCTAGACTCAGAACTCCGTCATCTTACTAGAACCTTAGTGAACAATGGTTATGCAATGCGAGATATTCATAGAGTTATTAATCGTCACCTATAACACCTATTAATGAACGATTTTGAACCAATAAATGAATTTCTATTATGTACGATTTTGTCACTGATCTTTATAATAATATGGATAGCTCATACCTATGAGAAAAAAATTTAAAATTGGGATTAAGCTACGTAGAAGACAGCGCCACACAATACTGAGATTAGAACTAAATTAAACGAATTTTACTTGACAACAGTACCGCTATTTTTCAAAACAAAAAAAAATTATGATCATTCATTTTGTTGAAATTGCATAACAATTTACGGAATTGCATAAAACTATAAAATTTTCTAAAGTTTAATAGCTTTACTTGTAGATTTAACGATCGAACGCATGACAAAATTGCAAAAAAATCAAGAAAATTAAAGAACATAACATATATATTGAAATAAGAATCCAAAGCACAATGCGCCTAAAGAAATTTCTAAATATTTTTAAACATACTAATCTATTTAGAAAATATCTTGGAAAAATATTAATATTTATGACAATTGCACTGACAATTAAACTATCACAAAAAAGTATGGTTAGCGCTACATTTTAGTTCCTGTCTCAGTAATGACTGGCGCTGATTATTTCTCTAAAGGTGTCAATGTCAGCATACAGCATCAGCTATCCATATTATAGAGATCAGTGGATTTTGTATAGCAACCAATGAAATCGTTAGCAACCACTGCTATAACGATATTGCGCGACTACTAGATATAACAACGGGTTACGTATACTTTAGTTTCCTATAATAACTTCACACGTTTTACTAAAGTACGATCAACGGAAAAACTTTAAAACTAACTCGTTCGTTAATCGGCGACAAATAATCTCGACAATACTAACGCGTTCGCTCACGGCGTTAGAATGTCTCGATTATTAATCGCTATCATTAACAACCTTGTTTGTTAAGAAACTATTAAGCAACTAAAATTGACAAAACTAAAATTGTCGAATGTAATTCAAACACTACAAAACGCTTAACTATACACGAGAGCTTGCTTTCTTGCCCGGATGAAGTGGGGAAACACAAATAAAACCGGACCTAATTCGTTACCATACTTGCATACGAAGTGGTGCCTCCAGTAGTTATTATGTTATACCTCATTGGGTACAGTAGGTACACTTATTACAAACACAAGGCAACAAGTAGTAGGTTATGCTTGTAATGTTGGTATTAGTTCGCTTGAGTTGGGCATTGGGTACTCACGCAGTCGCGAAACCTCGTGTTACAGCGTTAAACCAAAAATTGTTATAATTATAAAATATAATATCTTATTTTTTTAATTTAGAGAACATTTAGCAGTTTTTTAAAAAAAAGTAAGAGTACAGAGTACAATGACCTGAGAAAGAGAACAATACTCTTAAAAATAGTACATCTATGCAATTATTTTTTATTGTGTTACATGGACTTTCTGAATGTCCATTGCACATTTAGTGGATATTGTGTGCTGTGTGGGCTGTTCCGCTCTCCACATGTTTGTTAACTTATAACTTCGATCTTTGTGTAGTTTTAGCGAGTAGTTCTTTGTGTGTATTTTTATTGTAATTTTGTATTTTAAGTTGTAGTTATATTAAGTCTATTGATTGTAATTTGTAGTCATTGGTGTTAGTAATATTTTTGTTCGTTCTAGTGTAGGATTGTAGATTTAGCAAGTAGTAGCAACGATGGTGGTTAGTTGTAATGGCTTTATTTGCCGATGGCGTTTTAGTCGACTTAGTGAGGCAGTACTCCTTATTATATGATAAGAGTAATGTAAATTATAGAAATGAATTGGCAAAAGAGAACACTTGGACTTCGATTGTTGTAATCATGGAGCAAACTGGTAAAGTAGCTGACATGTGTGAACAGAGGTGCGCAGTGTCACGTAATAGGTTCTGTATTGATTTGCGTGCAATGCGTAATACACCAAGTGGTTCTGGTGCCTCTTTCACGTGGCAATGTATTCGTATATGGGGTTCTTAGTTGTAATTAAGATAAAGTGTTATGAACATCAGTTTATATAACTAAAGACAATATAAAACCTATTACAACAAGCCAATCTCCAAGTTCAGCTTTATCTTTCTTATGGAACACTGAGCCAATTGTAAAACAGCTTGAGGTACCTGTACAACAGCCCGAAGTACTTAATCAACTTTGGCAGAAGGAAGTTAGAACACCTCCTCGAAAACGACAACATGAAAAAGATGACTTAACAACAGCCATGTCTACTGCATTTACCAGCCTGAACCGCTATATAAGGAGAAAAGATAACCAGAAGACGGAGATATGCCGTTTGGAAAATCTGTTGGACATTCTTTACAAAAAATTAAATCCAGAAAAAGAAATTTAAATTAAAAGCAGCTATTATGAACTTATTCGCAGAAGTGAATGATGAATAAAGTTTTAAAATTAAAATGCTGTTTATTTACATTGTATGTATAATTTTACAATATTTATGTGTTCATGGCAAATGTATCTGGTAATCTCCGGGAAATATACTCTTCTTGCTAAGAGGCACTATCTTGTCTGGATAATGGATGCATTATGTTTGTTTGCAGAGGAAATGCAGTATCGGCAAAAAAAGTGTGGAAGTACTGTCCTGCAAGCACTCCTGAGGCGCTTTGGTGGTGGAAGTGGCAATTGATTGTTAATAAGTTTGTGATCAAAAGCTGTACTTTGAAAATGGTAGCGTTGTGGTTACTAGTAACACATCCAATATCCATCAATGTAAATTTATAAAATGCATCGCTAGCTCCCATTATCACAATGCTAAAATATTTTTTATAATTGAAAAGTTCCGTTCCAGAAAACTTGGGAGATTGTATGCGAAGATGTTTTCCGTCTACAGTCCCAAGAGTATTGGGAAGATTCAATCTCCGATATAATGCTGTTTCCGTTGCCTTCCGTTGCTCGACAGTAGGTTGTTTTAGCACTATCGGTTGTAGCACATCCCAGATGACCTGTGTAGTTTCTTTAATAATGCAGCTGACGGTAGTAAGTCCGAACATAAGCCAGTTCTTGCATTGAACATCCTTCTTCCAAGTAACTACAAAACAGTAATGTAAGACAACTCACTTATTACCCTGTAATGTTACTAATTGTAAAGTTATTATTAATCGATGAGTTGGTGGTAACGGGTTTTTGGTTTTATCCTCTTGCAGTCTAGCTTGAAGAAGTTGAAGCAGATTGTGAAACTGCATTGGAGTCATCCTTGTGTACATAAAAAAGTACTCGTGGTGTTGTTTTAGCATGCGTTGAATTATATTATCGAAAACGCCTTTTTCTTTTTCAAGGCGATTTATAGGTTGCACTGCACACCGCTTGCATCTTTTGCTTCGCTTCGACCGTACATACAACGCACTCAACAAGAGATAGGTATAGAATAAAATGATCTCATCATTTTCCATGTTAGTTGGCCTTTTAATAAATAAAGTTTTAAAAATAAAACTTCTTACAAAAAAACATTAAATGCAAAAACAGAATTTTTAAAATAAAACAAACATTACTAGAATTAAATTGAATGACAAAATTTAGTAAGATAATTAAATTAACTAAATTAACGCAGTGACTAAATTGACGAAATGAAAAGGAAAAACAAAACAAAATCGTAACTAAACACTAACTATCAAAATTTAGTTGAACGTAAAATTAATAATACGTAAAATGAAATTGATATGATAAAAAAGAAAATGCAAATGTTTTTGTCTGCAAAATGAAATAAAACCATCTGTTCGATAAAAGTGGACTGTATTTGAATTTATTTTAATTACAAGAATATAAACAAACAAGCAACACTAACTTAACTTAAATACAATGTTTCGTCTGTTCGCTACCACATGTTAGGCGATACTACTGACTAAAAACACATTAAGGTCCCTTATGTAACTATATCACTGAAGTGTCAAAAATACGCACAAACATTCTCCCTCCGTGAAATGCGTGCATTTCATTTTTAAGCGCACTGGTTTTGATTCACGGTAGGCAAAACACAAACCTTTCGCACTGAACGTTTAATTACACCTTGCGACGTTTTAATTGAAACGACTCGCACTATGTTGTCTTGCCCTGGATGCAGCTCCTGAACACGCCCCATTCGCCATTGACACGGAGGCATGTGATCGTTATGCAGAATCACTAGGTCTCCAACACGTAACTGGTTAGTACTTCCTCCTTTCCATTTAGTTTTCTCGTGCAGCCCGGTTAAATATTCTTTATGCCATCTATTCCAAAACGTTTGGACCACTTTCTGCACTCGTTGATAACGAGACAAACGATTTTCCATAATTTCTTGCAAGTCAGTATCCGGCAGCGATGTGAGTGCTCTTCCAATCAAAAAGTGGCCAGGTGTTAAAGGATCTAAATCGGCAATGTTGGACGACAAAGGATACAAGGGACGGGAGTTAAGAATTGCTTTTATTTGAGTTAAAACCGTTAAGAACTCTTCGTAAATTAAACTCGAAGCTCCCAAAGCCCTTTTTAGATGGAATTTTACTGATTTGACCCCCGCTTCCCAGAGTCCCCCGAAATGAGGAGTATACGGTGGAATAAATTTCCACTCAACACCTTCGTCCGCAAAAAAGTTTTTTAATTTTCTTTCCGTTTTAATTTCTTTTATGATGCGATTAATTTCATTTCGAGCGCCTACAAAGTTAGTGGCATTATCGGAAAACAGCGTTTTAGGTTTACCTCTACGTGCAATAAACCTGCGCAGCGCTTGTATAAAACCTTCAGTAGTCAAATCCCCCACTAGCTCAATATGAATCGCCTTTGTCACAAAGCAGATAAATAACGATACATAACACCTAATTGACCGACACCCTCTTGATTTTTTATCTTTAATTAAATACGGGCCCGCAAAATCAACGCCACAGTTATAAAACGGTGGTGACGGTACGACTCGTTCTTCCGGGAGCGAACCCATAATATGAGTTAAGGCTTTAGGTTTTACACGAAAACATCTTACGCAATTATGGTAAACCTTTTTTACTAAATTACGCCAGCCAATCGGCCAATACTCTTGTCTTAAACATGCTAACAAAAACTGTGGACCACAGTGCAAGTTATCTAAATGTAATTGAGTCGCAATTAAATAACTCAATGGATGGCTTTTAGGTAAGATGTATGGATGTGTAGTTTTATACTCCAAACGTGCTCTTTGCAACCGTCCTCCTACTCTTAATAAACCGTGTTCATCTAAGAAAGGCGTTAACGATGCTAATGTACTAGATTTCCGAATAGCTTTCCCCTTACTTAAACTCAAATTCTTCCTTAAAAATATCTTGCTGTGCTATGCGTATTAAGGTTTGTAATGCTTCTCTTAATTCTTCTCCCGTTAAAGCTTCGTCTATAAAATTTCGATTTTTACGACATATTCCGATAAACCGTAGAATATAAGCAGTGACCCTTTTCAACGATTTTAAACGAGAAAATCGTTCAAATAAGTTCCAGTTCTTTGTAATAGTTGTTAGTGTAATCCTTTCTCTTCTTTCTTCTGGTAACACTGCGATATCCAGTACTTCCGAATTAGGCCAATCCTTAGATTCTTTTATTAACCATTCCGGTCCCCTAAACCACAAATTGTTTCCGTTTAATTGTTCAGGTAAACAACCCCTCGATAAAACGTCTGCGGCGTTATTTTGACTGCTTACATGTCGTCAATTTTTAATTTTTGTTAAATTCTGTATTTCAGCTACTCGATTTGATACAAATATATTCCATCTTTTAGATGGAGCTTGTAACCAGCATAGCACAATCGTAGAATGGCACCAAAAATGTTTCCTTATTGGGCCAATGTTAAATGCCTGTTCTACCTGTATCATTAACCGAGCCAACAACAACGCCCCACATAAATCTAACAGCAGTATAGTTAAAAATTGTAACGGCGAGACCCGCGATTTCGAACATATTAAACGAACGTTAACTTGGCCCGTTTCATCATACGCCCTAGCATAATTACACGCACCGTATGCTATACTCGAAGCATCGCAGAATCCGTGTAACTCCAACTTACGTTCTCGTCCACCTAACACAAACCTCGGTACTTGAACTTGATTAAGAAAATGTAAATTATTTTTGAATTGCAACCATTGTTGTAACACTTGTGCCGGTAAAGTTTCGTCCCAACCAATTGTTAATTGCCACAAGCGTTGCATCATTACCTTTCCAACTACAATCACCGGCCCAATCAAACCCAACGGATCAAATATCTTACTAATTATCGAAAAAACTATTCGCTTTGTTACGTTTGCGTCATTATTAAATGTTTTAATTGAATAACGCAACAAATCTTCTTGTGCATGCCAATAAATACCTAAAGTTTTGTTAGTTTGATCCTCATCTAACACTCTTATTTGATCAACACGCGCCGTGTTTAAACCGTTTATTATTCGCCGATCGTTTGAAAGCCATTTTCTTAAAGTAAATTTTGTTGTATTTAATATATCGGTTATTTCTAAATATAGTTTCCGCAATAGTATTTGCACCGGTTAACAAGTCATCCATATAAAAACCGTTTAAGATTGCCAAACTTGCTACCGGATGCGCAACTTGATTTTCTAAAGCCAATTGTTTTAAACATCGTGTGGCTAAGAATGGTGACGATGACACCCCGAAAGTGACGGTGTTCATCGTATAACATTTGATTTCATCCTTCTCGTCAAAACGCCATAAAACTCGTTGTAGATTACGTTGATTTTTATGAATAAGTATCTGTAAATACATCTTAGCTATATCGGCGCTGATAACATATTTAAAGCTTCTAAAACGAATTAAAATTTCCCATAAATCATCTTGAACCTTCGGACATACTAATTGCATATCATTTAAAGATACCCCGTTTTCCGTTTTCATCGACGCGTCAAAAACAACCCTTAATTTTAGTTGTGAGACTCGATTCCTTAATTATAGCGTGATGTGGTAGGTAGTACGTTTTGTTTTCGCGTTCAGGAGATTCTATTATTTCGGTCATATGTCCTGCTTCTACGTATTCCTTCATGAATTTTCTATACTCGTTTTTTAAATTTGCATCTTTATTTAATCGTTTTTCCGTTATTAACAATCGATTCAATGCTAGTTTTCGTTAATTACCAACACCTTGTACGTTATCCTTTAAAAGCATCGTTACTATAAATTTTCCGTCTTTATTGCGCCTTGTGGTTTCAACAAAACTCTGTTCACAATGATTCGCCATTTGTGTTTCATTATTTATAGCTTCTGATAATTCTTCTATTTTCCAAAATTTTTGTAGTGATTCAGATAAGGCGCAAAACGATTGCGATTTAAAAGTCCGAACTTCGTAATTGTTCAAACTACCTGCTACTATCCAACCTAACCGCGTATTTTGTAATAACGGTCCGTCTCTACTAATTTGTATACGTTCCCTGTTCAAAATGTCCCAAAAAATATTCGCTCCTAATAATAAATCTATACCGCGTTCTATATAAAATTTCTCGTCCGCTAACCGTATATTTGACGGTATTTCCACTGATGCAGCTGCATATGACACTGTTGGAATATTTCCCGTAATTCTTTCTAAAACTAGGCATTCAAAAGTTTTAATCAAATCTGAACATTTCGATTTTAATTTTATATTTACTGCATATACGACACCTTTCGCTATATCTCCAATTCCATTCACCGATACCGATTTTTTATACTTTCTTAACCCCAAACGTTCGCATGATTCTTCCGTAATAAAAGATGATTGCGAAGCGCAATCCAGTAGTGCTCGCAAATCCTTCCCATTTCCTTGATCGCCCTCAACAATTACTATCGCCGTCGATAAGATTACTTGCTGTGTTGTTAATATCTCCATCGCTGAACTATTTCTAGTCGCTCCCATCGCCACCGTTTCCGATTTGCGATCATGTGTGGCAATAAAATCACCGCTACGCGTCGCTCCCCCCGCTGCTGTTTCAACTTCACCGTTACCTGTCGCTCTCGTCGATATGTTAATACTCGATAATCCCTCGTGTAATGAAATATGATGTTTACGACCACATTTAAAACAACCCCGTGATTTACATTGCCAAGCCAAATGCCCCTTATTCATACAGTTTAGACATAAACCTAATCTTTTTACCGCGTCTTTCCTCGAGTTAACCGATTGCGCCACAAATTTGCGGCACGTATATAACCTATGTGTATCGTTACAAAAATAACATTTTTCTTCTGTACGTACTGCAAGCGATACAACCCTTTCTTTTACGTTTTTCATACCGTCGGCGCGTGCAGAGATACCTTCTAGCAAATGACATCGCTCTTTTAAAAACTCTTTAAATTCCTCTAACGTTGGCAACTCGTATTTTATTTTAACCGCTCTCCATTCTTTATAACTAACCGCATCAAGTTTTCCTGCTAAAATTTGAATTAAAATCGCATCCCACGAACTGGTATCTACACCTAGACTATCCAAACTTCTCAAATTTACCGTTAAAGTATCTAAAAGATTGCGAATATCATTATATGTCTGCTTTGTTATGATTTTAAAATTCAATATATCCCCGATATGCAATTCAACTGACTGTCGTTTATTTTCAAAGCGTTCTTTTAAAATATCCCAAGCAATTTGGTAATTTGCTTCGGTTATTTGTAAGCTTTGTATAGCTACAGCCGCTGCACCTGTCAACTGCCCGCGTAAATACCTAAACTTTTCTATTTCGGGTAATGTATTATTATTATGAATAATCGCCAAGAAATTATCACGAAAACTAATCCAATTACGCTGTTCGCCATTAAAGGATGGCAACACTAATTGTGGTAATTTTATTTTTGCTTCTATGGACGCATTACTTTCATTTCCGGAAACAGGGAAGCCGTTGCCGTTATCTTTTAAAAATTCCTTACCTTTAGATAATGCTTCAAAATAAGAATTTGTAAATGCTACTCTTTCGTCCCGATCCTTTTTTACACAAGCTTCATCTTGTTCAATTTCTAATTGAACTCTTTCAAAATCATTTAATATACCCTCAAATTTTTCTAATCTTAATCTTAATTGTATAACTTGATTTGCCTCAAAAGAATTTAAAAATTCACCAAAAATTTGTAAATTTTGTTTATACGATTCCCGTTCCGTTCTTAACTGTTTTATACTCATTTTGAAAATTAATACAAATAATTGAAAATGAAACAAGGAAATAAGGAATGTTGGTATCTGATTTGGTTGGTGTTATTCTGTGTCCTTTGTTAAAACACTGCCCGTCTCGCTGGTTTTGAACCGTTTTCGTCAATTTCGATTAATCACTTGTCATCTACGCCTACGCCCTTTCCTCGTCTTCTCGCTCGTTTTTCCAACTTTGTGTCGGACCTCACGTTCTATTCGATATACCGCTCTGCTTGCTACCTTCCTTCAACCGTATCGCTGGTATCCGCCAAAAACACATGTGTCAAACTCCTTAACCTTATGACATATACAGTTCGTATCCTTGTATACACTCTTTTTTCTCACTCTTTTCTTCAACCGTCCGTAAATCGATCTTTGTTCAACTCTGTTTGCAGTCTATCCGGCTCCGAATGGACCAAAAGAAATGTTCGATAAAAGTGGACTGACTTAACTTAAATACAATGTTTCGTCTGTTCGCTACCACATGTTAGGCGATACTACTGACTAAAAACACATTAAGGTCCCTTATGTAACTATATCACTGAAGTGTCAAAAATACGCACAAACACCATCTTTATGTAGTTAAGAAAAAAATAGCAAAATCTACTTATTATTTACATTAGTTTAGCCGAGGTCTTGTCTTTAATATTAAATCACAAAATGTGTATTTACGCAAAGCGCAAAACCGAATTGTTGATACATAAAATCGTAAGAGACGTTAACTTACAAACGTATATTTCAGTCCAAGTCTTTTTGCAATTAAGAGCAAAACAATTGGTACAATTATTTTAATCGTTACTCATAAATATCTGGTTCTAAATTAATGCAGTACTCGGGCAGTGTGTTCTGGGTTGACCGACGTTCCTAGGCGAGGTAGCCGACGTGGTTCAGAGAGCTAGTGCGATAGCTGATGAATCCATTTCAAAAGTGAAGATAAATTGCGTGTGTAAGAAACTGAATTTCCACAATATAATAGCACATTTGGTTTGTATTTGACGCTTAAACTTCTAGGCTTAAAGGTTTTACAAATACATTTTACATCAAAACCACTAAATTTGGTTTTCCAAAAAGGACTCGCGGTCTACCACATTTTTATTCCGAGTTTGATTCAGAACTCCCGTTCTAAAACGAATTCCTGCATTTCAAACCTCGGTTTCCCACCAAGCACACCAAACTATGACGCAGAATCTTCCAAGAAGGTTACCTAATAATATGAGAACAAATGATTATACTCATAGCTTAAATAAACATAAATTACTTGGAATTAAAGCAATATTGAATTATAATCTAAATCGCTACGACTGAAATGAAATATCTATATATTAATTTTTTCTGTTCTCCTTATATTTACTTTAGGTAAAAATTATTTTTTCCTATTAGGAGGAACGTTTTTTTACTTTGGATGGAGAGGGTTAATTGCTTGATTCAGATAAATAGATGAAGCAGGCGCGTTATTCTGCGAAACGTTGCCAATTTAAACAAATAGTAGAAATAAGCAATTTACACTCGCCGTTTAAAGTAAAAAAAAATGGTTACTCCTATTGGGAAAAAGTAATTTTTATTTAAAGTGAAATATTTATGACTGACGGAAGTAATAAATTATTAAACAATTTGAATTTACGATAACCGTAACAGGCCTAAATGAAGAAAATCATTTTCCGTGCTTTTTCAGAGTGAGTAAATCCGCGCCGCCATTAGATTTTGCAGTCGTTTGGGCTCTGTTCCACCAAAGACTTTGCAACTTGACAGTTTGTCAAACACTGCTACGGTTCACCAACAATTCATTTTACAATTGAGAAGTAACTTGAAAATTAATTGCACAGTGGTTGTAAGATGTTTGAACAAATATTTTCTACTTAACATTTCAGTGATAACGAAGAAAACAATGAAATGACAAGAAAAGTATATAAGGAAATATATAATTAATTTTTTTCACTACTATTTGTATACGCTTGCATTATTACGTATAATAGTAGGTCATGAAGTTGTACTTTTTTAAGCGCAGGTAATATACTATTATAAATAAAAATAATTTTGACCACAAAGAATTGTTTAGATTGACTAGCATGCAAATGCAGTTTATATTGCAAAGTGTTGGGTATTATCTACAACGCAATAATATGAGAAATATCCTCTAATCACAGATCAGCAACTCTTTACATTACATTGGTTAGGAAATGAGGCTCAAGTGCATGGGGTAGCCCACATGCATGGTGTTCAAAAACCTACAGTTTGTCGTACAATTGAAAAAGTGATAAATAAGATTATCGACCATATTTTTCCTACTATTGTCTCTTGACTTTGGAATATAGCTGTTAATTTCCTACGACTTGAGGGGGCTTCTGTGCGTCTATGGGTGTGTTGACCGAAGTCTGATTAAAGTTGATCGACCACGAGAACATGAAGCAGTTTATGTAGATCGATGGAGAAAGTATTCATTAAATTTAATGATGATATGTGGTCCCAAACTCCCAATCACTATTTTTTTGTCAACTGACCGAGAAGCGTGCAGGATGTTTGTGTTGCTGTTTATCGAAATTTAGAGCAGGGGTGGTCATTCTTGTAGGTAGCGCCTATCCCACGCGACCTTGGTTGATGCCACCACTGCATAGAAACCCTTGAGATCAAAACGAAATACGTTATAACCGCACTCACAAGAGAACAGGAAAATTATTGAAACAAGCTTACGAAATTCTAAAAGAACATTTCCTTGCTTAAATTATTTACGGATGCGACCACAAAAAGCTGCTAAAGTCGTGTTAGCCTGTGCAACACTGCATAATGTAGTCAAAATAATTGATCGAGAACAGTGTCTGAAACTAATAAATTCTATAAATGACGATTTTACGAAGGAAGACGAAAATCATCTCAATCCTAATGTTGCACAAGAAAGGAATCCCATTATTTTAATAATTAGGTATAATATTTATTTCATAATTAATTAATAATTTAAATTTTTATAAACTCACTAAGTGGTATATCTAATTTAAGTCTCTCTAATTTTCTTATATATAAAATGACTTACAAGGTTTTGATTTTTCTTTTTTTAATTTCTCTTGCTGATTACGTCTTATTTATTGTGTTGAAATCAGCAATGTGCTTTCTAAATTAGCTTATAAATGTCCGTAAAAATGATAAATTTACCATTGTTCTACTTTTCCATACACCGAACAGTGTCCCTAGCGTATGTCCAAGATCCCTCTGCGCCTGCTAAACTCAAAGAGAAAGAAACTAGAAACTAAAAATGCAAAAAAAGGAAAATAATAAAGAACACTACGAAGTTTCCGCACCAGAAGAAACTTAAGAAATTCTGGTTTTGTTCAAATAGAAAATGTATTTGGAACTACATAATAAAAAAAAATCATATTTTGTCAGTACATTCAGTTGTATAGTAATTGATATTGAAGGAAACAAAATCATGGCTAAATTCTTGAATTTTTATTGAATTCTTATTAAGGTTTTTTCGGTCGGTATCCGTCATATACCCGTTTTGTTTTTCTATCAACATCGCACCTACACGCTTAAACAAGTTTAAAAACTTAATTGTCTTAATAATTTCGGTGACTGAGACAGAGTTCAAATTTTCAAATGAATCATTGAATTTAACGTTATAAAATAATTATAAGCAGCTCGTACGATACAGAGAATTATGAACGGATCAAACACTCATGATTAAAATAATTCTTTTTGAAGATATAAAGCAGAGAATTTAGTATTCTATCAACTCAATTACCATAAATAAAAATTGAAAGTAAAAGATTTATGTTTTGTGAACAACTTTACATTTATTATCTTTTCAATTAATTGTTAAATTTTTTTTTTCAGATGTTGGATTTTCCATAAGAATGCAAATAAGATCTTTTACTGAGTGCTTTATTAGAAAAACTTGTTACTACATATTTATATAGAGAAACTATGTATTTTGTAAGAAATTAAAAGAAACTTATGTACTCTTCATGTCTTAACAAAGGACACAAAAAGGTAATTACTGTAACATTAAATATATAGTATTAAATGTGATATAAATAATGTTTTATGTGAATAATGTTAATACAAAATAAACGATTTTCTTATTTAAGGTGAAATTATAACAAATCCATATCAACTCCCACATCAATAAAATCGTCTGCATAGCTAATTATACTTCTAGATAGTAATGAATTCTCTACAGTAACGTCAGTATCTTTTGTTAAATTTTCCATTCCATCTGTACTATTGTCATGGCCATCAGTAACAGGTGAAGGTGGGGGATTCTTAACATCCAGCGTTTCTTTAGGAACTCTTTCTTGATTCTCTAATCCTTCAGCACACAACTCTGCTCTTGTTAATAAATGGGGTAGCGTTTGGTCAGAATGCAATTTTGATGCAGCTGGAAAAATGTATTTAACAACACAAAACATATTAGTAACGTAACTTACAAATTTTTTGTTTCATTTGTTGTAATTTTAATTTTCGCTTTAGTCTAACTTCTTGCTTATATTTTACCCTTTCCTCGTTGAATATTGTCATCATTTGTTCTCTAGTGAGATTATGATCGTGCTTAACAAGAAATAAAAAAACACCACCCGGGGTACGTCGCCTTGATTGGTTCTAAAAAAATAAAGCTGTCAAAATTTATATTACAAATGAAAAAAATTAAACATTTGTTACACCCCTGGCAAAAATTCTAAATTTTGAAAAAAACCAAATTAGATGATCACATAATGGTTTTTGATGACTTATGTTTATTGTATGTAATCAGCAGTTTTCATAATCTACGGTTGCAAAACAGAACAGTCATGACTACTCAAATTTCAACTGCCTGAATTCTACTTTCAGTAAGATGTGATGCGTAATTGAAACAAAAATTGATATTAAAATATATGATTTTATACCATAATCATCATTCCTCCTTGTTTTTCTATCCTCTGAGTTTCTTTAAATAACTCCAAAGCTTTTGCCTTTCCTGCAGTAGTGACTATAGTACCTACAATTTTTCACAAATATAACTAGAAACATGAATACAATTAAAATAACATACGAATTAAATCTTCTTTTTCTTCACATAGTTTATTTGCAATATCTTTTGCAATTTCATCTTCAGTGTTATTAATAGTTACATGAGCATCTAAAATAGTCCGTGGTGTACCACCTCCATTTTCACGCTCATCTGAGTTTGATTTTTTAGGTAGGCGTAAATGAGGATTATATCTGTCCTCTCGGGTTCGTTTATTATTTTTCAGAAATGGCACATGATTTATAGAATATGTTTCAACAGTTCGAGACCGATCTACTTGACTAACATCACAATTGACTAAATTTTCTAGTAAAAGGTCTTCTTGTACATGAGTACTCCATACATCATATTTTTTTCTAGAGTTACTCTTTGAACTAACTGCTTGAGGCTTTAACTTTAATTTGGGCCGTTTACTTTTAGTACCTTCGTCACTATCTGATTCACTAGTAGATTCAAATTCTTCCTCACTTTCAACATCTTCAACAACTGGTAATCTTGCTTTATAAAGTTCTGATGAGTACGTAGGAGGCCTTTCCAAAGGTGTATAACTGTCATCGTCATTATCTACAATCTACACCAACTTAGGATTTAAAATATTGATATTTTTATTTCTTATATTTTACCTCGCCCTCCTCTAAATTAATATCGGCTTCCATTTTTACGTTATTAACTACTTATAATAATGAAAATATTAAATTCAAATGTCAAACATAACCTCTGCTAAAATTTGCAAAAATTTGTTTCATATTTCATACATAAGAAGTCGAAGGCCTAAATTTATTTTTTCAATAACGAACAAAATTTATACATTATGTACCTACTTTTGTTTATAAATACTTTTTTCGACTACATATTAATAGGTGCAGTAGAATAGCAATAGACCATTATTATTATTAAGTTTGATTATAGGTTGTGAAGTAACGCTTTTTTAACAGTAGGTAAATAATTCAATACAAAACTATCTTGCAGTCAGATTTAAGAGATGTAATGGTATTTAAATATAATAATTATCGTTAATTAAGCAAATTAATTTGATTTAAAAAACTTAAGTTATTTTAAGTTTGTGCTAATCTGGGATAATTATTATAATACTAATATATTTTATTCTTCAAACGTAAACGTGACAACTTATGTTAATTTATTGTCAAGGTAAAATTTGTATTTTATGAAATTACGCATTAGGTAAGAAGTTTTGTAGACACTGCTCGACTTGTTTGGCAGTAGTTTTTAGATGCGCACGCTTTTGCAGTTTCCACAGTTTTAGAAGATTACATATAAATCCTTTGTAACACACAGTGGTGTTTTATGTTGTTCCTAACAAGTTTTTCCAAAAATAAGATTTGAATACATGTGGGGCAAGTGCAGTGTTGTAAATAGATAATTTTTAAATTATGTAGATATAGATAAATTTTTTTTCTTTCAAAAATTATCTAGTATTAGATAATAGATAAACTATTTAAACTTCAGATAGATAACAGATAATAGATGAAATAATTTAGGTAGTAACAACGATAGATGGAGTTCATTTGAAGAATTACTATGGAATTCGAGAAATTACTGAAGAAAAACATAGATATTGCAACTGGAATTTTACGGGACATTCGATTTTTTATAAATATTATTTAAATAATTTAAATAAAAAATTATATATATACAGATACATATAACTTATATATTTTTTGATTATATCTAGATACATATAAATAGATAAAAAATATGAATCTAGATTAATTTATCTATATGAATTTATATAGATAATTTACAACACTGGGCAAGTGTTACCCAATTACAAGAAAACATTTAAAAAAATATATATTTATATTATTAAAAAGATTGCAAAAACGTCTTAACGGTCAGAATTACTTTGCAAAATCAACATTAAAAAAAACATTCTAAAAGTGTTTAAAAAATATTATTTATATATGTCGGAGGCACCGAATATAAGCCTGCCTACAGCTATGGAATGAGTACACATGCGCTAGTTTGTTTGTGTTGCCATAAATTATGTTCAAAATGTTTAGTTTTTGTAACTTAATAACTTTTATATCAACCAATAAGGGTTGGATATTTTGTAATATTGCCTTATATGGGCATAGCAATGCGCGTGAAATTACAATTTCATGCGAACGGAACATCAGCTAGGAAATCTAACTTGTAAGAGGGCAGATTGAAATGATATTTGAAGGTGACAACTCGAAAAGATAAAAGAGCGGGTGTCTGATCGTTTGTTCCAGTTTTGTTTGTTTGTTTTATTGTTTATTAATGACTTTGTTGGAAATTTGTAATCGTAACTTTTGTAATAGTAAATAAATTGTGTAAACGGTCTGTGTCGTGCGTTATTCGCTTGTAATAATTTGTTGATGCAGTCTAGCCCACCACAAACGTTCAGCGCGGAGCCGCTTTAATATTCGATACCTCTCTGACATATATATTTATGTTTTACAAATGATACATTATAATGCATTAAAAATGTATAATTCGCGTTTTTTTTAAATATTGCAATCTGATTAAGAACTGGTTCTACAATCATGGTATAAACATAAGTTTTTTTAGTTTTAAAATCATGACATATGTACCTATCATTAGATTTTTTAGTTACGTGAAGTTATAATCGCGTAAATATTTAGTTATAAATAAATTAGTATTAAAATTCGTTCCATTGGTAATACAGATGTGCGGTATAGAACTCGTTGAAAACATTGATATTGTGTAAATAATCAACTGTTTAGTTCACAATTTGCGTGCTTGTTTATAGTGTGTAATTATAGCTGTTAAGTGTTGCTAAACATTCTATCCGTGTTATGCCGGTGACTCGTTATCAAACCAAAATGGATTCAAAGTTATTTCAATTACACCAAACCAATGACGTCTTATAGGACTATTTTCGTAACAAAACATAGCAATAATGTAAATTTTAACAATGATACTCAAAACTTAAGCACTATTTATAAGAATCTTATTACCAAGCCCTGTTGAAAATGACCATTAACGATCATATTAATACCATTAGGTTTTTTTAGTGTTTTTTATGGTTTTTGGTGGTTCAACGTGGACGCTAATGGTGTATCATAAAACTTTTGTATGGTTTTTAACGGAAATTTCCGTTACCACATTACTTTACGGTTTGAATATGGACGCTAATGGTGTATTATAGAACTTTTGTTTGGTTTTTAATGGAAATTTCCGTTACTACATTACTTTACGGTTTGAATATGGAAAACTCCTAAATTAGCTAACAATTTATGGTTTCTAACGGAAATTACCACATCATAATCATAATGTAATATTTCTTTATGGATATACCCACATAAAAATTTTATGGAGTTTCTTTACGGAAAATCACAGCTTGGAAATATGCTTCACTTTCATTCTAAAAGGGAATTCCCATTCAATCAATATTTCTTTTAACATTCATATGGTAATTTCCGTAAAATTAAAAGGAACGTCCATCGCCTACATAAAAAGATACGACCAATGTAGTGTAACGTGCAAGTATTTAAAAAGAAAGAATATCCCGCGTAAAATCGTCTACCAACTACGTTGTCAAAAACAAAATTTAAGCTTAAACCAACACCAAAAAAACTATAGTTCATTACTCTGTTTTACTCTCGGACATTAACATGCGTGAAATAGGTCTGTCCATAATAAGAAAGGAGAGAGAGAGAGATAAAAAAAAAGAGATATAAAAAAACTAATACTTGTAATAAAATGTCGATTTATTGTATGACTTCCGCTATGCTCGATTACTCGATGGAGGAAGAGCATGCAAGAAACCTCCACCAGTCGTTATCTTTTCATATCCAAAATATTTAACAAACAATAAAATAAAATACACACATGCAAATAATGTAGAAAAAATGCAATAGATTACAGAAGTTCATATATAATGAATCTAATCTACAAATTGAATACGGAAGCTTGCTTTGATCAAAACATATTAAGAGGACCTTAATCGCTACGTTACACCTTCACATATCATCAACTAAAACACAAGAATTGTTAAAGAGTGGACATGCCATGTCCAAGGTACCAATGTCTCTGGATTGCGAGTACGTATGGCTAAAGTTGAAGATGCTCCGAAATTGCAACATTAGTAAAACCGGCTACCAAAGTAATCTAATCATGGCTCATCGTTTCGAGGCCGATCATAGACCGTTCTAAAGAAAACGTTCAGCATAGAACGTTTATATTGGTTTTTTAAATCAATCTTAGATTCATTACATACATACATGAATCACATTGAGTTACTTTATAATACAATCAAGGAGGGATGGTAATACTTTAGCAATTCGAATTCACGGGAGAAAATCGTTAATAAAATCAACAAGGCATTTCATACATAGCATAACGTAGAATTAAGGTGGAAAAAAAAATAAAAAAATCGCAGCAAGTTCCGTTTACAATAACAAAAAAACAACATGCGTCTGAAACTACGTAGATGACGTAATCGTTTAGGATTAAGTTTTCTTTCAGCCGCGAGAACAAAGAAATCGTTGCGTAAACTCAAGATTGATACCTAAATTCGATAGCAAATTCCATTCAATTATTCTAATACATATTAAATCAAAATTTAATACAAAAGAACCAATTACGTTACTTTTAAATAAATTACAAAAATGTCCTATAAAAGGTAAAGAAAAATACAACAGTTAAACACCAAAACTAAGACAGCGCAATCTAATTCCTTTGTCTTAAGTGAACAAAGGAAACATGTATCAATGCTTTTAAAATTAATTTTAAACTGCCATTACAAATAACATTTAATTATTTTGAATTTGAATGTATAGAATGAATTTATACCTGCAATTGCAATATCACTATTTACTTATTATTATTTTTTCAGCCGTAACTTTCCTTTGTTCTCTATTTCTTTGTTTCTACGACCACCAGCAATCTCAAACTCCCTCCCTCGGGTTTCAAAGTCCTCCTATTTTTTTCCGCAAGCGGTAACCCACCCCCGTTTCCTCGCCGAGATTAAGATACGTTTTCTTAGACAAATAGCTGTGCAGGCAACCAACAATACTTGCAAACTTTGAACTGGATACTACACCAATAAGATTTTAGCAATCGCGCACTGTACACGTGACTGAAACGTTTGGAATTAAATTAGGTTAAGTCATGGTACTGAACTGGTTGAAGTTATTGCACTTTTTTTTGTTAGTTATACACTTAATACTGCGGTTTGTTCTGTGCTGCGATTATTGCAAGAATGCATGCGTTAGTGAAATTTGTAGAAGACGGTCAAGTATACGTGGCTGATGTGGCGGACATTAAAAAATTTCAAGAAGATTTTATACCTAATCAAAGGTACAAAGTTAAGTACAGTGATGGCCAATATTATAAGGCATACATTGTTTACTGGAACTTTCCATTATGCATTGTATGTGGAAATTTCCATTATATTTTGTGTTTCTATCGTAATGGTATTTACCATTGCTATAAGGTAAAACTTATGGGATTTCACAATGTGGTTCCAGTAGTTCTTAATGGGTGGAAGTGGAAATATCCAAATGGGGATAAACGGTTTGAAACGTGAAATTTCCATATGGAAATCAATGGTTTAAATAAGGAAATCTCCATGACAAATACACCTATTGAATCCATAAGAAACCATTAGAATTTTTCATTGTTTTTTTTTAATGGTCTCTATTGGTCATTTTCAACAGGGAGATAAAGTAATGTAAGCTATGCTGCTATGTCTGTAGTATTTAATCAATCAACCTTGAATTGAAAAATTCACAGTATGTTCTAAATCCACATTTCTTACTGTTTTGTTGTAGGTATGTATTTGTTTTTGTGTTCAATTAATTTATTTTCAATGTTAGTTCATGTGATTGTCTTCACAGTGCAGGTCAATGCACACCATTTTTCTAGTCTATAAATGTAAGTGTAATTCATTATAGCATTAAGTACTGATAACTAATGTTAATTTACCTGCCATATAATAATTACAAGTTATTAATAAAACAGAGCCTGAAGAAGTGCGCACTATAGCTGCACGAAACGTCATCTTATATAGACACGTAAAGTGTTTTGATGCCCCTCGTCATAGAAAAACCTTAAGGAAATCGTGTCAAGTCCAATTAAGGAGGAAAGTAACTTATCGTTATTTTAATTTCTCGAATCAATAAAAAATGGCCAAGAATCGATGAATAAAATATGGAAGAAAATTCTAGAAACACGGAAAAACATTTTGTAAACTGTTTTATAAAATTGAAGAAAAATTATTTGAAAATACCCAGAAAATAGAAGAAAAATTGATGGAAAATTCTATAAGTTTAAAAGAAGAAATACGAACGAAGATAGAAAACCAAAGTAAAATTGCTCAAGAGGAAACTCAAACAGATATATTAAATTTAAGAGAAGAAATATGCGGAGTTTTATAAAACAAAATAGAAGCAATAGAAGATAAATTAGAAAACAATAAAATTGCTTGAAGAAAGAATGAACTAAATGAATTGACATAGTAAAGGAAGCGAGCGAATATTTAATAATGGACCATCGGGAAGAAACCACTCACAAGTTTTAAATTGTACCTCCAAATTTTGATGGCAAAGTTCCATGGTCAATCTACTACAAGCAGTTTGAAGCCGCAGCTATAGCTAATCGGTTTGCAGACTGTTCCTGACCGCCTGTAAGAAAATTACAAACTCTTAATCTCACGTTTAGAAATGAGATATGAAGATGCTCATCTTCAACAAGTGTATCAAACTCAAACTAAAAGTTTGGTTCAGAAAGCTGCTGAAAATCTTCAAAAGTTTGAAGCTGACATCGCCAAATTAACACGGCTTGCGTATCCTACAGCACTAGATACCTTCTTGGAGCAGTTGGCTATTCAAACCTTTGTAGACGGCCTTCAAGACAGCGAAGCGCAGCAGACTCTCCGGTTACCTCGACCGAAAACGTTGGATGACGTCTTAACCCATGCTTTGGAGTTCGAGGCGGCGATACAAGCGTCGCACCGAGGCAGCCATAAGTTCCGTTGTGCTGTGGAAATACCCTCGCACACAGAAGAAAGCATTGAATAGTGCGACGTGTAATTCGGAAACAAGTAGCTCGAGGAAGAGAAATGACGTGTTGGAACTGCGGAGAAGTGAGGCACGTCTAAAACAGGTCGACCGAATGGGGTGAAAGTCGACCTCAACGAACCATGCCTTAGAGATTACTATTCAAATGGCATCGCCTATGGATCAGTTGCATAGCATTTATCTCAATGGCAAGATCAATGTAAGAAGTGTTTAGTTACTGGTTGACACGGGAGCGATGAAGACCATAATTCGTCCGGACATATTACGGGAAAATGACATCACCAGTAACAGTACGACTTCGAACGGCGACGGGCGAAGAAATATCTACTTACGGACAAGTCAAAGTAACCATTGGTATGGGAATTGGAGTATTCGACCATCAAGTACTGGTAGCCGACAACGCGGAAGAAGTTATCCTGGGAATGGACATATGGAGGTATGAGTTCCATTTGGATATGAACAACGATGTCTTGAAGATCGACTGTGAAGGAATTTGATTTCATTCATCAGAGAATGCAGCCATACGAGTCTTAATGAGTGAAGACGTGACTCTGCCTGCAAGGACTGAAAGTGTAGTGCTGGCAAGCCTGGATGGATATCTCCGGGAAGGCTACATTCGCGCGATTGAACCAATGGAGAACGACTTAGATGAAAAAGGACTATTCATTGGCAGAACTTTAGTACGAGTGAAAAACATGATGTCAGTAAGGATCTTGAATGTCAACTCAGATCTAAGTAACGTTGAAAAAGAAGACCGTAGTAGGTCAATGCAAGCCAGATTCTCAAATTGTGAGATGCCTAAATTCTAATCAAGATACGACGCCAAATAAATTTCCACATCTATTAGTCATTCTTACCTCTAAATGCCAAAACCTCAGCTAAGACCAGCTGGCTAAAGTTAAAGTGTTGATACAACAGTATCAAAATGTGTTCGCGCTGGAGAGTGGTTCCAAAGGAAGAATTAACATGGTGAAACATAAAATTAATACCGTAGACGCTCGGCCGATACGACAAGATCCACGCCGACTTCCTTTGGTGAAAAAAGAAGAAACCGAATAATTATGGATATGAAAAGAGAAGGTTTTGCTTAGACTACAAACAGCTTAACGACGTGACCAAAAAAAAACAGCTACCCTTTACCGCGAATAGGCGATACGTTAGACACCCTGTTACAATCCCAGCGGTTTTCCACGATGGATTTAATGAGTGGTTACTAGCAGGTAGAATTTAAACCCAGGGATCGTGAAAAAACAGCTTTCACGATTAGTACTGGTTTGTGGTAGTTCACTGTGATGCCCTTCGGCTTGTGTAACGCTCCTGCAACGTTCAAGCGTTTGATGGAGACCATGGAAGGTCGTTTGAAGAACATTTAAACAAACTGAAAGAATTGTTTCAACGACTACGTTGGGCAAATCTGAAACTGAGCCCAAAGAAGTGCTACGCATTTAAGAAAGAAGTGCAATACCTTGGTCACGCCGTATCTAAAGATAAAATAAAGTCTGACCAAAACAAAATCTCATTAGTTCCAGCATGGCCAAGACCAATCGACAAACATCAGGTTCGAAGTACCGATGAAGCTTTTTAGAAAGAGTAGCGATTGACATCGCAGGGCCGTTCCCAGAAGCTGATTCGGGAAACAAATACATCCTGGTGGCGATTGGATGGAGACTTACGCCATACCCATTCAAGAAACAACTACAGTCGCAGACGTATTACTGAAAAAGTTTTTCTGTCGGTTTGGAGTTTTGTTGGAATTAAATTCCGATCAAGGCCGCAACTTTGATTCTGGGCTGTTTTAAGAAGTTTGCCGACTGTTGGGAATTAAGAAAACTAGAACGACGCCTCCCCATCCTTAATTTAATGGCATGGTTGAGCAGATGAATCAAATAATGGGAAAATACTTAACCAAAGTGTCCGAACACCAAAGAGACTGGGATCAGTACTTAGACCTTTTCCTAATGGCATACCGATCATCCGTTCACGAAAGCACAGGCCAAACACCATCCTGTCTGATGCTCGGTCGCGAAATACGACTGCCATGCTGGAGAAGACTACGTCAGCAAGCTGACCAAGAGGCAGACGAAGTACATGAGGAGGTCCGTAAAAACACACAAATTGCAAGCGCCAGAATGAAGACTAGATATGACGTCAAAGCACAAAATGGTGGGTTTCAACCTAGCGACATGGCATGCTTATATAATCCCCAAAGGAGACGTGGTTTGTCACCGAAGCTGCAGAGACAATGGTCCTTATTAAGTCGTGCATCGTATTAATGACGTTATATATCGCATCTGAAAACCACAAGAGGCAAGCCAAAAGTGGTCCACATTGATCGTCTAGCCTCGTTTGCTGGCGATAACCACAATACGCAAGTTCAGGTCCGAACCAGA
This sequence comes from Aquatica leii, assembly GCA_035610365.1. Taxonomy (NCBI): domain Eukaryota; kingdom Metazoa; phylum Arthropoda; class Insecta; order Coleoptera; family Lampyridae; genus Aquatica; species Aquatica leii. The sequence continues at coordinate 118,652,292 of CM069432.1, forward strand.
GTAATAACTAGCAGGACCAGAAATCAAATCGAAGGAATGGAGTTTAATAAGTGTATGAGCTTATACGGACCTTTTGGAAAATCTAGGTTCGGAGTTAAAACCTGTTCCAAACACGAAAAGATTACGCCATCGCACATTGCTTGAGCAAGGATCTTGACATGTCCAAAGGGGTTGCAGCCGTATTTAAAAAGAAGTTTGGGAGGCTAGATGAACTACTAAGACAGCAACCGGCAGTCGTAAAAGTTTTTAAACTACGTGGTGGCAGACGCTTCGTTTTCTATCTGGTCACCAAGAGATGCTCGCGTACCAAGCTGTTATATGAAAATCTGTGACGAACATTATGGAATCTCAAGAGAGAAATGGAGTTCCACAGTTCGAAACATGTTGGAGGTCGTCTTCTGAGGAACAGGCGTTCAAGTGTTGGTCTGCAGTTACCAACCAAGGAGAACATCGGGTCAAGAAAAATCCATTAACTGCTAATTTTATGGTCAAAGAAGTTGCCCAAATGGAGAGAGCTGCCGCTATCGCTACGATCCGTCACATGCAGCTTCCTGTTCTTGAACAGAACAGTTTTAAGAAGGGGGTAGTAGTAGGTTAAGTTGGAGAGTTCTGTGACAAGAGGAGGAGTACTCCTCCTCCGTGACCTACATTACAAAGTTTTAAATGACCTAGAGTAACCTTACTCCTCCTCACTGACCTACATTCAAAGCTCTAAATGACCTAGAGTAACCTTACTCCTCCTCACTGACCTACATTCAAAGCTTTAAATAACCTAGAGTAACCTTACTCCTCCTCACTGACCTACATTCAAAGCTCTAAATGACCTAGAGTAACCTTACTGCTCTTCTCTGACATACACAGAAGAAGATCAACACATTACACAGGAAGAGGAGGACTTTGTTTAGTAATACTTCACCATGCGTATTACTCTTCTCCCGTGACCTATATATAAAGCTTCAAATGACCTAAAGTAATGTCACTTCTCCGTTATCTACATACAAGTAATCAAAGAGTAGATTGATTAAAAGTTTTTATTTATTCTAACCTTCAAACACAATTACTATATAGAGTAATTTATTAATTGTACCTACAGTGTATTTAATAATAAAATAATAAATTACAATAAATCATATATTGAGCCAAAATAGTATATAAGAAAAATTAATATTAGCATAAGTAATAACATTTAAAATGTAATGGACAGTATACCATATGTGGTACAAATAGTTGATAGAGACGTGTAGTTAGTCGAACCACATTTGTCTAATAAGTTAATGTAACGTACAGAGTTCCAATCGGTTTGTAGAAAACTTAAGTTGTTATAAAAACGTAGTCGAAAATCCTGTGGTTCTGCAATTGGTAGAACTTTGACACCGTATAAATTTAATGGTATTAGTTTATACCACTTTGTAGGATTACTTTTAAAAGATGTATATGTTTTAGAACAAAATGGTGGTTGCAGTACATAAAAACTGTTGTTAGAAACAGCTGTAAAAACCAACAGACTAAAGATTTTTGGAACCATCGCACACACAAAAGTTGAATACACAACTAACAACACGTGTCACTGTTTGGCATAATTATAATACCGTGATCATTGAACGAATCACATTTACGCCAATTTGTGTGAATATAATGGTTACTGCTAGAAAATTGTATACGAAATTCTTTCGAAGTATTGGGTGCTGTTATAGTAAAAACTTTAATACCATGTAATACGTTAGGCATAAGTTGAAACCACTGGTGTGGGTTATCTTTAAAACAAATAATAGCGTCTTCACAGTTCGGAGGTTGAACTATATAAAGAGTATTACCATAACAAGCACTGAGCACAACTGATTTAAAAATGATGGGAATCATTGCAACGTCGAAAATACACTAAACTAAACACAATCTGAAAGAGACATATATATATGGAAGTCAAAGTAAAAAATTACTCAAATTGTAATAAAAATTTTATTTATACGCTTTTATTAGCGGATAGTTCACCGCTACACCTGATTAAAATGGAAGTCATACAAAGTTGCAACGTTTCTTAATACACAAACTGCTGCATTAATAGTATGAAAACAACACATTGCTGGTTGTTTATGAATTTTCATTTCATTAGAAAGTTCGATAACGTGTTGATAAATATTCTTGGACAATATTTTTTTTTGGTATCCTCTTACATATACCAGTTCATTCTTCGTTATTTTCTTTACTATTCTTGAAAATTCTTTTATGTCTACGTACCCACTATCCCACGATAAACCATGGTGTTGTCGATATACATATTCCGCTGTTCTTTTTGCAGAGCAATCCAACGATGTATATTCAAATGGTGGTTTAAAAAGGAAATGCGAATATGCTTTTCCATTGTAGGAGGCCAGTTCTTTTGGATGGAATAAATGTAAGGGTTTGGTGGAAATGTACCCTTGGACATCGATTACAATTCTATTTGCCATGACGAGTTCAGGTGTAGCGATGAACTATACGTATACTACTTAAACTCTAAGCTTTTATAGCAGCATTATGGTAGTAGGGATAGCACAAAAAGCAGTTAAAACTTCACTGTAATAAATATATGTAACAACACAACTGTTCAACTGTACCCCGCTCTCACGCCCCGTCCCCCGCACTCAACCGGAGCGCCTCCGAACGACCTTGCAGCATACGCCTGTTGTCAAACCGACAACACCGTAATACAATCTTTGCCTCTCAACACAACTGTTCAACTGTAAGTGGAATAAGCACAATTTCGAGGTCTTGCGTAAGCTCCATGACGTATCCAAAACACACTCAAACGGGCGTTACTGACCACACACGACGTCAAACACCTATACCTTTTCGGCCTTGACCTCAAAAGCTCGATTTCTCCACGAGAAAGTTTGCTTAACCCTACCACTTATGACGTCACAAACAGTATATATACGAGGGAGGTAAGTGGAGGGAACTCATTCGCAGAGATGTCCTCCTCAAGTAAACAAGTGCTTACAAGTGACGGTGTTGTGGTTGCTGCTAAAAAATGTAAGTTTGAAATTATATATTTGCCTACTAAATCTACTACTCGAATTAATGTTTTACAAAATTTAAAATTAACTCCTATGTCGGATTGCTGTACATCTATTGATGCAGTACTACAGCATCCGTTTCCTATTAATCAAATTGAGGATGTCATCGCTGATATCCAATCGCACTGCGGTGTAACCCTTTTAAAGAATGTGTGTGATGAACTCCACGAACAACTTACACCGTCTACATATTCGAGGAGTTCACTGACATCGTTACCTGACCCTTTTCATGAAGTCATGGACATTTCATGCACCTGTCATGATATTCAAAATACACAAGTTTGTTTAGAACATGTAGGGTGTGAAATTGTTCCTGATGTTAATGTGAAGAGTTTGGAATCTTCGACAGCCGATGATCTCTCTGGTCCAGTCGATGGTTAGTGCGCTTGCAACTATGCATCAACGTCAACGTATGTGTGCATGTGTGTTACCAAATCTGAAGCGGAGAAGAGAGACACGGAACTTGTTGAAGAAACGATTACCTGTCCTTCAGCTATTGCTCAGGTGTTATCTGTATTTCCACCATTCTCTTCTGAGAATTTTTTGTTTACTTGTATTGATTTTTTAGAACAACTTTTTATAGAAAACAATAGATGGTACAGCATCAATGTAGTCCGACATAGAGTTAAAAATGCACAATGTACTCCTTCTATTTTCAAAAAAAAAACTGATCCAACAGCTTCCAGAGTCGGCAAAGAGAAGACGTGCATTGTGTTACAAAATTAAGAAAATGTGCAATTTAGACGATAAATTGATTGACTTTTTGTATTTTAATTGTAATGCTTATCATTTTAAGTATTTCAAAAATTTCGTTTTGGCAAGAAAAAAGGCAAATAAACACCTGACAATATCCATGAACCTCTCCTACCCCCGTTTCCTTATCCTGGTGACGCTGCTACATTGGGTGCTCGTCCCGTCACTGCACAGTAATTATTCTTACTGACTGTAGTGTATTTTATATCAGTCCCTCGTATGTCACATTATGTAAAGGTTAAAGCAATGATAATGCGCGCGCATGCGAGTAGAAAATGGTTACCCTATTGATTGTAGTTCGTTTTGAAAAATATATAATGTAAATAAACAGTTACAAGTAACATGTATTATTTTGTCTATAACAAAGACATAACAAAAGTGGCGACGAGGATAAAAAGTGATTCGTGATTGTAAATAGTGTCACCTTCAACCGAGCTATTCAGCTGACAACTCCGTCATAATTGGTAACAAAAATTATTTTTAATTTCGTTTAAATATCTATTACCTATTGTATTTTATTCAAAATACTATTAAATAATTATGGCAGACGATGCACAAACGGCAATATTGCAAACTCTAAAGCAACAAGGTGACGCTTTAGCATGTATTATACAAACCTTATCTACAAGGCAAACGTCAACAAATATTACAGCGGCTAACCCAGTGAGTCACACATTAATGTCCCACAGTGTAACCTTTGAAATTTATAATAAAGACGAAGATTTTTCTTTATATAAAGAAAGATTAGAATTTTTTTTCCGTTTACGACAACTTACAGCGGATACGGATGACTTTCGAACTGCAAAACAACAAATTTTATTGAACTGCATAGGCAGTCAAACTTATAAATTGTTATCGTCACTAAGCGCTCCAAAAAAACCTAGTGAACTGTCATATACAGAAATAATAGAAATATTAGAAAAACAACTGTGTCCAACTATCAATGTTTTTACAGAAAGGCATAAATTCTTATCGAGAGTGCAATTGAAGCACGAAACGTTATCAGCTTATATAGCAGCGTTAAAATTAAGTAGTCAAAGATGTAAATGGGAATGTAATGGTTGTAGTCAACAAATAGATTCAGTATTTGTAGCTCAGTTTATTAGAGGATTGAGTGATGTGCACATAAGAGAAAAACATTTGCAAATGGAATCAGCTGACACGGCTGATACAAATAAAGTTTTAGAATATGCATTAAATATAGAAGCAGCAAGGAAAGAGAGTGAAGAAGAATATAAAAAAAAACAATATCTTTGAAAATTCGAATATGGCAAATGATGCTGGTGCTGTAGTTCACAAGATAGGGCAATCAAAAAAATCATTTCCAACACCTGGCACATCAAAAAACTTCAATAATAAAGCAAATATATATAAAGGGTTATGTTTGCACTGCGGGAACAGTAACCATGCTACATCAGAATGCAGATCAAAGCATAAGCTGAAATGTAGGAAATGCAATAAAAGTGGACACCTTATTAAAGTATGTCTCAGTGATACTAAATACAATCAAAATCAGCAAGGGGCTGGGGGTAAACACAACAAAATCAAAACCATTGAATTAGAAGATGACGACCCATCTTTTATAAATAACATTATTGACAGCAATAAAAAAATATTAATTGATTTGTTTATTAACAACAAATGCCAGTCTTTTGAATTTGATACGGGTTCCCCCATCTCAATATTGTCTGCAAAAGATTTAAATAAGTTAAATTTTGGCAAAGTAAAAATGCACCCTTGTAATGCATATAATGGTACGGCGATTGAACCGCTTGGTATGATTGAGGTCGAAATTGCTTATAACAGAAAAACTATACATGGGAATTTATACGTAGTTGAAGAGAATTTTTCTCCCATCATGGGGCGAGATTGGATAAACAAATTAAAGCTTTTAAATTTTGAAAATATACAAAATGATAAAATTAATGCTATTCAGCCTAATTTAAATAAAAATATTGATTACATTTTACATGCATACGAATCAGTTTTTGATGAAACTGCGGGAATCATTCCGAATACAGAAGTATCACTTCAATTACGAGAAGAAGCAAAGCCTATTTACTTGAAGCCTCGAACTATTCCATTCGCACTGTTACCAAAAGTTAATGAAGAATTGGATGCTCTTGAAAAACAGGATATCATTGAAAAAATTGATTATTCCTTATGGGGAACTTCTCTAGTAATTGTACCGAAGGCCGACAATAAAGGAGTAAGATTATGTGCAGACTATAAGGTAACGGTAAATAAACAGCTGGTGGATGCACACCATCCAATACCAAAAGTCCAAGAATTATTTACAAAATTGAGAACGGGAAGTTATTATTGCGTCCTAGATATTTCGAAAGCGTATTTGCATATAAAATTGGATGAAGAAAGCTCTCAGATAGCAGCGATAAGTACACACCGAGGAACGTATAAGGCAAAAAGATTATTTTTTGGGCTGAAAACAGCACCAAGCTTATTCCACGGAATATTAGATCCTATATTAAGCAGTATCGAAGGATGCTTAGCATATTTCGACGATCGACACAAACAAGCTGCAAAAGCACCTCTTCATCATTGGGAAGAGCCTAAAGAGCCCTGGCAAAGAATTCACGCCGACTATGCGGGTCCAGTGGATGGAAAATATTTTCTGATTGTGGTTGATGCGAAAACAAAGTGGCTCGAAATCAATTATCAATCATCTCCTCCAACATCAGAGAGTACAATCAAAGCTTTGAAGAGTATTTTTACGAGTCAAGGTCTTCCGTTTGTCCTAGAGACAGACAATGCAAATATTTTCAAATCGTATGAATTTACAAGTTTTTGTGAAGCGCACGGAATTAAACAACTATTTTCGGCACCCAATTATCCAGCTACCAACGGGTTAGCGGAAAGACTTGTACAAACAGTAAAACAAAAATTAAAAGCTATGCTAAGAGTGTCGATTAAGGAAAAGCTTCAACAGATTCTGTTCGATTATCGAATTACACCGCTAGTTGATGGTAAAACGCCAGCAGAACACCATATGGGAAGACAATTAAAATCCAAATTACATATGTTAAAACCAATTCCAAAAAGAATAAAACCAGAAGAACCTAAAATAAAAAGAGAATTTTTAATCGGACAGAGAGTGTTATCAAGGAATTACATCGGTAATAAGAAATGGCTATTAGGCACGGTAGTAAAGAGATCAGGAAGATTGCATTATGTAATCAAACTTGATTCGGGATATACATTAAAAATACATTTAAATCAGCTAATGTATACAGAGTGCAATAAACAAAATGTGTCGCGTTATCAAAATGTATCAAACTACACAAGAACTGAAGATCCAGAAGCAGAACATAGAAAAATTATTGCAGTGCTACCACCTCCAACGGCGAGAAGTGATAAAGCAACCGCGAAAATGGATTTGACGAGTGCGGAAATCATACAGCCACGTGCAGCTACTCCTACACCTTTGGTGCGGCGTTCCGTCCGAGCGAGGAAACCCGTGCAGAGACTAAATTTGTGAAAGACTAAGTGTGAAACTTTAGTTTTATGTTAAGTTCTGTTTATTATCAATTATGTTCAGTAACAGTAATGTATTATTTTTTCATTAGTGTATTTTATATCAGCCCCTCGTATGTCACATTATGTAAAGGTTAAAGCAATGATAATGCGCGCGCATGCGAGTAGAAAATGGTTACCCTATTGATTGTAGTTCGTTTTGAAAAATATATGTTATGTATAATGAAATATTGTTCATCACTGTATATAGGCGCAGATCATTTTGCCATGCGCAACACACAGCGACATACGCGCCATGATGATCTTAGCCACCATGTTCATTATTATACGATTAACAACGTTATTAAAATAAAAGCATAAAACGTATAAATGGTGTATCTTTTCTGTGATAACAAGTACACAACAATTGGCGACGAGGAAAAATAAAAAGAAGGGACGGAAAAGTAAGGAAAAGTAAGTCAAACAAGTTTATAAATTAAATATAAGCAAAATGGCTACGTACGTCGGCGTGGTTCCTCAATACATGGATGCTACAGCAGATTTCGTTCTGTACGAAGAACGGTTGAATCATTTTTGTACTGCTAATAAAATCGTCGATGAAAGCACTAAAATCGGATTACTACTCAGTCACATCGCAGATTCAATCTATTCGACTTTAAGAGATTTATGTTATCCCGATTCACCACAATCCAAAAAATACGAAGCGCTAACAAAATTGTTAAAAGAGCATTACAACCCAAAAGTAAATGCATATAGGGAACGCATTAACTTCTATTCATCCATTCAATTAACCAACGAAACAAGCAGCGAATGGTTCGCAAGGATCAAAAAATTGGCTGTAAACTGTAACTTTGGAGTCAATTTAAAAAGCGTGCTAGCTGATAAATTTATAAGTGGAATGAAACCAGGTCCAGTGTTGGATAGGTTAGTAGAAGAGAGTCCCGATACAAAAAGTATCCAAGAACTTTTGGCAGTGGCAACGACAAAAGAAACATCAGTAAACAATTCCTTTAATAATGTCAACGCCATCTTTACAAGAAAACAAGCGGGGGTGCGATATACGCAGAACAAGAGACCTCAAAACCAACAATATGGCTATCACCAAAAGGACGAACAAGTAAAAAATTACCAACAGTTACAAAATCCTAACCAACCCAGTTTTCAACCGAACACAAGACTCGAACCTCCAACAGTTATCAGCAACCAAAGAACACAATTGAGAAGATGTTCATGTTGTGGTAAAAAACACAAGGGTATCTGTAAGTATGTAAATTATAACTGTAATGCATGCGGAAAAACCGGACATATTGTAACTGCTTGTAAGTATAATAGAAATAGGCAAATTAATATTGTTGAACCTGAACAGGAACAATCAAATTCACAAGTTGAATCAATTTATAATATTAGTTCTACATCAAAGCCTATCGAGCTTGAAGTTTTAATTGATAACAAATCATTTCTAATGCAACTTGATTCAGGATCAGCAATATCGGCTGTAGATACACAATTTTATCAAAATAATTTGTCAAATTATGAACTACAGCTTACTCAAATGTCATTCAAAGGCTACACAGGTGAAGCAATTGTACCGGATGGTTATGTTCAAGTAGAATTAGGATATAATAGCGTATATAAAAAGGTTAATCTATATGTTATATCAAATGCAACCGCAGGTTTACTAGGCAGGGATTTTATTCAGGAGTTTAATATATGCTTTAACACTGCAGGAATAAACATTGTGGATTCGGTAGTCATCAAGGAGGTGCTGCTGAAAGAATTTCCAGATGTCTGCACAGAGAAAATAGGACGTTTCAAATACGCTGACATAGCTTTGCAATTGAAACCTGATGCGATTCCTATACATTCACCACCTAAACCTGTACCCTTAGCCTTAAAAGCAAAAATGGAATATGAGTTGAACCGACTAGAACAGCAGGGAATTATATCTCCCACTGTAACAGCTAAATGGAGTTCCTACGTTGTACCTGTTTTGCGTAAGAATGAGACGGTAAGAATTTGTGGTAGTTATATAACCTTAAATAGAAATTTAGTTGATATTTATTATCCATTGCCACGAATAGATCAAATTTTTGCTAGTTTATCTGGTAATGTCAAGTTCTCAAAGATTGACTTAGCAGATGCATATATGCAATTTGAATTGAACGAAGAATCTAAAGAACTTGTTACTATATCTACTCATAAAGGTTTATATAAAGTTAACCGGATCCCTTTTGGTATCAAATGTTCTAGTTTCTATTTTCAAAAACACATAGATCAATTATTTCAAGGTATAGATAATGTTTACACTTTCCAAGATGATATACTGATTGGTCACAAACAAAACGAAAATTGTTTGGACATATTAAAAACAGTTTTAACCATATTAAGAAATGCTGGCTTAACAATTAATCTACAAAAATGCACATTTTTGCAAGATAAAGTATCTTATTTAGGTCACGACTTAACTAAAGACGGCTTATCGAAAAGCGTAAGTAAAGTTCAAGCCATTATAGCAGCTCCACGTCCAACTAATGTTTCAGAACTTAGATCTTTTATTGGTATGATCAATTATTATAGCCAATTCGTTCATAATTTAGCTAACGTTATGTCACCATTGTATGATTTATTAAAAAAAGATTCGGAATTTTGTTGGAATGAAAAATGTGAGAAAGCGTTTAGCACCATTAAAGAAATAATAGTTTCAGATAAAGTTTTAACATATTTTAACCCACAACTGCCCATAATACTCACATGCGACGCTTCAGAAAAAGGCATTGCAGCGGTATTATCCCATAAAATGCATGACAACAGTGAACGCGCGATATCGTATGTTTCGAGAACTTATACGAAGGCGGAAAAAAATTATTCGACAGTTCACAAAGAAAGTTTAGCATGTTATTACGGTGTCAATAAATTCCAAGACTATTTGTACGGTCACAAATTCACAATAAAAACTGATCAAAAATCATTATTAACACTATTCGGGAAAACAAAAGAAATAAACCAATTATATGCCAATCGTATAAAAAGGTTTGCTTTGTACCTGTCAAATTTCGATTTCGACATTCAACATATAAAAGGAAAAGATAACGTTGTTGCTGATTGTCTATCTAGACTACCATTAACAGAGCATAATACGCCAGACGAACCGGAACACAATTACATATATTTTTCAAATGTCGACATTCCCGTCGATAACGAAAGAGTCAAATCGGAAACACTCAAAGATTTCTTAATTAAAATTTGTAATTATTTAAAGAAAAATTGGCCTTCCAAAATTGATAGTGATTTAAAGTCATTTTATAAAAAAAGAAATGAACTAGAGGTAATAAATGATTGTTTATTTTATGGTCAACGTATCGTAATACCCAAAACTTTGCAAAAAGAAGTTCTGAACGAACTACACGTATCCCATGAAGGAATCGTTAGAACTAAGGCGCTAGCGCGATCATATCTATGGTACCCAGATCTAAATAAAGACATTGAACACATGTGCAAGTCATGTCATAGTGGTTTAACGGTCAGATCAGAACCTCCAAAATGTTATATATCTTGGCCAGAGAGTACTGAACCATTTCATACTATTCACGTAGATTTTTGTCAATATAATAACAAACAATTTTTCATAATCGTAGATACCTATACAAAATGGCCGGAAATATATCCAATGTCAAAGATAACTTCTCTCGAAACTATCGAAAAGTTTAAAGATTGTTTTTCTAGATTTGGAATTCCATCCACTGTAGTCTCTGATAACGGTCCATCTTTCGTTTCTGAAATCATGGAAGAATTTTTCTTCAAGAACGGCATCAAACATATAACAATTTCCCCATACAATCCACAAAGCAATGGACTTGCAGAAAATGCAGTCAAAACATTTAAAAACAAATTAACTTCTGCATTAATAGATCCCAAAAATAAGAGTTTATCAATTTCAGTACTATTAGCTAGATTCTTACTAACTTATAGGAATACCCCACATTGTACTACCAATATTTCGCCAGCAGAGGCAATGTTTAATCGGAAATTGAAAATAAAATTAGACCTATTGACAAAAAACCATCAAAAGCAAGACACGTTAACTGTAAATAAAATAAAAAAATTAGATGTAGGACAGTCAGTAATAATTAGGGATTATAGAGACCCCAACAAAAAATCATGGGTTAACGCTATCATTATGAAAAGCCGTGGTAGGGCGACTTATTACTGTAAGTTAGATAGTGGACAGATTTGGAAAAGACATCCAAATCAAATTAGAATACGCGAAATCCACGAAGAAGTACAAAAAGGTATTCAAATCAACCTGTCATTAATCATAAGGTTTCCATTTCCTCATTACCTAAACCTACTCCCTCATCGCAACAGATTGATATAGATTCAACAGTGCAGTCCAAAGCAGCACCCTTGACGACAACTGAAAACGCAGTTACACGTAAACCATCAGATACGAGCGTAAAAACAAATTCTAATGCTGGTAATGTAATGCGACCAAAACGAATTTCGCAAAAACCAAAATTCTTTAACGATTATGTAAAATAGAATAAGATAGTTTAAGACGCCATCCTTATGTATGTATTTAAATTAGAGGAGAGATGTGTTATGTATAATGAAATATTGTTCATCACTGTATATAGGCGCAGATCATTTTGTCATGCGCAACACACAGCGACATACGCGCCATGATGATCTTAGCCACCATGTTCATTATTATACGATTAACAACGTTATTAAAATAAAAGCATAAAACGTATAAATGGTGTATCTTTTCTGTGATAACAAGTACACAACAATATATAATGTAAATAAACAGTTACAAGTAACATGTATTATTTTGTCTATAACAAAGACATAACACTGACTGAAAATGTAGCTTGTCTTAATGACAATATAGAAAATATTAAATATTACTATAACTCATAGTATTATTTTGTAAATTACAGCAAAAGTTTGTAATCAATGCGGACACGTATTTACACGAAGCGATAACCTCAAACGTCACTTACAAAATTCCTGCAAAGGTGTTGCTCCAAATGATGAAGTTAAGAAACGTAAATTTGAAGATGGAGGTGAGTCTTCATCTAAGAAAAAAATTGATGATAACCAGGAAGTAATCGTTAACGTTAGATGTAACGAGTGTCAAGAAGATGTACTCAAAGCACATTATCGAGGACATCTCCGAAGTAATCGCCACAAAATTAATGCTTGTCGATTTATAGATGATGAAGGTATTCAAATTATACAATCAGCATTTCAAGATAGGCTCATGAGTTATAAATTATCACCTAGTAACCAACATGTAAAAGTAGTAGACTTAATGAACGAGTTCAGTGAAAAAATAAGTAGTCTTATGAATAAACAGGTTGCAAAATTTAGAAACGTTAAAGTTAATTGTGAATTATTTGGGTTATATACATTAAAGCAACAAGAAGTATTAGATATCAAGTCTTTTCAAACAAAGTATGAAATTCTAAGCCCAGGTACGGATGTTGCAGAACTATACAACAAGTTTGTGGAAATTTTAGATAGAAAGGAATCTGAATTCCAAGAAAAAGATTCGGGTGAGTTAAGTATCAAAAATGTTATATGTTATAAAAGTTTGTTTTAGGTTGGGTTTTGGTGAAATTTCTGCATGTGGAAGTAAATTTCGTTAAGTTCAATTCGTTAAAGGCATCTTCGTATGTTAAACTACCCGTCGAAATCATACATAAAAAGCTGTCATCAATGTTATGAATTTTGATGAATTCTGTTTTGGATGGGCTGTGGCATCTCCACTAGTTGTTCCGAATGGGAATCCGCAAAGAGTTGCGTCCTATCCCGATTTTCGAACCTTATGCAATTAGGATGGTATTACTTTCCCTATGAAACTAACTGATATTGGAAAGTTTGAAGACAACAACACATATCGGTTAACGTGTACGGATTAGAAGAAATTACAGAACAAGGAACACGAAAAATTGAAGTTGTGGGGCCACTATATTACACGAAAAAGAAGCAGAATACTCACATTAATTTATTGTTAATAGAAAACAACACGGGTTCTCAACATTATTGTTGGATCAAGAATTTTTCGCGATTGGTGAGTACACAGTTAACAACCCGGCACGGTGCAAAATATTTTTGTGATTTCTGTTTACATTACTTTAGAAATGAACAACTGCTTCAACGACACGTAACACATGATTGTAATTATGTCTACACAAAATTACCCACACATAATGCTACAATTGATACAACCGGTGCAATTACGTATGATAATGTTCTTAAATTTAATAATTTCCATAAAAAAATGTCTGTTCCGTTTATCATATAGGCTGATTTTGAGTCACTGCTTATACCTGTACATACGGCGTTTCCTAATCCAAAGGATCCCTTCACTGTCAAAACATGTAAGCATGAACCATATGCTTTCGCGTACTACATTAAATTTACTGGAGAATGATGAATGGTCTCGTTTCAAACTGTATCGTGGTTTAGATGCCGCTAGAACATTTATTAACTGGTTAGAATCGGACATACATCAAATATATTCTAACCATTTAAAAGAGTCGAAACCGATGCTTCCACTAACTGCACCAGAATTGGTTGAGTATGTAGCAGCACAACAATGCTTTATTTGCAAGAAAGAATTTGGCAACCCTGGCAATCCAAAAGTAAAAGATCATTCTCATCTTACAGGAAGATATCGTGGCGCAGCACATTCTACATGTAACCTTAATTATAAAATACCTAACTTTACACCAATATTTTTTCATAACCTAAGCGGGTATGATGCACATTTATTTATGAAACAGTTGGCTTTAGAAAAAGAAGAGGTCGATGTAATTCCACAATCTAAAGAAAAATATATCACGTTCAGCAAGAGACTACTAGTGGATAGAACACCTAAAGGAAATGGAAAAATGGAAGATGTGTACCTGCGTGTACGATTTCTTGACAGTTATCGTTTTCTGGCTTCATCCTTAGACGCGTTAGCACAAACTCTTGCAGATGAGCAATGTACCAGTTTACGAAAATTTTATTCTGATGATCAAAAGTTTAACCTGGCAAGAGTTAAAGGGATTTTTCCATATTCTTACGTGGACAACTACACAAAATTAAGTGAATGCTGTTTACCAAAAAAAGAAGATTTTTACGACACTTTTCGAGAGCAACATATTTCTAAAGAAGATTATCAACGTGCTACATAAGCACATGGTCAACGTTTCAGTGTAAATCGCTTGGAGATTATTCCGATGTATACCTATCTTGTGATGTGTTACTATTAACTGATGTATTTGAAAATATTCGTGTACTCTGTCAAAAAAATTATGATTTAGATCCAGCTCAATATATTACGGCTCCTGGTCTGGCTTGGGACGCAATGCTGAACATACGCAAGTAGAATTAGAGCTTTTGACTGATATGGATATGTACCATTTTTTCAAGAAAGGTATTCGCGGAGGTGTAAGTACATGCATTAAACGAAAATCTCTAGCCAATAAGCCATATATTCCAAGCTTTAATTCTAAAAACCCTACATCATACATTATGTACTTAGATTCCACAAATTTATATGGACATTCAGTTCGAGAGTATTTACCTCGTACAGGATTTACTTGGTTATCGTCTGAAGCTGTGAACTCTTAACGTTTTAAACATACCCGACGATGCCGAAGAGGGGTATGTATTAGAGGTGGATTTAGAGTATCCAGATAATTTACATGACCATCACAACGATTTACCGCTCTGTCCAGAAAGTATTTGTCCTCCAGGTTCAACCTCATCCCAGAAAAAACTCATTCCAAATTTAAATGATAAAACAGCATAGATCATTCATTACAGAAACTTAAAGCAATGTCTTAAGCATGGAGTGGTGCTTACTCATACACATCGAATATTAAAATTTCAGCAAAGTTCTTGGCTACGAAGTTACATCGATTTAAACACCAGGTTACGAAATGAGGTGAATACGAAATTTGAAAAGGATTTTTACAAACTGATGAATAACGGTGTATTTGGAAAAACAATGGAAAATGTGGATAAGCGAAGAAATATACGTCTATTAACTCATTGGGAAAGCTTAGGATTAGAGGCTTACGTGGCTAAACCAACTTTTAAGCAGGTGACCAGGTTCACTGAAAAGTTATAAGCCATAGAACTGTCCAAAACAGCTGTTGTATACAATAAACCTGTATATGTTGGATTTAGGATATTAGATATATCAAAAATTGTAATGTACCGGTTTTTTATGAAGTGTTACGATCAAAATATGAACAAAACGTAAAATTATTGTACAGGGATACAGACAGCTTAATAGTAGAAATACAAACACCTGATGTTTACGAAGATATGAAAATGCATATAAATGAATATGACACTTCTAATTATAAAAAGACAGAATATTCCAATTACTACTTCTGATGTAGGTAAAATGAAGGATAAATTTGGTGGAACAGCAGTTCATAGTTTCTACGGTGCTGGAGCCAAGTGTTACTGTGTTAATGTCGGGGATCAAGTTATTAAAAAAGCTAAAGGTGTGCGAAAATATGTAATACAACGCGATATTAGTGAACTGGATTTTAAACAAGTTGCTGAAGGTGAGAAGGAAACTATGATGTGTAAAATGTATGTGTTTAGATCTACTTTACATGATTTACACACAGAACTTATAAATAAAATAGCTTTGTGTTCTTCCGACGATAAACGATTTATAATACCTGGTACATGTAATACGTTGGCATGGGGTCATCAAGATATCGATTGGAACGTCAAAATAAATTCTTTATTAAAAGCTGCTTTTGATACCCTTCAAGAACCGGATGAAGAATGCGGCGAAGAGGACAAACAACCAGATGCGGAGTTTGAGAACTTTGATGGTTTTGAATCATCTGCAAACTGGGATTCCAGCACGTTACCACCACAATTCAGCGACCCCATTGATTTGGATGAACTGATAAATAATCATGTTCACGATATATAAATATATCTAAAAGTGGTGGGGATAATAAAAAAATAAATAAAAAAATAACTGTTTTATTTGTTTATATTACAGTGCTGTTGTTTATCCATGAATTATGAGATTTATCTAAACCTAACCATTTTACGTATAACCGATTACCACGACGTTTTAATATTTTTTCAACTAAATATATGTCTGCATATTTAACTTCTTGAAGTTCTTGTTCGTAAAAACCTCCTTTGATCTACTGATCTTTTACGTCCCTTAAAATGTATGTAGTAGGATTCGTATTTTGTACAGTCATTACTTGAAAAATTTCAGTGCTCCAATTTGGGTTAAAACCTTTTGCAAACACCCCCCGATGTTTACTAATTCGAACGAATGTACCTTTTGAAAATTTAGGTATTTTTAAATCCAAGACTTTTCTATTATCGAACCGAGATTTTAAAATGTTCTTCGAGTTGTTTTTATTCACATCCATCGGTTTATATCCAATAGTTTTATGAGTTGTTGAATTGTAATGTTTAACAATTAACGGTAATAAATTTATAAGATCCTTGTAAACTAAACTTTTTCCACATGAGGTTTTTTTAAATGCGATTTACTCGTTCAACGATGCTACTTTTTTTTCAGAATAAGTACTGTAATGATTTATAGCAAACTTCTTCATGAGATCTTGGAGTTGTTTATTATAAAATTCTTTACCATTATCAGTCTGTAAATTATGAGGTGTTGCTTTAACTAATACTTTTTTCATTGCATTAGATACATCTGTTCCAGTTTTTCGTTTTACTGGTTCACACCAAACATATTTTGAAAAGGTATTAATTACTACTAAAATGTAACGAAAACCTTTATTTAAACGTGCGTAGAGTATCATTTCTACTAAATCTGCTTGAAAGAGGCCATTCAATCCTTTAATAACTACACGCCTTCGAGGAAAATTTTTTCTAACCGGTTTATGAAGTTCTTCAATCACTTGCTGTCGTTCGGGCTCCATAACTGAACTCTTACAATGATCTCTTTCACCTTGCGATGTTAATCTGACCTGTTCGCTTTCTGATACCTTAATGACATTTCCCTTGTTTAGTAAGACCCCTTCTAAATCTTGCAGAGTCTTATATTTTTTTTCGTTGATATGTATTATACAATCATGCGAGCATCGCACGGTTATAATGCTAGCCTCAAGCAAAGAGAATTTATATTCGTTCCCAAATAAGTTGATATGTGAACCATCTGTCGTACCCATTACGTATACCGCTGTATCATAATGTAAAGAAGATACTTGTTTTACAAAATAAAGAGTTTCTGGATGAGCTTTAATTTGGTTAATATGTCTTCCAAACTTATCGAGCGTCATGTCTTATGTCTACGGTTACCACTAATATGAGAATGTGCTTAACAACACATCATTTTATTATCTTGGCAGATCGCAACTCATCAATAATGTAAATTATTTCGTTCGTGTGTCCTGTATGACCTGCTTCTTTAGAGCTTAATAATGTTCTTAACCAATTAACTAATTTATTAGGATCTTTCCACGGAAGAAACTCTAAACGTTTGTTATTTAGCTGCAGCATCTGTATATGTCCTCCTTCTTTTAAAGTAGTAGAATTTGATCGGACACGAGTCATTGAAGTAGCTAATAACGGTTTGATTATATTAGAATATTTTTTACCAGCAACTTGTATTTGTTTTTTTGGATCATAGTGTCTACGTGTTGTGTTTGTTCGTATGATTATATCCTTGTATTGAATTTGGTCTTGTTGTTTATAACCAATCGGGATTCGTTTAAATAACAGTTCGTATAAACCGGGAGTAGCCGTATATCGAAACTCTTCTTCTGATGGACGTTTGATGAGCAAATCTTCTCCATCAAACTCTAGATCTGAATCTCCTACTTGAAATTTATTTAAAGCGGGGTCAAAACGCACCCCATAATTATGATCAAATTCGTTATTTACATCACGGAACAATGATTCTACATATATCTTTGCCAAACCTTTATATTGATTTAAATAATCTTGAAAAGCTTGATTTGTACCAAGTTCGGCGAGTTTGCTTCGTAGTTCGTCTAACGTGGGAATATTATCAACTTTTGCATCGTCAGTATGTGCGATCACATCAGTATCTAAAAACGCAATTTCTTTAGGTTGTTCAGAGGTATGTGTAGTGTATACTTACCTTTTTAGGCTTAAAAATAGATGATGTTGGCAACAATGTAAAAAACAATAATGGCTAATCTCGTGTAGTTAAGAGGTACATGTATTCTTATGTATTCTTGATGGAAATAAACATTGTTTAAATCAACTTACATTCATTGTTATAACTACAAATACAGCAGTATGATGTGTTGAGGGTCTTGTGGGAGTAATAGCGTGAGAAGGTTTAAACTAGTCTGTTATTTGTGATTTTAATTCCACTGAACGTTGTTTGACTTTCTCAGAAATATCGGACGAAAGTTGTTTTTTTATGGAAACCGTAACATCAGGTTCCCAGTAAACACGGATTGAAACTGTTACAGTCACAAAATTAAAACAATTGTTTCATTGCGTTGTTTCGTGTTAGTTCCATTTTTATATCATTTACATGTAACTGACAGTAAATAAATTGAAAGAGTTCCGATTTTTCACAATCAGTTTTAAACCGTTTCAGTACTTGCAATTTTTATCCCATAATCAGCAACCGTCTAAAAACTGATTTATTAAAACCGAATATTTTTTGAATAACTAGAATTGTTTGAAGATCGATTAAATAAGATTGAATTATTTTCAAAACAGTGGAATCGTTCTAGGAAAAACGAATACTTTGTGATTAGTCAGCATTAGTCGTTGCTATACTTTTGATTACTGTCGTCAACGCTTGCGCTGCAAATTAATATCTTTTCACTTGTTCGGTTGTAGTTTGATAAGTGATGCTGTGTGTACAATTACGAAATGGAACAATAAACGGTAAATCAAAACATTTTATTATAATCCATAAATGTAATCAATATTATTATCATTTCTGTTCTTTATGTATCATGTTTTAATTTGTATAAAAAAGAATGTAAATTAACACACATGGTTGCGTTAAGGTAGATTATTGCGTAAATCTGATGATACTTTAGGATTTATAATTACAGTTCAATTCTTCAAGTTTTCTATACGATTATGTACAGCTAAAGGTATTCACAGTGTTTTTATAACTTTCTTATGATTGCTAAAGTGATATTTATATTAAGTTTGTGTTGTTTTTGATTAAAAAAATGCAATTAATTTTGTGTAACTCTATGATTATGTATGTATATAAATAAAATATTTATTTCTATGTTACAGATGCGGTTAAAAGTTGCTACCTAACAGTAACTGATGCAGTTTTCGAGGCTTCCGTGAAAAGACCATATCAAGGAAAGTTGCAATATGTAAAAAACTCAATGTGATATTGTATTTAAAAATATTTATTGTGCAATAAAATTTGAAACGTGCATTCGAAAATGTATTATTATATTATTGAAAGAATTGTTTTAGTTCATTATTGAAACAAGAAAATCATATATTTATCGATCATTTAGTATCAGTTCAAGAACTAAGCTTTTAAAACGTAAACCGAATGCAACATTTAGTTTGCAACAGATTTGAATTTAAAATAGCGAAACTATACTGATTCAAATAAGTGAAACAGCCATGGACTTATAGCTATTTTATTGCAGTTAGGTTTCTTTTATGTTTGAAACAAGAGTGAATCATAAATTTTTTGTTTTGAAACTGTTACTAAACATCAATTTTGTGTTTACTGGGTTGTTCCCTGACAGTAAACTCTGAATCAGGTTTAATATTTGTTAATAATTCCTTTAATGGTTTAAACTGTTGTTTAATAATACTTTCTTTTTGTGACGTGTCCGCTTTCAAACAATCGGCCTTACGTTTTACAGCTTTACGTGCTCGAATTAGTTCTTCTCTTAACCGATTACTCATTGCAACTATCTGTTGTTGCATCGCGTAGTACAATTTATATTTTAATGAAACAATCAAATCCTTTTCTGTAACGACCGGAAGTTACACCACTCTCTTTATCGATAACTAAGAATCCATATTTATCTTGCCAACAATAACCACACAAAGTTTTAAACACATCAAAATACATATCCACATTTACATGATCTTCGTATATATGTTTTAAATTTCGTTGATCTTGTTGAAAAACGATAATCATATTTGTATTGGACGGCTTACGTTAAACGTGGTAACAAAATCATCTATTTCGATAGTATAGGACATTTAAAACCACCTTTGGAAGTAATTCATTATTTTCGCAGCGGCGGTAGCGTAAATATAATGTATAATTTTGACACACTTGAACTATTTAATACCTACAATTGCGGACATTTAGTATTAGACTTTTTATACGAACATTCGAGATAACTAGTTAGTTGTGTGTAAGGTTCTCTACCGAAATGTCGTGTACATTTACATTTACTGGATCGACTTCTATTCTACGCTCAGAATTTAATCCACCAATTTATTTAAATCCTAATAAAGAGTATGTACTTGGTATAACAAGTTTTGCAAGTTTTAATAGTATACCGAATGTAACTAATGAAAATAACCAATTTATCATAGGGAAAACAAAAGTAACGATTCCTGAAGGTTCTTACGAAATAAAAGATTTGGAAAATTATCTACAAGGTGCTGTACCTAAAAACTTTACTATTAAATTACGTGCAAACCACAACACCCTTAAAACTAAGATTAAATCAGATGCCATTATTGATTTTACACAAGAACATTCTATAGGACCTCTTTTAGGATTCAGAAAAAAGTTATTGCTTGCAAATCAATGGTCTGAATCAAGTTATCCAACAAACATTATTACGATCAATTCGTTATTAATCGATTGCAACATTACATTAGGAAACTATACAAATGGAACACCAGCCCACACTATACATCAGTTCTTTCCAAGCGTACCATCTGGATATAAAATAATTGAATGCCCTCTACATGTCACCTATTTACCTATTAGCGTACGAACTATTTCAAACATTACACTTAAAATAGTAGATCAAAATTGAAATCTTGTCAATTTTCGAGGTGAAGTCACAATACGACTACATTTAAAAGAACTTGATAATGGTATTTCGCTTTAAGAACCATTCTTGTGTATGTGATACCGAATCTGATAAAACAACACAATCCTTTAGTACGAAGATTAGTAAGCGATCGCACGTTAAACGATTAACAGTTAGTAACAAACAATTTCTAAAATCTTTGGGATTTACTGTACTAAAATGAGTATCTTAAACGTAAACGAAAAAGTTGTAGTTGATAATTCTATTATCAACTCAGAAATACATACCCATCAACCATACACTACGCGTTTCAAAAATAACGATGAAATTCGCATTCCTATTCAAGAAGATATGTGTACTCTACCATCTCAAAGTTACTTGTACATTGAAGGTAAATTACGTAAGGAAGATGCAAGCATATCATTAAATGCAAAATTTGCAAACAACGGTCTAGCATTTTTATTTAGTGAGATTAGGTATGAAATGAATGGCATTGTTGTTGATTCAGTAACAAAAGTTGGCTTAACTACTGCAATGAAAGCATTAATATCACATACACCAACTGAAAGCATAAAATATCAAAATTCTGGTTGGTATCCCACATCCGAAATTAAAACTACTAATACTTTAGGTCAATTCAATGTTTGCATACCACTGCGAAGACTTTTAGGGTTTGCGGAAGATTATCCTAAGGTAAGTTACTACAATTTTATACACATTTAAGTATATATTTCTTTTGTTGTAGGTTATTTTAAATGTTCGCCAAGAACTTGTATTAATACGCAGCAATACAGACGTTGACTGTGTTATATCTACTGATGATGATCCTATTAAAATCGAGATTGAAAAAATATTTTGGAAAGTTCCACATGTTACACCTGGTTTAGCTGAAGAATTAGCATTAACAAAGTACATCGATAAAAATATAGATACTCAAGTTGCGTTTAGAAGTTGGGAAACACATGTCTATCCTGCTGTACCAACAACAGATAAACACACATGGGCTATTAAAACAGCAACAAGTTTAGAGACACCTAGATACATAATTTTAGGATTTCAAACTGGAAGAGATGGTAACATAAAAAAAGATATGAGTAAATTCGATCATTGCAATATACAAAATGTTCGCGTATATTTAAATACAGATCGTTATCCCTACGATAACCTTAACATCAATTTTTCGGATAATCATTTTGCAATGCTTTACGAAATGTATGCACGATTCCAATCTTCCTATTACAAACACGATGCCCAACCTCTTCTAACACCACAACAGTTTACAGAACAAGCCCCATTAATAGTTATTGATTCTTCGAACCAAAAAGATTCTTTGACCACTAAAGCAGTTGTTTTACGTATAGAATTTGAAACTTCTCAAAATATTCCAAACGATACCGTTGCATACTGCTTGATTCTCCATGACAAAATATTTACATATAACGCTCTGACCAAGGCCATTCGTCATTTGTAACAAATTATAATATATATTGTGTTTGTATCACATATTAAAAGTAGAATGAACTATATCGTCTTACAAATATGATCGTTATTATCGATGTACAAGGATTCATGACTTCTGAAAAATGTTTCACTCCAAAAGAATTGGCTGTGTTTGATGGACATTCTATTGCACATTATGTCTTCAAACCACCGTTGTCGTGGTTAATGAACAATCATCACCGTATTTCCTGGGAAGAAGGATTTACTCCAGTACATTTATTTCCACACATCCTCAAACAACTAACACTAAATGCAACATCAGTTTACGTAAAAAGACGAGAAAAATCAAAATTTTTACAAAAATATATTTCTATACCCATTACAGAAGTTGAAGAAGAACCTGCACTAAAACCTATGCAAGCTAAATGTCTTTTTCATTCGGAACCTATGTGTTACTGTGCTTTATCTAATGTTTATCATTTGTATTCTAATTATGTGATGCAATAAAGTATTTTTTACGAAATTATATAATTTTATTTACATTAATTGTATACAAAACGTTCATGATATACAAGTGATCTATGATCATCTTTAAAAATATAAGATATATTCTTATCTATTTCTGCAATTCTTTTATAAAACCGATACCTATCTCGTGCTTTCTCTTCCCAATCACCTTTTCTTGCTTGTTGATAAGCAAATTTCCAAACTACTAATTTCTTAATTTCATACTCGTCTTTGAAGCGTACTTTATTCCTCATCACTGTACTAACACACTTTAAAACAATACAAATCTACTATATTTAATTGCATTTCTACACATTTTATAGAATATTCCCCTTTTAAAAACAAGTTACAAATATCTTGACCAATTATATATTTATTAGCAAGTTCTTTACAATAATCTACGCTAAATATACAATCAAATCTTTGAAGTATTTTATTTGCATCCGTTTCCAACTGTTGAAATTGAACTAATAACTCTTGAATAATTTTTATGTTAGTTAGATGTTTATTTTTCTTCTTGTGCTTCTTCTTCTGCCGATTTTTCTTCTGCTGATTCTTCTTCTTCAGAAGTGTCTGCATCACTCATGTATCGTTTTATTCAATTTCCAAACCTCGATAATCCAATATCCGACAACCGATTAATTAAACAAGAAGAACAAAATTTGGTTTCTAAATACTCTTTACAAATTTTTTGACCGTTTTTATACTTTTCCGCCAAAGTCGCGCACAGTTCAGGACTGGTGAATCCATACACTGCTTCATGTTCAGCATCGAATTCCAATGCGGAAAATTGCTGCACTAACCGTTCCACTGCTGTTTGAAAATCAACAGCTTTGGTCCAAGTTTGTTCTGCATAGGCCATCCACATCTGAACAGTTTGTACTACTACTCAAGCTCTTAATACCTAATATATAGTTAATCCCCTCCAGTTTATTTCCTAAACTTCTTTTGTTCTACTACACGTTTTTCCAATTCAACATCGAACACCACCTTTTCTGGATAGAATGTTACCACTTCTAACATACAACAAACCACGTCTGTTTTTGATAAAAATTGATCCAAAACATTAGATATGTTAGTTTTAGCATCTCCTGGTAGATCGAAAACAGCATTAATTACAGTATCATAAAAATTAGAAAATTCCTTTAAAACAATCTGATTTAATCGATAGTTTATGAGTACTGCCAATTTCCATATCTCCCAAAGAGATTCGCGACCTAGGTATACTTCTTAATTTTCTGCACCCACAATTTTTAATATTTTTTTTTGGTCAATAATTTCAAATATTATAGTTTTCGTTCCAACCTTTATCGGTTCACATATTGCTTCAGTACTTTGAAAACATCTATGTATTTTTTCTCGAAGCTCCAAAAACCACACCCATTCCTCTTCCGTAAATACGATTTCTTGTTTATAAGTTGCAAATATCTTTACTGACGGACAAAAATGATTAGCATAATTCATTCCAACACTGATAAATTTAGTTTTTGACTTATTTAAATTATAAACATTTTGATCAATTAATTGTATTGCACTTAACACCATATTACTGTCGGCCACCGATTTTTTAATAGTTTTTTGTTCTTAAATCGTTACATCACGATCTTTCATCTGTTGAACAAACTGCTTTATATGTTCCATTCTTAACAACCTCTTTCTAAACCCCAACTGTATTGTAAGTACTCTCAATCGTCTTATATATACCAACAAAAAAGGATGACTTAAAGTTATTATGGTTCATTTAAAGCTTTGTGTGTAAGTCTGTGAGGAGGAGTAAGGTTACTCTAGGTCATTTAGAGCTTTGAATGTAGGTCAGTGAGGAGGAGTAAGGTTACTCTAGGTCATTTAAAGCTTTGAATGTAGGTCAGTGAGGAGGAGTAAGGTTACTCTAGGTCATTTAGAGCTTTGAATGTAGGTCAGTGAGGAGGAGTAAGGTTACTCTAGGTCATTTAAAGCTTTGAATGTAGGTCAGTGAGGAGGAGTAAGGTTACTCTAGGTCATTTAAAACTTTGTAATGTAGGTCACGGAGGAGGAGTACTCCTCCTCTTGTCACAGAACTTAACCTACTGGCAGTGACACATTCGCGAAGTTTTTGTAAATTTCGAGAGCGTTCACGTACTTTTTATCCACGTCTAAAACGTTCATGAAAGAATATATAGAAGATTATCGAAAGATAGTAGAAATGTATAAATGCGGTATAAACAAGTCATAGATTAGTTATTTCCGTAATTCGAAGTCGGCAGTGTTAAGAAGATTATTTAAGTTTAAATAAGTAAGTGATTAACGCGTGTCGAGATAAATAGAACGGATTAAATACGTGTGTGACTGTAATGTAAACAAGTGTCAGTGTTTAGATAAATAAAATTTATCCGCGAACATTATCTTTCGAGTGATAGTACTATATAGGTTAGTGTAAGTGTTTTTAATAAATATCTTTAGATTTAATTACCTTTATTATGTACCTCTTTGTGTAGAAACGGGAAAACCAGAACAACTACCCAACAAACACTGCGCAGCAACGGGCCGGCGGAAAATCGACGCTTGATTTAATTACGTGAAGTGCTGGCCCAATGCTTGATATCCGCACAAGTTCTATGCGCGAGTAACGGTGGACCAACATTACTTCGGCAATTTACCAGCGTCCAAACCAGCACATAAATATAAATGACCCTAATACAACCGCAGTTTAATTAACTTAATAAGTCATAAAAATCTTGCTTCCATGAATACAAATCATCGTCTTTAAATCACTTGGAGCGATGCTGTTAAAGCATTCGTATACACAGAATTTGAAAGAAAAGCACTTCGCGATTGGACTAAAAATAGAGGAATTGAATAGTTAAACTGTTAAAATAATGTTAAATAAATTGACTTTTTATTCATTGTTTAATATATAAAATAATATATAACTAAATAAAAAACAATTTATCAATTAAGTAAACCTTTGGTTAATTGCCCGGCATTATTCTGTAATAATTATTTTATTATTAATTGGATCTTAGCTGAAAATTATAAGAATAAATACCTTGTTCACCCTATGCGATCTTCCACTATCTCGATCTCCTGCATTTCTAACAATTTCTAAGCCATAATTTAATTACAGCCTTCACTTTTTGCTGTGTGGCTGTTTGGGTTAGTGGGTTTATTCTTACAGCAACTGAAATAAAAGCATGAAATGATCATTGAGCAACC
Source organism: Aquatica leii (assembly GCA_035610365.1). NCBI lineage: Eukaryota > Metazoa > Arthropoda > Insecta > Coleoptera > Lampyridae > Aquatica > Aquatica leii. Next base: position 118,678,717 of record CM069432.1, read on the forward strand.
GAAATTATACACATACCAATTTCTGATTTCTGAAGTTAGTATTACCAATTATCAGTTTTAAAATATTGTTGAAGCCCATGTTTTGCTTTTCGTCCTGACAAATTTATTTTAATGGCTACTTAATTGGTTCTTATCCTAGTTAAAGTTCATTGGGTATTGTCGATGACATCCCTTCTACGAATTACTTGGAATGTTGCACAGTGAAAATCCAAAAAAATTTAATTTTTCGCATAATAAATTATAACTACACTGAAAATGTGTGTGCCGAACTATATTAATCATATACTTATCATCCAACAGTAAATCGTTAAACGTTTTCAACTCATCTACAGTCGCTAATTTTGTAAAGGAGGTTGATGAACCACAAAAAATTGCAATTAAAAATGACTGTTCTTCTAAATAGTTGAGTATTCTGCATAGTATATGCCAAAAAAACCTCATTAGCACTTTTATAAATTGGCAGACTGTTTACATTGAAATCTAACTCTAATGTGTAGCGTATTTGCACTTGCGAATAGCCACAGGAAAATAATAATAAGCAAAATATCTTAATTATTTACTTACAACATGTTTCATTGGAAAGTTACAGACAAAGATACAAAAATGTTGTCTACATTACCGGTTCTACCCGTTACAACCTCTCACTTTTGGTCGTGTCTAAACTTACGCTATTTAAATACATCACATAATGCATCTTGGTAATCACCATAAAATGAAACTATAATTGTTGATTGTACTACAATTTGGTGCATACTAGCCAATAACACAGCCAATAACGACAGCATTTTACAATCAAATTAAGTATAACTTAACTGACATTTATACCATATTATAGAACCAGCCCTATAAAGCTTACAAAAGATAGATAATACAATCGTTGTGTAATCAAAATACTTCAATTTCATATGGCTGCAAACGCATTTGGTGCCTATAACAAAAATTAACTTATTAGCATAAAAGTAAAACAAACGTTATTCATGTAATTATTTTATATTAATTGAAATAATTGTAATACTTCTCACAAAAGTTTCCAATTAATCATGTTTCTATTTTGTGGATAGGATCTTTCGGAGTGGAGGAACGGCAACAATAAAAACAACCTTTATCTTCTGTTAAGGTCTGAACAATAAAGATTGTTTTTATTGTTGCCGTTCCTCCACACCGAACAATCCTATCCATAAAATAAAAACTAATTATGCATGTACCTCTTTGTATAAAAACGAAAAGCAGAACATCTAACAATTCAAGATTTTGAAACTTTGTACACACAAAATAATGCTGCATCAATATTAGAAAAAATTACATACCAAGATTAATTGGTTATTGTGCACGTTCAAATCTTGCATTTGGCCAACATATCAATTTGATAACCTTAAACATCACAAAGAATGGAAATCATGAAGTACATAGAATGAACGTTTTAGTGTACCACTGCTGTAACAAATATTATACTTCAACAAAATTTCTTGCAACAAAAAACGTACCATCATAATAAATGCTAACATACTAAAAGTATCTATTTGAGTTTCACTAGAACGCAAATTAAAAAACGATTAAACTGATACACTAAAAATACATTACACAGCATAGCGAGTAATACCATGGAATGCCATGGAAATTATGGATTCGTTGAAGCTTAAAATATAATGCAATTATAATTTACAAAATCGCCATCTTTTCACGCAGATACTGGTACTTTGCGCAAACGCGGTTATTAAGTACTTAATTCAAATTTGCAAGAAAGTTTTTAGAAAAACGAAAAGGTTTAATATGTATTTATTAGTAATATGTAACAAAATTGTATATAGTTGTGTTTTTGTTACAATATATAAAAGAAAAAAGTGTATACGTGAAAGCAAACAAAAGTATACTTTTTAATGAAGTAAAAACGTTTTTATGTTACTAAAAAATGTTTTAAAAAACATTTTTAAAATATTACAATATCATTGTTTAAATGAAATATTTTTAAAACGCAACAAAAATATTTTTTTGAAAAACATTTTTTATTTAGCCTATTTTAAAACGTTGTAACGTTTTTAAAACATGAAAAAAACGTTTCCTTGCTGATTGGGCGTTTATCATATTTTAAATTTACCGCTAAATTAAGAATATAGTTAAGTTGGCAATGTAGGAAGATTGGGGCGCGAAAAAAAGAACATGGGAGAGGTTTTTTAAGAAAGTCGAGTAGTACTTTTGTTGTTATGGTTCTTGTACAAGCACTTTGAAAATAAATAGCTGTAAACCTATTTTTGGTATTCTTGGTGAAAATACGCCCTACAATTACAATATTTACAATTTATTAGAATTATTTTATATTTTGACACCTTCTTGATCGTCCAAATTGTACATTTGAATTGTAATTTTCTTTAATAAACCTGGAGTAATTTTAACCCAATAAACACAAATCAATGGACCTGTACTGCACTCAGAATGCTGGCAATGTACTAAAATGAAGTACATTGCCGGTAACCAGGTGTCACACCGGCCGATATATTGCCGGATGAATCTTGCCAATGCAGAAATTGCATCGAACCAATATCGGCAAGTTACGTATTTTAACACAAGTTAAATGCAGAATACCAGTGAAATCTGTGCAATATAATATGTACTTTGCCATCACATAAATAGTTAACTTAACACAAATTAAATGCATACAATGGTATTATCATTTTTAATTTAATTAATAAAACAATTTGGAAACTCAACATACAATGTTCATATATGTACTAAAAAAAATTTTAAAAATATAAAAAACGTATTTACATTCCTTCTGTTCTTATATTTATTGGCGTCTTTCGTGCCCACTACTCCTGGTGTTTATTGCGTGTTGCAAAGCTGCACCACAATTTGAATTTTTTCTTATGGATACTGTAAAATAAAAATGACATTGTAATGCTATTCAAATAACTTATACACTTTTTTAGTAATTTCTAAACTAAATTATGAAGTTTTTGAAGTAATTATAAAGAATTGCTTTGTAAATAGTCGTGAAATAAAATACTATATGAATGTCGAGTTTGACAGTAATGCACTTGAAATCAAATTACGTTAATATACATATAAAGTTAATGTTTTAAGTTTTAACCTATAAACTATAAAATACTCTGAAGCCTCTTACCATAAATTAAGTTTAAAATATTTTTACAAATTTGTTTTCCTTTATCCAGACCAACTACTTGGTAAAAACATGTCTCGTTTGCTGCATCTTTTCATTCAACAAAGTAGATTGAATCGATCTAAAAAAAATTTCAATCAAATACAACTCAGCAATAAGAATAATGAATTGGAAAATTGTAAAAACTAACATTCCATCAACTACAAATTCCAAAGTCACTTTATATTTGCGCGAAATCGTGTTAGTTTTTAGGTTAGGGTGAAGGGGGGCAAGTGCGCTTTTGGGGCAAGTGCGCTATGGCAGGATAATTTTTACATTTTTGAATATACAGTTCTCTGTGAACGGCATATATGTTAACTGATCTGTGGCGTATCGTTTAAACGTCTGAGGACAGCACCTGAGGCTCAATCAAAAACGTTAAATTGTTGTTCATTGCGCGGGAACGTGTGAAGAGCTGTAACAAAGTTGTAGAGTGATTTGTGATCTGGTGAAATCAACGCAATCGGTTGTACAATTAAAGTGAGAATTGGTAAGTATTAACCTGGATAAGTGTAGTTTGGCGTAAAATGGGAATTTTTGTGTTGCATGCGTTAGATAACCACAAAATAGGTAGTACGCACTTACCCCACTCAAAATGTTGATCTGTGAAAGTGCGCCATATATTTGATATTAAGTGCGTACTATCTAGAGCGCACTTTCCCGCAGTTTTTGACTTGGGGATTTTGGTATTTCAGGCTGAAAAATGGTCCGCAACTATCAGAGAAAGACGCGCAAAGGATCAGCGTATAGCCAAGAAGATTTAAAGCAAGCACGCAATGAAGTTAAAAGTGGTCGTACTACTGCTTATGCAGCAAGCAAACGGTTCAAAATACCATTAACAACATTGCGTGACCACATTACCAACCGCCGTGGTGTTAAATCTAAAACATATGGGCGACCAAACGTTTTACCCGACCAAACGGAATTTGAACTAGCCAACGATGGAAAAACATGGGTTTGGTTTAAGTAGAAAGGAGGTAATGGTTCTAGTAAGGAACTATGTTGCTGCTAATAAAATAAAGACGCCTTTTAAAAATGATATTCCGTCGAAGGACTGGCTGACATCTTTTATGCACCGTCACAGGTTGTCGGTCAAGAAGCCGGAAAACGTAGAATTTGCCCGAAGAAAATCCTGTGATCTTTTTATAATGGGGGGTTATTTCAATTTATTAAAAAGTACCATAGAAGAACTAAATCTTCAGAACAAACCTCATCTCATCTGGAACCTGGATGAGACTAGTTTTTGCTCAGATCCAACAAAAACCAAATTGGTGGGGGCTAAAGGCTTGAAGTCAACTCGAACCACCAGTACATCAGGACGGGAAAATACTTCCGTCCTATTTGCTTGTAATGCAAATGGTGGAAAAGCACCACCGTTAATTATTTTCAAAGGCAAACAGATCTGGAGCCATATGATTGCGCCAGAGGGACATGGTTTTCCAGAAATGACATACCCCGCAACTACAAACGGGTGGATGCAGTCCGATGTTTTTGAACGTTTTTTTAAGGGTAGCTTTCTCCGTACCGTTAGAGAAAGGCCCGTTTTACTAATATACGACGGTCATGCGACTCACGTTGCGCTTAACGTTATTAAGGTAGCTAGAGATGCAGGAATTACAATACTGAAACTTCCGCCCCACAGAAGCCACCTGCTTCAGCCGCTCGATCTTTCTGTTATGAAGTCACTTAAGATGCGATGGGAGCAAGAGCTTGAGTGAGGAGATTATAAAAATGGATTTAAGAATGCTGGAATATTTCCGTTCAACCCTTCAGTTATTTCAGACGATAAGTTTGATGCAGCGGCATTAACTATTGGAAGCAAATGTCAAAAAGTTCTGAGCTAACAGATGCTACAGCAGGTCCAGCCACAGATGGTACACCTCTTCAAGTAACGGATACTACACCAGATTCAGACACGGGTCCTCCACTCAGTCCAGCAGCTGATGCTACACTAAGATCAGCCACAGATGCTACACCACATCAAACAACAGATCACTGGCCCCGCTAACCAGAACCAGCAACAATCAACAGGGCAGAGGGCTTTCATTTGAACAGCTCATGTTAGCTTCTATAAACAGAGGATCGGGAGCAACGCAGAAAAAAAAGAAAGTTTGTGACGGTGCCGAAATTATAACTAGGGAAGAAGTGCTAAACACGCTGTTATCTGTAGAAGAAGAGAAATTGAAAGTCATAACACAGAAAGAAATTGTTCATTCACCGAATATAAAATAAAATTAATATTATTAATATTTAAGCGCGTTGTGCACATTGTTAAGTTTTGAATATGTACATTTTGAAACCAGTTTAGTTAACATTCAACTTGCTTGTAGAACAGTTGTTATAGTTAGTTATTTAGAATAAATATTTTCCTTTAAGTATTCTTATTAGTATAAAAGCCGATACAATTTTTTTTGGTCCTTCGCGAGCCGGATGCTGATTAAGAATACTAAAGAAGTAGAAGAAAAAACTATCAACCTAGTTGCCGTATTTGTAAAGCAAGTTGCTGTAATTCTGCCAATTATTATCGTGCAGAAGCCGATTCATGCCGTCAAATTGCCGTAATTTCGCCGATTCCTGCCGTTGAGTAGCCGTAATTCATCGATTCCTGCCGTTAAGTAGCCGTAATTCGTCGATTCCTGCCGTTCAGTAGCTGTAACTCTGCCAATTCCTGCCGTTTAGTAACTTATCATACAGGAGATAAAGGTAGCCGTCTGCCACCGCCAAGAACAAACGCCGTTAACACGTCCATTAAAAGTGTGAGTACCTTTCTTATATTTCCATTTATAAACAATTATTATTTACCATGGGCCGTAATAAAAACAACAAAGACGAAAGTTCACCAGATTGCGATCTAGTTATCAGTAATAAACGACGCATACTTGCGTCTGTAGAAAATTTTAGTAGTTTTGTACTTAATTTAAAAGAAACAGGTGCTAATAATTCATTAATACAAGAAATCGACCGTGTTGAATTAGAAACGCGATTACATTCTTTCGATTTGCTATACAAAGAATTTCTAAAGTCATGCGATAGCGACTATGAGTTTATCGAGTTTGAAAATACTTATTTTAAAATACTAGCCGAAGCTAAAATTATTTTAGAAAGAACTACGAAAACAGATGTACGATCTCCTAGCCTCCCATTATCTACTGCTTCTGGTCACTTTGACGTTCCAGGTCAATCTGATATCGTAAAGTTGCCTACGATCGAAGTACCTAAATTTAATGGCGATGTGCGTGATTGGTTACAATTTCGCGATTTGTTTAATACCTTAATTCATAGTAACGATAAACTATCAAATGTGCAAAAATATTATTACTTGCGCATGGCACTGATTGGTAGTGCTAATCAAGCTGTAAAATCTTTAGAAATATCTTCACAAAATTATGAAGTTGCATATAAAAGGTTATGTGAACGTTATAATAATTCGCGTTTATTAATTAACAGTCATGTTAAATCATTATTTAATTTAGAAAAGGTTAATAATGAAAATCCCTATAAAATTCGAAAATTAATTGACGATTTTTCAAAGCATTTATACGCACTAAAACAGTTAAAACAACCGGTAGAAACGTGGGATACACTTGTTATTTATACCGTTAGTCAAAAACTAGATGAAAAAACATTAATTGAATGGGAAAAATCAAAAAACGACGAAATACCAAATTTAGAACAATTTAAAAGTTTTTTGCATACGCGAGCTAACGTGTTAGATTCTATACAAGGGGCACAAAAACGAGAAACGCCACGTACATTAAAATCATTCGTTAACGCTTATGAAAATAATTGTTTAATTTGTAATAATGCTAAACATCCCGTAACCATTTGCCCAAAATTTAAAAACTTAAGCGTACATGAACGAACACAAGAAATAAAAAGCTTAAATTATTGTTTAAACTGCCTCAAGCCGTTTCATTTTACTTATCAATGCCGAAAACCGCCGCGCAGTATTTGCAAACGTAAGCATCACGGTATGCTACACTTAAATTTAAATAATCCGAAAAATGTCCCAGTAAATGAGAGTATTGCAGAACCAAATATATCGTTAAACAGCGAACCTTCAACATCAGAAGAAAAACAGTTATCACTTGCATGTCATTCTATTTCACAAACTTTGTTATCTACAGCAGTTATAAAACTTCAAGCCGAAAATGGTAACATTTGTACCGCCAGGGCCATCTTAGATGCTGGTAGTAATATATCAATAATATCTCAATCTTTATGTAATAAATTAAAATTAAAAACTACAAGTACAAATGTAGCCGTTTGCGGTATTAATCAAAATATTACAAATTTAAACCAGATGTGTAAACTGAAAGTAATTTCGCGATTTAATGAATTTAATCAATCTATTGACGTGCTTGTGATAAACAATTTAAGTCATAGAATACCTAGTGTTAAAATAAACAAAGATAAATTAAATATTCCTGCTAATCTTTACTTAGCTGATCCAAAATTTTATGAGCCGGGCGAAGTCGATGTATTATTAGGAGTAGATTTATTTTATGATATTTTGTTACCTAAACAAATTAAGTTAGGAAAAAATTTGCCGATTCTTCAAGAAACACAGTTAGGTTTTATTATTTCAGGAAAATTACCTGATGCCGTTTTAAAACATTTAGTTGCCTGTAATTTCATGCAGATTAATAAACATGACGATCTAAAAGATGAACTAGAACGTTTTTGGAAAGTTGAATCAATTGACGATAATAACGATAAATTTACACCGGAAGAATTATTATGCGAAAGTCATTTTAAAAAACATACGTATCGTACACAAGACGGGCGTTTTGTAGTAAAATTGCCGATAATAGAAGACCTTAAGAAATTAGGAAATTCCCGAAAAATTGCCGAAACGCGATTTTATAAGCTTGAAAAAAAAATTGAATATAAATCCAGACTTAAAACGCAAATACAGTAGCTTTATAAATGAGTATCTTGAATTAGACCATATGCAATTAGTAAAAAAAGAATCTAATAAAAACGAAAAAGAATATTACGTTCCTCATTTTGCTATTTATAAAGATTCGTTAACAACGCAACTTAGAATTGTATTCGATATGAGTGTTCCTAGTGATAGTGGGTTTTCACTTAATAATTTACAATTGAATGGACGCATTTTACAACGCGATTTGCTATCTATACTTATTGAGTTTCGTACTTTCAAAATAGTTGTTTCGGGTGATATAAAAAAAATGTATAGGCAAATTTTAATTAATGAACAAGACCGTAAGTTACAAAAAGTTTTGTGGAGACAAAATAGTAATGAAGATATTAACGAATATGAAATGCTACGACTTGTTTTCGGTACTAAAACTGCACCCTTTTTAGCCGTACGGTGTTTATTCGAGTTAGCAAAAGAAACAAATGATTTAGATGTCAAAAACGTTATAAAAAATAATTGTTATATAGACGATTTCTTATTCGGAACTGATACTGTAGAGAAAGCAATTGATTTAACAAAGCGTCTTGTTGCCGTATTAAATAAAGGATGCTTTCCACTTAGAAAATTTAGATCAAATAGTAAAATTGTTTTAGAACAGTTAAATAATGATGTAAAAGATACCGATAAATTTAAAGTTTTAAATTTTAATTCAGAACATAAAATGTTAGGTTTAGTTTGGAATAGCGCTACAGATACGCTCACATTTAATACAAGCGTTATTAATCAGGTGCCAATAACAAAACGACAAATGTTGTCGTCAATTTCAAAACTATTTTTTTTTTTTATTAGTTTATTTTGACCTTAGGGTTAACCCATTAGCCACAGAATTTATACACTAAACTCAAATAATTACATTTGCATGTTTAAAAAACTTAATAATATTGTGTATAACATTTATATTATTTAAACTAATTAGATAATTTACATTAACAGGCAACGGTATACCTAAAGCTAATAGTGATTGCAATAACGTATTACATAATTGCGGATAATTGTTACACGAAAACATAAGATGATTAGCATCACCATATGAAACATTGTCACAATTACAATTTGCTTGATTAACAAGTCCTAACCTAAATAAGTGTGCCGGAAATTTGCCATGATTTATTCTTAATCTGGAAATGCAGCTGGATACAAATTTCGAAGCATGATAGGTTTGAATATGAAATACTGTCTTCGGTAATGTAGGATTAAGAAGAGAATAGTTATTTTTATGATTAGTACTATAATTGATCCAGAGTCTTTCCCAACTTGTTCTCATCTGTTTTTTGAAAGTGTTATAGGTGTCTTGATAAGGTAAGAAGTTAATATTATCCTTGTTTGTTATCGATACTGCTGCTTTAGCTAATGTATCGACGATTTCGTTTTGTTTAATGCCCGAGTGTCCTTTTACCCATATGTATATGACATCTGTGTTGTGTTCTTTTAACTGGTGTTCATTGAGCTTTATGTTACATAGTATTTCGTTGTTAGCATGTTTTGCAGAAAAATTTGAGACAGTTTCTAGCACTGATTTTGAGTCGGATAATATTACTATTTTGTCAGTGCAATCATTTGAATAACACCATTGTAAAGCTTTCTCTATTGCAAAAGCTTCAGCAGAAAAAATACTACTTTCTTGATGGATCTTAAATTGGAAAGTTTGATTAGTACTGCAATTGATGAAAGCACATCCTACTCCCGACGATGTTTTGGACCGGTCTGTTGCAAGAATAGTAGAATTCTGATAATTATCCAGAATTGCTTTTAGCAAACTGTAGTTAAGGTTGGCGTTATTTGAATATTTAGGAAATATAACTGTGGATTTGGTAGTGTATGCAATAAGATTCATCGAAAATAAATAAAGTTTATTTGTTGACGTCATACTTGAATAGCATAAGGTATCTGAATAAGCCTCTACTATTGGCGGATTATTTTTCTTTTGAAAATATTTATTAGTTAAACATTCAATCATAAGAGAATGCAATTTTTTTTGTATTGCGTTGTTAAAAACTTTATACTTAATTACAAGTTTTTTTGCTAGATAATGTCTTCTGAGTCTTAGTGGAGGATCTTGAGATTCTGCTAGGATGACTTGAGTTGGAGATGACGTCATTACACCAATACATGTTCTTAATGCTTTGTATTGGACTCTGTCTATTTTTAGAAGATTGGAGTTCGATGCTGAACCGTATAGTATGGAACCATAATCGATTATTGATCTAACATAAGACTTGTATAGTAATAGGCTTGTAAGTGGATCTGCTCCCCATTTTACTTTGGAAACATATTTTAACAAATTTATCCCTTTTTCGCATTTTTCCGTGATTTTCTGAATATGTTTAGTCCACAATAATTTGGAGTCTAGTATAATGCCTAGATAATTATATGACTTTACGCATTTTATTGAAACATTACTTATGCGCATAGAATTATTAATGTCTAGTCTATGTCTTGTAAACGTCATTAGAGATGTTTTTTCTGGTGACAGTGAGAAACCGTGTGTTATCATCCAATTATTAAGGGAATACATTATATCTTCTAAAATTATTCTGCAACGTTCGTATTTATCATGTGTAAAATAAATGCATAAATCATCTGCATACTGTATGCATTGAATAGAATCAGTCCACAAGCTGTGTAAACTAGCTGTATATATGTTGAATAGTAGAGGACTTAAAATTGAACCTTGAGGTATTCCTTTATTTACTATTTTACCACCATGCAGATAATTGTTTTGATCTTTAATAAATATTTTCCTATTAGTGTACAGATTAACAATATTAAGAGAGGACTTGTCGGATAAGTTAAGATCGACTAACTTTGATTTTAATATTTGTAAATTGACGGCTTCATATGCACCTTCTAAATCCACAAATAAACAAGACAAATATTTGTTGTTACTAAACGTAAGTTGTACATCTGTTACCAAATGAGTAATGGCATCTATAGTACCAAACCCTCTACGAAAACCGTATTGATTTACAGGTAATTTAGAGTAGTGTTCGCAATACCATTCTAATCGACATTTAATCATCCGCTCGAAACTTTTTGTAATGCATGACATTAACGAAATAGGTCTATACGAAGAGATAAGAGATGGGTTTTTAAATGGCTTTAGTAGAAGTGTTATCACTATTTCCTTTAAGTCTGATAGGTATATTTGTTGTACCCACCACTCGTTATATATTTTCAGTAACCAATATTTGCCTAGCTGAGGTAATTGTGTTATTATTTCATACGTTAAACTGTCTACCTGGTGATGTATTTTTCGAGTGACGAAGAGAAGATTCAAGTTCATCATATGTAAATGGTTTGTCTAAAAGTTGGTTAGTATTAGTTGTATTCTTCTGAAAATTATTAGAAACATAGGGCGGAGCAAATCTATCAAGCAGGTTATTAATAAGTGGTTCCGATAAGATACCAAATTTTTTGTCTTTATGCTTAGGAGATACGTGTTTAATTCGCTTCCATATTTCTGAAAGTGGTGTATTTTTATTTAATGTGTTTAAATACTCTTTCCAGCTTGTTCTGCTTTTAGAAAGTAGTAAACGTTTGCACGCTGCTTCTACATTTTTATAGTTGAGGTAATTACTTAAATTAGATAACTTGTTGTATTTTTTTAAAGCTTCCTTTTTTTTTGTTTATAAGGTCAGTGCATTCTTGATCCCACCACACAGGTGTACGACATTTAGGTATGAATGGTTTACTTTTAGTAAACGATAGATCACAAGCATTGTTAATTGCATTTACAAACTTGTTATAATTGTTTAATTGAGAACTGTCTGTTTCGTCGAATTGTGACAAGCTATTCGTTACACTATTTTTAAATAAATTCCATTTTGGGTTCTTGAAGTTCCATTTACAGTAAGGTGTTATTATGGTATTTACTGTATTTATTTGCAGGTCAATTAGTATTGGAAAATGATCGGAGCCCAGAGTATCTTCCAAAACGGACCACGAGATTTTATTTACCAGATTTGCTGAACATAGGGTAATATCCAAAACTGAATTTGTACGATTAGGTAGTGGTATTGTCGTAGGGCAACCGTCATTAAGAATAATAAAGCTTGTTTGTTCTATTGCTTCGTCCAGCCGTCTACCTTGATCGTTATTTATGGAGGATCCTCAAGAACTGTGGTGACTGTTAAAATCTCCACCTATAATAACTTGACCAGTAAATTGTTGGAATAAATTAGACCAATCTTGTTGAGTTGCAGTGATATTAGGAAGCTTGTAGATAGAAACTATTGTAATTTTACTAACCGTTAGTTGAATAGCACATACTTCAATGCCTTGATTATAATTGTTGTTAATTTCAATCGGTTTAAAGGAATAATTTTTTGCTATTAAAATGGCTACACCTCCGTAACCATCTTGTCGGTCTACGTGTACGACATTGTATCCGTTTAATTTAAAATTTGACCATGGCTTTAGCCATGTTTCAGATATGATAATTATTTGTATATTATTCCTTGCTAAATAATTTGACAAAGTTGATTTGTTTTTTAAAATTGATCTTGAGTTCCATTGTAGTATTTTTAAAGAATTAATTGTTTGGTGCTGCGCCATTGTCGTATAATTTCGAATTTTCAAAAATTGAAGAAATGTGTTCTTTGATATTAAAACTTCCTACTTTATTTTCTTGTTCCATTGGAAGAACTGTTTTAATCATATTCGTAACCAAAGTTGTAATTTGTTCAATCATATTTTCTTTAAACTGCATAAAATCCGGACGATAGGGGTTGGGAAGAACACTTTGTGTGACGGCTTTAGAGACATCGAATAATGGAGGTGAAGTAATTGTAGATATGGGTGAGATAAGAGCTTTTCGTTTCTTTGATAATGTCTGCGAGGTGGAAAGTTGAGTACTATAATTATTGTTAACTACTTTTGCATATGGTTTTTTGAGTGTTATATCCGGCTTGGCCAATTCAGGAAAATTTTCTAATGTATTCAGTAATGAAAATCTATTATTGTTTATTATCTTGCAATATGACGGATTATTTACTAGTGTCGGCTTCTTTAAAGGAAATATTTTTAATTGCCATAGTTTTTTTAATTTCACATTGCTTTAAATAAATAGAGCAGGTTTTATCAATGGATGCGTGATTATTAGATTTGCAGTGTACACAAAATAATTGTTGTGAACAATTTCCTTCGTCATGAGAATTTCCGCAAGTTATACATCTCATTGAACCTCTGCAAGTATTAGTGCTATGACCGAACCGTAAACATTTTCTGCATTGAATTACAGGGTGGATATATGGTTCTACAATAAAGTTTACGCTGTTTATTCGTATGCTTGTTGGCAGGGTATTTCCGAGAAAGGTAACTATAATATTTTGTCTTTTAATGTATTTATTGATTCCATCTGCGTCGGTTATACGTTTTGTCATTCTATCAACTGCTACAACTTTTTTTGTAGATTCAATAGAATCTTTTAAATATTTTTCGTCAAAAAATGTATCAACACCTCTGACTAGTCCTTTACGTTGTGTGAAAAATGTGGGTATATAGGCAATCAGTTCATTTTTATTTATTACATCGTGATTGATTAGATTATTAGCATCCTTGTAAGAATTAAATATTACTTTAACTTTGTTAGTTCCTAAGGATTTTATGTCAATGATACTATTTTTAAAGGTCGTACATTCATGAAGATAGTATCCAATTCGAATAGGGAATAAACGGCCAATGTTTTTATTTTTGTGTTCAATAAACACATAATAGGGTCCAAAATCCGAAGAATCATATTTATTATTTGTATTTATATATGCTTTCTTATTTAACAAATTAAATGGTGTTTTATCGCTCACCGCATTTACTGATTTTGTCATATCGACGCTGGTATCTTCGGGCGACCTATGGCCGCCCGTATCTGCCTCCATTATGATTAGTCAATTGCACTACACTGTCACTTTAAGATCACACTAATTAAACTTGTTTAATAAATAAATAACTAACTAAATAACTAAAGCAAACTATTTAGCGATGTTCTCACGACTTATAGTTTACGCAGAATGAAAACTATTTGACCCGTTAGGTATGATAGCGCCTGTTATCATTTTTGTAAAATTAATAATACAAAAACTTTGGTTATTACAAATATCTTGGGATGATCGCTTGCCGGATGACATAATATTAGAATATAAAACATTTTTAAATGATCTACCTGTACTTAATCAATTAACAATTCCGCGTTCAGTAATAGACATTGATAACGATTGTATAATTGAATTGCGTGCATTTTCGGATGCTTCAGAAAAAAGTTATGGAGCGTGTGTATACGTGCGCGTTATTAAAAGACATAAAATATTAGTAAGTTTATTAACAGCAAAAAGCAAAGTAGCTCCCTTAAAACAAATAACCGTACCTAAACTTGAATTGTGTGGTGGAATAACAGCAAATCGGTTAGTCGATAAAGTTATAAAATCTATTAATTTAAAAATAAGCCGTTGCGTAATATGGACAGATTCGTCTATTCTTTTGGGTTGGTTAAAAATGCCCACTTATAAATTAATGCCTTTTGTAAATACACGTATAGCCGAATTACAAGAAAACCTTAACATAACTGAGTGGCGACATGTTAATACGCGTGACAATCCTGCTGATATTCTTTCCCGTGGCGTCTTACCGTCACAATTAATAAATTCAAATGTATGGTGGACAGGCCCGTAATGGTTAACGCTACCAGAAGATTGCTGGCCTGTATCAAAAATAACCAACGTTTCATTGCCGGAAATTAAGAAAAAATTTAATACGTTTGCAACATTTACGCAGATACCTATAATCGATTTTAAACGTTTTTCAAACATAAATAGACTGATACGTGCGGTGGCATTTGTTAAACGATTTATAAGCAATTTAAAACTTACAAAATACAAACGAGCAATAAAAAATTTAAGTTTAAAAGAACTAAAAGATGCACATGACTATATAATAAAAACTATTCAAAGTATAGAATTTCATGATGAAATCAAGACGTTAAAATATAGCAATTCGGTTTCACAAAAAAGCAAAATTTTACAGTTGGATCCTTTTTTGGATGAAAATGAATTGCTAAGAGTCGGTGGAAGGTTAATTAATTAAAAATTTTCATATGCTAAAAAGCATCCTTTATTGTTGCCAAACACTCATCACGTAACCGAGTTAATTATAAAAAATACACATTATTTAACCTTACATGCAGGACCAAATTTAACTTTAGCCGCTTTCCGCGAACGTTATTGGGTAACCAGAGGCAGAAATGTTTGTAAAAAAGTAATACATAAATGCATTCATTGTTTTAAAGTTAAACCACGCGAACTGTACCAAGCCAAAATGGGCGATTTACCTGCAGATCGAATTTCTGTTTCGTTTCCTTTCAAAACTTGTGCCGTTGACTACGCAGGTCCAATTTTAATAAAACACAAAGTCGGACGCGGTTCAAAAACAATTAAATCATATATTTGCTTATTTATTTGTCAAGTTTCAAAAGCAATTCATATTGAGTTGGTAACAGATTTAACTACTGATAATTTTTTAGCCGCATTTAAACGATTTGTGTCCCGAAGAGGCATACCAGATAAAATAATCTCTGACAACGCTTCTAATTTTACTAAAGCAGCACGAGAATTAAAAGATTTACAAGAATTTTTAAAAATAAATAATAGTGCAATTTCAGATAGTTTAAATTTAAAATCAATACAGTGGCAATTCATTCCACCCAACTCGCCGCATTTTGGCGGTCTTCACGAAGCTGGTATTAAAGCCTGCAAGTATCATTTGAAAAGAATTATTGGCACTGCTCTTTTAACTTATGAGCAATTAAATACCCTTTTAATTCAAATAGAAGCAATCTTGAACTCGCGCCCTTTGTGTACGTTAACGTCTAATCCAAATGATTATTGTCCTCTCACACCCTCACACTTTTTAAAAGGTCGTAATTTTTGTTCTGAGGTGATGGGTGCGCAGAGCCTAGAAGATGTTCCTACCAATAAATTAGACCAATGGCAAAAATTGGAGCAACTACGTCAACATTTTTGGCGCCGCTGGGCATCTGAATATATTGTGGAGTTACAACAGCGATTTAGATGGCAAATTACTCAAGGAAAGTTACAAGTAGGCGACTTAGTGCTAATTAAAGAGCCAAACACACCTCCTCTTCGATGGAAAATGGGGCGCATTATAAATATGTTTCCTGGAAAAGATGGTGTTGTAAGAGTAGTAGAAATCCGAACTAACCACTAACTTTAACTAGGGCTACTGCCAGAATATGTTCATTACCGGTGAATTTCTCTTTACCAGATTCTGTTGGAACGGATACTTCCAACGCCCGGGAGAATGTTCATTCACCGAATATAAAATAAAATTAATATTATTAATATTTAAGCGCGTTGCGCACATTGTTAAGTTTTGAATATGTACATTTTGAAACCAGTTTAGTTAACATTCAACTTGCTTGTAGAACAGTTGTTATAGTTAGTTATTTAGAATAAATATTTTCCTTTAAGTATTCTTATTAGTATAAAAGCCGATACAGAAATGAAGAAGAAAAAACAAAAAATCGTAGTTGAGGAGTCAGAAAGCTCAGATGAGGACGATCATTATAGCACTGTATCTACAGACGACGAAACTATTCAATCTCTAATAAACAAAGAAATAGAAAGTAGCAATTACATGTCTGAACAACACGATGTGACTGAGAGAAAGATTGGAGACTGGGTTCTAGTAAAATTTGTTACGAAAAAAAACAGCAAATGTTTTGTTGGTCAAATAACATCATTTTATGACAATGAACCTATCAATCATACAGGTTGTAAGAAAAATGTCAAATAAAATGTGCAAAACTAATGCTTTTAAATTCCCTAATGCAGAAGATGAAAGTCTAATTAGCAATGACGACCTAGTTTCCATTTTACCCGAACCAACAGTTGGACGAAGAGGCGAGCTAATTTTTATTGTTTTATTCGATTCGTACAATATACAATAGATAGCTACCCTTACTCACGATCTGATTCATTAAATTTGGTGCCTTGCTTTAAGTTCTCTGCGTTAATTTTGTAGCCTACCTAATTAGTAGGTAGATATCATAGAATGTATTAACATTAAGTTTTCATTTTCTGTAATAAGTAAAATATATTATTTTTTATTATCTCTTCCAATATTAATAAAGGTTATACCTTAAAAACGGTTCAAAATAAGAAATTATTCCAGATAGCGTTTGGTATAGGTAAAATATACGTACTTCGCGCAGTTGCTCCAAATCATTTCCTATGCTAATAGAATTCGAGTTAATAGCCTGGTGCGCACTTACCCCATTTTCAAGGGAAAGTGCGTACTATTGCATGGTATTTTAATTTTTTGTATAAAATTTTGAGTGCATCCTTTTTGAACATACTTAAATGCTCACATGTTTACCATAATGTGTTAGATGTGATGTATGTAGTTTAGGTGCTTTCTGAAAGAACGATAAAATGAGAATATAGTGATAAAGTAATCTTGCTAAATTATTAGCGCGCACTTGCCCCCCTTCACCTATATGTTTATTATTAAGAAATAGTATCGGTTATATTTGAATTTAATACTTACTTATTTTGTCAATCCATTCTAAATGATGAAAAACAAACACATTTTTTCTAAATTTTAAAGCACAAAATGGTTTGCATAGAATAAATACAAGATGTTGTGGCTAAAGCTAAACAAAAGTGACAAAAGCAAGGGTAGGGAAAGAGCTACGAGCTACTTCATGGTGACGGCGACAAGAACCGAACAAAATCAAATAATCTGCGAATAAAAACGTGTTTTAAACATGATGACAAAATGAGTAGAAGATGCATAGCGTGTACGTTATAGAAAAAGCAGCATTGAAAACGCACTATACCGTTACGTTGTTTATAGTACTGGGATTTACGTACAGAATGTGTACTTTTTATGCACTACAAAAACCATAAACGCATTTTGCCTTTAATCGCTGTAATGGCATTGTACACTGCCGGACTTTCTGTGTTTATTGGAAACATTGTAACAATTGCCACATTTTGAACCACCAAACTTTTGTAAAAGCAAATTATTTTAGGCAGTTTCTAATTTGAGTTTTATTTAAATTTATTTGAGAAAAAAATCTTTCAACATTAGCACTGGAGTGTGGAAGACATTAAAATAAATATTAAAGAAGTAAAGATTTACAAATTTTGCTTCTCTACTGTCCAGCTGAATTTTAGAAATTTTACTGCTAATTCAATTAAAAAAATGCAAAGCGTAGGTTAGTACTATTGTCAGGGAAATACTGATTTCATCATAGGCAATTCAAAAATTTCGTCACTCCAAAAAACGCACAATTTACTTATTATTATTACACGGCGAAGAAGATAACTATATAAAAACGAAAAGACGAAGTAGGTCTTTTTTTCAAACCGTTGCGTTAGCGTGATAGTGTTTCGTTTAAATCTTGTATGAATTAATTATCTTTGTTTTGTTGTTGCAAGTTTGCAAGCATATTGTGTTTTGTAACACAATAAACATAATATGTAGTAATGACGTAATGCGCGCATTTTAAAAGTCGACCACCTATTGGATAAATGATAAACTAAAAAATTATTATTTCCTGTAGTTTAGATGCGTTTTACATTAGCATTGACTAATCATATAAGACATTCAACCTTCAGTTGCGTTTTTATGCAAGAGATGGCGAACGTGTTTTGCGTGTCTAGATCATAACCGTCACGTCGTTCACAATTAGCACTGATTTTCTTCATACTGTTGTAGACGTGTGTTTGCAAATAGCTGTTCGCGCGTATCTATCGTTCAAATCGATAAGACACGTCCTGCCTCACAATCATTTGTAAACACAAACCTTTTACGAATTAAATCACACATAAAACAAAGCACTTTTTCTTTTCGCTGTTAGCGTTCTGTTAGTCAATAACTAAAAATTATAAGACTGTTGATTTTTTTTATATATTTCTAACTATATAAATCAAAAATGAAAAACACTTTTTATGTACAATGTGAGTACTAAATTTCAAATTTACATCATAAAGCTTACATTTTTAATCTAAAACTGAAAATCAAATATAGTACACTAAAAACTACGGACGTTAACAGTTTTATTTTACTTTTAAATCGTTTGACATCTTGATACTATCTTACTATTAGTTAAAATATTAAGGTGCTAAAACACTTACTGATTTTTAGCATTTTTAATATGAAGCAATACATCCGCGAGGGCTGAGGCTCTTTGATACAGCCTAGCTAGAATAAACATATTAAGCTATATGTTAGATTGCATTAAAAGTTTATAATTTTAGGATATTTTTTTCTTTACAGGACTGCAAAAAACCTAATTTCGTAATTTTATATTTTGTACGTTGCCAAAACTATTACGATACATACTAACAGGCAGGCAGTGCAAATCAGAAATAATGAGTACAAAGACTGTGATCTCTCTTCTTGCTTACTACTCTTCAAATTTTTTCAAATATTGTAAAAAACAACAGTGATTTAACGTCATTTAGATACTGTGGTTACATTCGTAAAACTTTGAAACCATTTTTTTGCTTGGTTTTTTTCACCAGATTTATAGTATAATGAAACGACCAATCCTAATTTTGAGTTAATTTTAGTAAATATTTTAAGAATTAATAAAACAATTTTGTAGGTATTTAAATAAGAAATTTACTACACAAAACTCGAACTCAACCGGTCAAGAAATAAATTAGAAGTTTTACATTGTGCAGAATTATGTTGGGAATTATATTGCTTTAATTTAAAAAACAATTACGTGCATTTACAATCTTAAGTTATTTTTATCTGTAAACACTATGATTGTGCACGTGTTAATTGTCATCATTTAGAGAAATGATTGACCTATATAAACGAATGCGTAAATACTAGACGACCTTGAGCGTAATATTAAGTCGAATGTCATTCATTTTTGAATTATGCGCTGCTATTAGAAATACCCAGTATAATAGTATATTGTACGCCACTGTAAGTACCGTTGCGACTTGTGTTGGCCCCTCGCCACCTATCCCTGTTAGACCCCAACTAGTCCGGTTACAAGTCTTGTATGAATAGTCAATGACATTAGGTATATGGATTTAATTCCGTTTTATAGTTTTCTCGAAAAATAGACAACGTTTTCGAAAATTTGGACTATAGGCGATTCAATTTAAGATTCCAGCACCTCTATCGGCAAAGAACGAACTAACGTTGCAATGATAAACGTCATAGTTGCCTTTACTTCCATACTATTTATTCTATTTCTTTTTGTGTTGTAACAAGCTTTTTCTGAAAACCAAAGCTTAATTTATGTACTTTATAATCTTTTTTTATAGTTTGATAAGTTTTTTCAGCATTACATAAGATTTACTAATATTATTAGTGATTCTAAATAAGTTTTTGTATACAGGTTAGAAATTGCGTTTACTAGTCGTTTTATTGTAGTTTAATAATTTTGTGTTTTAGTTTCGTGCTATAAAACAACACAATAATTAGTTACAACTCCATTTACAGCCAGCATCGTTAGATTGGGCCCTTAATAGTACAATTAGTCACTAAGAAACATCAATTTCACTTTGCATGTAGGTAGATTGTTTTCTCATCGCAAACTTCATCAGGCATCGGCTTTATTTAAATTTCTTTTGTAATAAAGCGATGGTTAGCACGTTTACTTTGAAGTGTTTTGCTTGCTATATCAGTTGTAGTTCTAATTGTTAGATATTGTACGGAAGGCAAATGTAGTGTCGTAACCCTTATTTTTTTAACTGTCGGGCAGTTTGTCTGAACGTATGTAATTTTATTATTGGTGCTAATGTAGAATTATAATAACAACTAAATATATACTTGTTTGATAAAAATAATGTATATTTAAAAATGTTGCAAACAAAGTTTTTTATTATTTTCTAACATATTTTCCAAGTTATAATTTCACCACGAGGACTGTATGTCGTTCAACAAGTTTGTCAGTTTCATAATTGTTATTTATGTGCATTTTTTTACGAAATTTACTTAACAACGCAGCAGAAATTCAAAATAAAACAACAACAAATTAAGTACGCGTATTAAGCTATCATTGCAACGGTAGTTCAAATCGTCGCCGCCAGTTAGCGTATCGCTTAGTTTAAATCGCCTATTATTTGATGTATTACTTCATCGTACTGAGCTATTATAATATCGATGATCGTTTTATAAATATTGTAAAACTACATTATATTAACACTGTCATTTCTTGACTAACTTTGAGTATCAATAACTTTTAAGTCTTACTTTATTTTAAGAAATAAATTAGCTTACGCGATGACCTAACATGTTTTTTACAGTTTTCATAAAAACATAAATATTCGTTTTTAATTTTGAAAAAGCTATAAAACGTTCACTGCATAAAAATTCGATATTTCTGGCAACCCACTATACTTAAAACGCAGTCTTTATAAATGATTTATTATAATAATAAACTTCGTTCACGCAATCACACACAAACAATATGATTTGTTTTAACTATTCAAACTTTGAGGTTACATCAGGTTAAAAAGACGAAAAACATGAAAATTGCGGCATCCTCTGCCAATCGGCGTTTAGTAAAACAAGACGTCAACATTTTAATTCACTAACACTAGGTTAAGAAAGTCACTAACAGCGCGTTCAGTGATTCATTGCTAACTCTGGATTAGGCCACTAGCAGAAATTTTGGATGGACGTTAATGGGTCAACAACCAAGCGGTACATCAAATTTTATATAGCGTGTGTATCGTTGCACACATTTACTGTTTTGATCTTAATATCGTCTTGAATGATTGCTAACAATTTTTCAGTAAACTATTTTTATTCAATTACATTTTTTTAGTTGGAACAAAAATATGACACTTTTTATATATATATGACATTTTTCTCTTTTTTTTGCTAACTTGATAATTATAAATATTTTTATAAAACAATTATTCAACCGTACCGTACATACCGGCGGACCCGCATATAGTTCTTCAATAGGCCGTCATAGTATTTTTTTAATTTATAGGTAATACACATAATTTTTGCACTGCGCGTTTGCTAATGTCAGTACTGGTTCGGACACTTACTACACCATCTTCTCCAGGATGAAAACCAACGATTCGTCCCATCTTCCAAAAGCATGGAGGCGTGTATTCATTTACTAATACTACCATGGTACCAACTTTAATGATATCGTTAGGTGATGTTTGCCGTTTTGAACGTTGTTGAAGATTCATTAAATAATCGCTAGACCAGCGTTTCCAAAATATTTGAATACCTTTTTGTATTGTTTGATATTAATTTAAGCGATTTTGTGGTATATTAGTAATATCGGTTTGTTGTAGGGAAGTTAGAGCATTACCAACAAGAAAATGTCCTGGAGTTAAGGCTTCAGCATTGTCGGAATCTTGGGTTAAAGCTATAAGAGGTCGCGAATTCAAAATTGCTTCAATTTGTGTAAGTATTGTGGACAATTGTTCGTAAGTTAATTGAAAAGTATTTGCGCCAATAACTCGTGTTAAATGATATTTAGCACGCTTAACCGCTGCTTCCCACAGTCCTCCATCATGTGGCGGTTGTGGTGGAATAAATTTCCATTCAATCCAATTTTTCAGAAAAAATCTTTGTAATCACTCTGCTCAACGAACGTTTTTAAGGAATCATAAACACGTTTAATTTCATTGTTAGCGCCTATAAAGTTGGTTCCATTGTCAGAATAAATTAATTTGGCTATACCTCTACGCGCTATAAATCGTTTTAAAGCATTAAGAAATGCTAAACTGCTAAGATCGCTGACAGTTTCAATATGTACTGTCTTCGTAGAAAAGCATATGAATATACACATAAGCCTTGACAATTTTTCGGTTTCGCAGCTTTCCGTCTTTGACTTACAAGAAATGGTCGCTTTTGAGTCGATTGGCAAATTACTCATTAACTTAACGGGATTTACTCTAAAACATGTTATGCATTTACGCAAAATATTTCGAATAGTTGATCGAGCATTTAAAATCCAATAGTTTTGTCTTAATGATGCCAAAAGTGTTTGACAGCTAGCATGCAACTGTCTATGATGTTCGGCACGAATGATAAGTTTAGTGAGTGGATGGTTTGAGGCTAATATTATTTGATGTTTTGTAATGTAGGATATATTTGCCTTAGATAATCGTCCACCCACTCTTAAAAGATTGTTCGAATCAAGAATCGGATTTAATGATAATAATGTTTAGATATTATTTTATGGTTTTCAAGAGTGTTAATTTCGTAAGTGAATGAATTTTGTTGCGCTAATTTAATTAGTGATGTTAGGGTTGTGTCAATTTCCGTTGTTGTTACGGGACCCTTGATTCTATTTTTATTCTTAAAGTTTATTGTTAAAAATCTACGACATGTTGCTGTTACTCTTTATAGTCGATATAAAGAAGAGTAACGTTTAAATAAATTGAAATCGGAGATGATGTTTGTTAAAGTTATTTTAGACAAACGTTTTTCTGGAACATTTTGATTAATGCCTTGCTGATTGGAACAAGGATACTCTGTCTGATCTAACGACAATCAGTTTGGTCCTTGCCACCAAAGACTACAGTTTTTTAACTCATTGGGAGAAATTCCACGAGATAAGATATCCGCTGGTTTATCCTTTGTATATTAGAAACGCGATTGGCTACAAACACCTTCCAAGTGTTAGGTGATAACATTATGCAGGACAGAACTATGCTGCTATCTGTACATAGATATACTTGGTCAACGTCAATTTTAGTTGAATCACAAAATTTCTTATACAATTGTGACAATAGCAACGCGCCACAAAGCTCCAATCGTGGTCAGTGTTGTGCATAGATAATAAAATTTTTATCTAGATGAGATAATAGATAATTTCCAATTTTTTTATCTAGATAACGATTTAGATAAAAGTTGAAGAAATTATCTAGATAATAGATAAGATAATCTATAATTTACGTAGATAATACGAAAGATGATTCTATCAAATAGGTAGAAACAGGTAATAATTAATTGTTACCATTTAATTATCATCATCATCAATACCAATTTATTGTTTATTGAATTAACTAATTACAAAACTGAAAAACAAATTGAAAAAAAGCATGACAGAAATTTTATTGATTTAATGACCTACTATTGTAAAATATAAAACAAATTTCTTGATACAATCTGGTCCTTTCAAAATTTTCATTGCTAAGCAAAACTTACACTATCAGGAATCAGGACTATAAAGTCTTTCAATTAGCGCCGAAATTGATATGTTTAATCAATAACTTTTTCACAAATAGAGAAGTGTCTAGTAAACTTAATTAGTTTTCCTTTGTAACAGTTAGGAAAAATCTGGCTTTGATATCGGCGTCAGTTTGAACCTAAAAGATTATAAAAATTATCGCTCATAGCCGTTAATCACACTCCCTGAACTATTAATTTTTCTTTTTAAATTTAAGTTATCATTTGTAGTTTGATATGTTAAGCAAATTTTTCACAAAAAAACAACTAATCCTCAAAAATTTATTGTATTTTAAATTTTGAGCAGCTTATATCAGCGATCACTTAAAGAATTAGCTTTTGTCTTTTAAAAAAACGCAAGCAGTTGTTACCTGCGTTTGAATTTCGTTGTAAAAGTCACCGTAAGTTTTCTTTTTTTTGTGTGTTTCGATTTATTAATTTAGTATTAGCATCAAGAACGTTTTGTTTATTGTTTGTGTGGTTTGAGTTTAATGATATTTCAATTTGTTTTCAATCGTTATTGAAATTTTCTTTTAAATGCATACAGATCCGTAGTTTTGTTTTTGATTTAGTACGTTATTTGGTTATCTTTGTAGAATACCAATTCAATATAATTTACGACTTCCTTTGTGGAATGTAAATTGATACATTTTTCTTGGTAATTACACTTTGATTAAGCCAGCTGCAGTAATGCAAGTCTCAGCGTTCTTGTGTGAACCAAAGTCTACGTGCAAAAACGCATGCGACTAATTATAATTTTCATCTTTGTTTTTCTCGTTTGTTCAATGTGTTTTCTTTTACCACGAATTGACTGCGCACATGCAAATTAGCTAAGTAGGGGATAGGAAGAGTTGAAAGATTTAGATTTTTTTGGCATGATTCGATCGTGGGTCGTGATGACAAATACCGATTACCGTAAGATGTAGAGAGAGTAGGGTAATTTACCCTCTGACGTTATGTAGAACCGCGGAAGTTTGTCAGAAATCGTGAAAATTAAGGTGGTGGAGGAAAATGTTACTTTTCTTCAAATTTCGTATAGTACGGCTTGTGTAAAATTCGTGATTTCTGAACTGTTACGTTTGTGGGGTTTAATGTTGTGGTGGTATATGATTAAATCCGAAATTCGCCTTTGGCGGTTATAAAATTAAATTGTGAGATATATCTTCCGTCGTTGTTCTATTGTTTGGGAAGCAGCTAAAGTCCATCCAAGGTGTAAGCTTTCAAATCCACTGGGAACCAAAGTTCAGCCGGTGTCACCAATTAAGAATTAAGGTATTTATCGATTTTGTTGTTTGATCGTGCAGTGTCCCGCGATTTAAAAATGCAGTAAAAGCTTTCAATTTTTTTTTTAAGTCAATTGAAATTACGACTAACGTTGAATTTAATTATTTTAATGAACACGTATAGTGTTTGCGCAAAAATTAAAATCAATTAACTTTGTTTTGTGCGTTGAGAAGTGATTCGTATTTCGAGTATATGATAATGTAACGACTTATAAACTATATTTTGTTTAGTTCGAATTAAAGTTCGGACATATTTATGTTATAAACTGTATTGTTTTTTTTTGTGTTATTTTATTTGTTTGTTATAAATATGCGGTCAAGATCTTGAGATTTAATTATATTTGACGTCGAATTAACGCTATTGTAGTAGCATTTCTTTTTATAAATTTTAATGTAATGTTGTGTGTGTAAATTATTCATTTTTGTTTGCTTAAGATTATTTCATTTCTTTTATTCAAATTTATTTGATATCATTTAGTACTTGTTATTTTATTTTGTTTTTGTTTTAAATTTCCAATCAATAAATGTTATATTGTTAAATGTAAAGAGCTTTTATTCATTTAGCCGCCGCATACGTAAAATTTTGTTTAAGTGTTTTTTTCAGAATTGTTATAACCCAAGGTAAGTTCTGTGGTTATGACCAACCGGATGAGCTTTCAGGTAATCAAGGGTTTGAAAGCTTCCCCTTATAGAAATCCTTGATTGGCGCCCTTATCGATTATTTGACGATTTTACCGTTCTAGTTCCATTTTTACGACGATCGCGTTTCCAATTTTTCACGGAATTTTAAATAAAACCCACCCTTCTCCATTGAGCTAGCGGCACAACCCCCCGTTTATGTTACTTCATTGCAGGCAGTGACTTTGTGTTAATTTTGGCATGTAACATAAATAATTTGGCGTCTCCAGCGTGTGGCCTTTTTTCGAATTTTAGTTTGCCTGTTAAGTTTCGTGATTTTTGGAAGATTTTACCGTTTTGTAATTTCATTTTAAAATGGGTTACAAATTGATTGTCGATCGTTTATCGCATAACGAATTACGTTATGAAATTTTGATTAGAGGCGGTGATGCATCTTTAGGTGTTGTCGTATTACGAGGTTTACTCAAGAGTTTCCTTATTGAAGAAGCCACCGGAAAATTATCTCGTCCCGTGTATCCGTTCGATTTTAATGCAGATAAGTTAGCGATTCGTGAAGGTATCGATGAGCTTAGAAAATTAATCGATTCATTAAAAATTACTCCGACTACAAAAATTTCTTCTACAATTGAAACCAAAATTAAATATTTGTTAAACCGTATTTGCAATTCAATTCCTATTCAAGGTGACGATTCACAAGTTAAAGATGAGTTTTTAAAAGATTTAGTGGTTTTAATTTCGCAGTACGAACTTTTGGATAAACAAATTGTTGTTTCAAATCCGTCTACTTCCGCCGATGAAGTCATCGAACCTGTCGTTCAGCCTTCTTTAGTAGTTGATAACGCTTTACCGACGTCTTCTGCTGTTAGTCCAAATTTTATTAGTCATGTTAAGAGTATTTCAGTTTCAAAATGGAATTTAAAGTTTTCTGGTGACGCAAAGTCAATTTCATTGAACGCATTTTTAGAACGAGTTGCCGAACTTCAATTATCGCGTAACGTTTCAAGCCATCAGTTATTTTTGGAGTGTACTGATCTTTTTACAGGTCATGCATTGATTTTTGTTAGATCCATTCGTAGTTCAGTTAATTCTTGGGAAGATTTAGTTAAGTTTTTACGCGAACAATTCCAGCCTACCGATTATGACGAACGACTTATTGAAGAAATTAAGCGTCGCACTCAAGCTAATGATGAACCTATGGGTATTTACGTTGCAATTATTCGCAACATGTTTTCACGTCTCGATGAGCCTTTTTCTGAAGAAAAGCAGTTAAAGATTTTATTAAGAAATATTTCTCCCGTTTATCAAACTCAGCTTGGTTTGTCGTCAGTTACTTCAATTGAGGAATTAATTAAATTTGGTCGTATTATCGAGGACCGCATGCAAGCTATTGAAGCTTACACGCCTCCATCTCGTAGAAAGCAGGACATGGAGCCTGATCTCGCTTATGTAACATCTCAAGTTAAGGACATTGCCGTTTCTCGTTCTTCAAATAACGTTAGTAGTGGTGAAAAATCTACACCACCTGTTAGACAAAATTCACGATTACCGTCTTCTAGTATCGCACCTTCTTCACGAAGGTTAGCTATCGTTAATGCGCCTGCTTCTTCTAATCGAAGTAGTCCGCAATTGTGTTGGAATTGTAGGAAGCCAAACCATCGAGCTGCTTCTTGCAAAGAACCTAAGAAAGGTTTATTTTGTTATCGTTGTGGAAAACCTAACGTTACGGTCCGCACTTGTTCTAAGTGTTCGGGAAACGAGTAAAGGACGTACTAAGAAGCCGTTTAGTGACGTCAGAGGTTAAAGTTAAATCGGCTGTCTATTTTAATAGTTTACATTCTTCGAAGAAAAAGAGTTTTGATAAGAATAAAGTCGTATTAGATTATGTTTTAGAGTCTGCTGAGTCTGACGAAAGACCTTTTGTCTACGTTAAAGTTTTTGGTCACGAAATTTTAAGTTTATTAGATAGTGGCGCTTCTCGCACTATTGTTGGTTCTAAGGGTTGGGAAATTTTTAGTCAGTTAGGTTTGAAATTAAATAAGTCAGTTAAAGTTAATTGTATTGTAGCTAATGGTAAATCAGTACAAAGTTTAGGTTCACTTCTCGTCCCAATCGAAATTAAAGGAAAAATTGTTGTTTTAGAAGTTTTAGTTGTTCCTGACGTCCCGCATAATTTAATTTTAGGTGTGGATTTTTGGAAACAAGCAGGTATCGTTCCTGATCTTAGAAAAGGTGAATGGCGTTTCGAAAATATGGACACCATTTCACAATTGGAAGATAAAGATTCAGTTATTAAGTCTCGTCTCGATCTTTCTTCAGAACAGCTCAATCAGTTAGACAATTTAGTTAGTAATCATTTTTCTTCGTCGAATAAAAATTTTGGATGCACCAACTTGATCAAACATCAGATCAAGACTACTTCCGAACCAATTAAGCAACGGTATTACCGAGTTTCGCCGTTTATCCAGAAACAAATCGATCTGGAGTTAGAGAAAATGTTGAAGTTAGGCGTTGTAGAAAAATCAAACAGCGCTTGGTCGAGCCCGATCTTATTGGTGAAGAAGAAGGACAACTCTTATCGCTTTTGCGTGGACTTTAGAAAAGTCAACAAAGTTACCGAAAAGGACGCTTATCCTTTACCTTACGTTTCGTCTATTTTGGATCGTCTTCGTGACGCTAAGTTTATTTCATCTCTCGACATTAAGTCCGCTTATTGGCAGATTCCTTTAAGCGAAGAGTCTAAGCAGTTTACCGCTTTTACAGTCCCGAACCGTGGGTTATTCCAATTCACGCGCTTACCGTTTGGTTTAGGTAACGCACCAGCTTCTTGGCAGAGGTTGATTGATCGAGTTTTAGGTCCCGAATTAGAACCTTACGTTTTTGTTTATTTAGATGACGTCATTATTTGCGCTCCTTCCTTCGAGAAACACATGGAAGTGTTAACTGAAGTTCTTCGTCGCCTTAGAGAGGCTAATTTGATGCTAAGTAAAGACAAATGTCATTTTTGTAGACCCGAACTTAAGTATCTTGGTTTTATAGTAAATTCTACTGGTTTGTCGGTTGACCCGGAAAAGGTCGATGCAATTTTGCGTATTCCAGTTCCCACTGGTGTCGCTGAAGTTAGAAGAATTATAGGCATGGCCTCGTGGTATCGCCGTTTTGTACCAAATTTTTCGACAATTATCGCTCCATTGACGTCTCTGTTAAAGAAGAATTCCAGCTTTAATTGGACTAGTGATTGTGATGAAGCATTTCAGATTATTAAGAATTGTTTAGTATCCGCACCTATTTTGTCTTGCCCTGATTTCAATGTTCCGTTTACAGTTCAAACTGACGCTTCTGATTTTGGTCTCGGTTCAGTTCTTACACAGTTTATCGACGGTGAAGAACGTGTTATTTGTTACAATAGTAGGTCGCTCACAAAATGTGAACGCAAGTATTCAACTACCGAAAAGGAGTGTTTGGCTGTCCTGTGGTCTATTGAAAAATTACGCCCCTATCTTGAGGGAACAACTTTCACTGTAGTTACCGATCACGCATCATTAGTCTGGTTACACAATTTAAAGGAACCTACCGGTCGTCTAGCACGATGGGCTGTTAGACTTCAGCAATTTGATTTTACGATCATTCATCGTAAAGGAAAGGATCATGTCGTACCTGACGCACTATCTCGTTCAGTACCAGCTATCGACAATATTACTACCGATTGTGACATTACCGAACCTAAGTCTTCGGACAAATGGTTATCGAAACTTATGGAACGTGTACGTTCAAAACCTAACGCTTTTCCACAGTGGAAAATTAGTAACGGAAAGCTATTTAAGCATGTTACCGTAGACTATCCCGATCTTCGTTCTGAGAATGACAATTGGAGAGAAGTTGTGCCTAAGTCTAAACGACTCGAAATATTGTCAAAGTTTCACGATGAGCCTACCGCTGGACACCTTGGTATCTTTAAGACTCTCGAACGAATTGTTCCGCTTTATTACTGGCCTAAGATGAAGGCTGACGTTATTCGTTACATCAATGGTTGTAAAGTTTGTATCACGCATAAGCCAGAACAGAAACGTCCTGCTGGCCTTATGACCCGTCATCCTGTTGTGGACAAACCTTGGCAGTTGATTTCTACCGATCTTGTTGGACCACTACCGCGATCTAAGAGTGGTTATTCGTATATCCTTGTAGTTGCCGATTATTTTTCGAAATTTGTTTTATTTTTCCCGTTACGTTCCGCTACTGCAGCAGCAGTTACTAAACGTCTTGAAGAAGATGTATTTTTAATGTTTGGAGTTCCTCAGTATCTTTTGTGTGATAACGGCACACAGTTTCGTAGTTCAGAATTTACGAAAATGGTTTCGTCATATAAGTCTAAAATTATTTTTAACGCTAATTATCATCCACAAGCGAATCCAACTGAAAGAGTCAACCGAGTCATGAAGACAATGCTATCGTCATATATCGAAGACAACCATCGACATTGGGATAAGTACCTTGCTAAAGTAGCATGTGCTATTCGTACCGCTGTACATGAAGTCACCGGCTTAACGCCGTTTTTCGCTAATTTCGGACGTGAAATCTGTCTCGACGGATCACGTCATGGGAAAACTACCGATTCCGACACTATCGACGATCTAGCTTTTGCTGATCGTACCTTTTTGGCCGAAAGAGGCCCAGCGTTTAGAGAAGTTTACGTCGACATTAAGAATCGCTTGAATGCCGCTTATGTCCGCGCTAAACATTATTACGATTTACGTCGTCGTCCAGCACCTTTTGAGGTGGGAGACACAGTGTGGCGGAAGAATTATGTCCTTTCTGATGCATCTCGATATTTCTCGGCCAAACTGGCACCTAAGTTTATCGGTCCGTTCTACGTGAAACGGAAAGTTTCGTATCAGACCTATGAGTTGTCTGATGACACGGGAGCATCAAAAGGCATATGGAACGCCAAGGACTTAAAATTAAACCCGACTGGGGATAAATAGTTTTAGGTTGTACCGTTTGAGTATTTTTCTTTTGTTTTTTTTTAGGTTAGTTAGTTTCGTTTTTGGGTTCCGTGTAGAGACGGACTAAGAATATTTCTCTACAGTGGGGACACCACTTGTCGTAAGAGGCGACTAAACAACGGTTCTTTTATTTCCATTTTTCTTTCTTCTGCTATCTTGTCTGTCCTTATCTTTTATTTCTGTAGTGTTTGCGGCTAGGTGCCATCGCTCGGTGAGGGCAGTAGTTGTGGGAAAAACGCAATGCGCGGATCTCGTGAAGCGCAGCGCGCCCTCTGCTATTGTGCAGCATCGAGTGATCTGTGTCGAACCCAAACATATACTACCCTTCTTATCGTTTAGTTTTTTCCGCTTTTAGTTTCGTTAGGGGATCCTCGTTGATTGCGAGATCGCGAGAATCCATAGGTTTAGTTTCGTTTTATTTTTGCGTTTATAGTTACATTATCGTTTATTGTTTTGGGTTTTCATTTGTTTGTTTTTTTTGTTGTTTTGTCTATTTTTAGAGTGATTTAAGAAATCCCTCTTTAAGTAGGGGAGGTGTTACCTGCGTTTGAATTTCGTTGTAAAAGTCACCGTAAGTTTTCTTTTTTTTGTGTGTTTCGATTTATTAATTTAGTATTAGCATCAAGAACGTTTTGTTTATTGTTTGTGTGGTTTGAGTTTAATGATATTTCAATTTGTTTTCAATCGTTATTGAAATTTTCTTTTAAATGCATACAGATCCGTAGTTTTGTTTTTGATTTAGTACGTTATTTGGTTATCTTTGTAGAATACCAATTCAATATAATTTACGACTTCCTTTGTGGAATGTAAATTGATACATTTTTCTTGGTAATTACACTTTGATTAAGCCAGCTGCAGTAATGCAAGTCTCAGCGTTCTTGTGTGAACCAAAGTCTACGTGCAAAAACGCATGCGACTAATTATAATTTTCATCTTTGTTTTTCTCGTTTGTTCAATGTGTTTTCTTTTACCACGAATTGACTGCGCACATGCAAATTAGCTAAGTAGGGGATAGGAAGAGTTGAAAGATTTAGATTTTTTTGGCATGATTCGATCGTGGGTCGTGATGACAAATACCGATTACCGTAAGATGTAGAGAGAGTAGGGTAATTTACCCTCTGACGTTATGTAGAACCGCGGAAGTTTGTCAGAAATCGTGAAAATTAAGGTGGTGGAGGAAAATGTTACTTTTCTTCAAATTTCGTATAGTACGGCTTGTGTAAAATTCGTGATTTCTGAACTGTTACGTTTGTGGGGTTTAATGTTGTGGTGGTATATGATTAAATCCGAAATTCGCCTTTGGCGGTTATAAAATTAAATTGTGAGATATATCTTCCGTCGTTGTTCTATTGTTTGGGAAGCAGCTAAAGTCCATCCAAGGTGTAAGCTTTCAAATCCACTGGGAACCAAAGTTCAGCCGGTGTCACCAATTAAGAATTAAGGTATTTATCGATTTTGTTGTTTGATCGTGCAGTGTCCCGCGATTTAAAAATGCAGTAAAAGCTTTCAATTTTTTTTTAAGTCAATTGAAATTACGACTAACGTTGAATTTAATTATTTTAATGAACACGTATAGTGTTTGCGCAAAAATTAAAATCAATTAACTTTGTTTTGTGCGTTGAGAAGTGATTCGTATTTCGAGTATATGATAATGTAACGACTTATAAACTATATTTTGTTTAGTTCGAATTAAAGTTCGGACATATTTATGTTATAAACTGTATTGTTTTTTTTTGTGTTATTTTATTTGTTTGTTATAAATATGCGGTCAAGATCTTGAGATTTAATTATATTTGACGTCGAATTAACGCTATTGTAGTAGCATTTCTTTTTATAAATTTTAATGTAATGTTGTGTGTGTAAATTATTCATTTTTGTTTGCTTAAGATTATTTCATTTCTTTTATTCAAATTTATTTGATATCATTTAGTACTTGTTATTTTATTTTGTTTTTGTTTTAAATTTCCAATCAATAAATGTTATATTGTTAAATGTAAAGAGCTTTTATTCATTTAGCCGCCGCATACGTAAAATTTTGTTTAAGTGTTTTTCAGAATTGTTATAACCCAAGGTAAGTTCTGTGGTTATGACCAACCGGATGAGCTTTCAGGTAATCAAGGGTTTGAAAGCTTCCCCTTATAGAAATCCTTGATTGGCGCCCTTATCGATTATTTGACGATTTTACCGTTCTAGTTCCATTTTTACGACGATCGCGTTTCCAATTTTTCACGGAATTTTAAATAAAACCCACCCTTCTCCATTGAGCTAGCGGCACAACCCCCCGTTTATGTTACTTCATTGCAGGCAGTGACTTTGTGTTAATTTTGGCATGTAACACAGTTTTGTTTCTTCTAAAAAAATTGGGTTATTTTTAACAGTTTATGCTCTGTTCAGTACTTTTTGTAATTGTAAGTGCAACAAATTCAAATGTAAAAAAAGCATTTTTGCTTTGCAGTTTTGTTAATTATATTTGACAGGTTGTCAGTAATTGTACTCATATGATAATTTACATCATTGATTTATATAGGAGCGTTTCTACGCGGTCTACATTAGGATCTTATTGCCACTTTAATTTAAGGCTGTATGCCCGGCCTGAAAATCGTTTTTTCCATTTCCTGAGTTTATTTTTGAATGAAAAATTTTGATGTTTACATGATAATTCATAAAAAAAATTGCTGCAAAGGGGCAAAGAGCCCATTTTTTGAAATTGTCTTTAGGGCTTTAAAAATAAACAAAAAAATTTGATTTTCGAAAATATGGGCCTTTACCCACCATTTTAGAGATCGTAAGAACATGTAACATTTTAATTTTTTTAATTATTTTCGAAAATGCGACCAGGAAATGGAAAACAAAATTGAATTTATATCGCTGCATTTCCTGAAATCTAAGTTTGATACATGGTACGGTTTTGAGCGATGGAAGGATGGAACTCCGCCTATTGACATTAGCACGTTTCGCAGTCGCAAGCGTTTCTACAGTAAGCATATCTGGTAATGTATATATCTACAGAATGTCTTGATAAGAATATAATTTAAAATTCTCTTTCGTTAAATTACATATGGTATGTACTTACTATTTATAAATTTCTAGTGTGACAATCTCTTCTGCTCGATAAATGTACATTTAAATTTACTCTATTATAAGATTTTGGCATTATAGATTTTGTTAAATTATAAATACTAAGCTAATCTAAAGTTCCCACTAAAACGCACGTACTAATTTTATACACATTTACTTCATATATATAAATTTTCTCTGTTTGTTTACAGATACAAAAAGATAATAGTTTCTGGTCTTGTATGAAACCCTAATCGACGGACTTTTATTTATAGTACATTATGCCTGCATTGAAGGAAAATAGTTTCAATTACATTTGTAATTTTTTAGATTTTTAAAAAGTATCTATGATTATTAGTATTATTTTTTTTAAATTGTTCCAGGTGCTCTTTTAGTATTATATGGAATCAAATATGGAAGTAAACATTTCTACAGAAACAAAAAAATGATTTTAATAAATAAAAGCAATATTTTTATTATTCTTTTGTCTCAAAATTTTCTTATCATTGTAAGCAACGTATACTAACTTTTGTTATGTAAATATAGTATGACCTCATAAACATCATCAAATTGTTTAGGTATCTCAAATTTGCAATTTCGTCATAATAAAGAGTACGGATTTGTAGTCCACGTGGACTTGAAGAATGCCAGTCAAAGTGTCGAAGCACCAATCGTGGGTAATACTAATCTCATAAATTATCAGTATCGCAACCGCGACTAAATCTTTGCTACTCTTTCTTCTTTCATAACATTAACAGTATGTAACCATATCTCTAAACATATGTGAATGCTTAAATAATTGAACAAATTAGTGCAACGCCCATCTCAAAACAAATCTGAATTAAACCGGGAGTATAGCCTTAACGTTAATATTACTTACTCAACAAGTTGATTTAAAGAGTAAGCTAAAAGGTTTGTCACTTTCAACTGCTCAAAAAGTCATGAATTTTCTCTTTTTCAATCAAGCATTTTTTTTATTTGGGCATAGTTTTGCTGTGTAGGCACTTCAACTAATTAAATTTTCAAAACTACAGAATTAGTAGCTGTTAATCTCAATGTACGAATCGTGCAAGATAATTTATTGAATAAATGTACGTATATTAAAAAGCTTATTATTGTTTCTAAAGACGATAAGATACTTATCGCAAGCAATTGGTTCAGTTTCAAAAAGTAATTTGAGTTGTGTTTTTGTTTATATCTTGTATTGCATGTATTTACGCTCAAGGTCATGCGAGTCAAGTTTTTGTCAACAGAAGAGCAGCAAAAATGCGACACATCTACGGGTGTCTACGGCGATTATTTATCAGGTTTTAGCGATCTGGACCGTATTACATTACCACAGACAAAACAAACAATATCATGTTTATAAATATAAAAATTACAAAACAACAAATCTAAACAAAAAAAATGTATGTTACTTTTAAAAAATCATCTAGATAACTTCATGATAGATAACCGAAAGAGCATCTAAGATAATCATCTAGATAATGTTCAATACTTTTATCTAGATAAGGAAAAAGATGATCAAAAAGTATCTAGATGAATTATCTATATAATTTCATCTAGATAATGCACAACGTGGTAGCGTTATGGCCTTTAAAGGTGCTACTCTTGTTTTTGAATAGCAATAGTAGATTACATACCGAGGCGAAAAGTATTCCATTTCTGTCGAGAGAACCATAGTTTACCGAGAGGCATAGCCTCGAGGTGAACTAGTTCTCGAGACAAATGAAACACTTTTACCAAGGTTTCTATACAATTTTATTCACAATCAGCCATTAAATAAAATAAATAACATAAAACTAATAAAAAATGAATGAAAACCTACTACCAAAATATTATCGTTTATTTCGCTAAAATATTAACAATTGACATATACATATTTAATTTATGATTGTCATTTTCTCAAATTAGTTAAAACAAAACACACACACAAATTACAGGTTCGGAAAGTGTACATTACTGACCGTGAGGTTTCATTACATATTCGTTTTTTTTTAACCACTTACCAACCTTTAAGAGGCTGGGAAAACTGTACGTTACTAACTGAGTGTGAATAAAAACGTATACATACTTTTTCGTTTGATGCGATAGATTTTACGTAAATACAAGCACCGTAAGCAACTTGCGATGCATCACAAAATCCGTGAATTTCAGTATAGATATTAATTACTAGGTACTCGTACTTTGTTTATATAGTGTAGTTCAATGACGTTTTTAATTTATGAGTTAACAATGTCAGACTTCCGTCCGAGTATCATCCCAATCTACACGACATTGCCATATTTTTTGAAGAAGGATTTTTGCATTAACAACAATAGGAGATAACAAACTCAATAGATCTAAAAATTTTTAAATAGACGATAATCGTTATGTTACACTGTTTTTATCAAATTTGTCATGGTATTAATTTGTTAAAACATCTGAATTTGCAATCCATTTAAGACCTAAAGTATTAATTGTATTCTCTTCAGTTATATCATAATCGTCACTGTGGTCGAAAGCCCGATTATAGCTATATCGTTTGAGACTAATTTTCTTAAGTTAAATCCGTATTGAGATAGAATTTTCGTTAAATCGATTCTTAGTTTTGATGCAGATTCGATAGTTTAAGATCCAGTAAGCAGATTATCAACATAAAAATTGTGAAGAATAGAGTTTGCTGTAAACTTCGAATTGCTAAGTATACTGCCGATGAGGTACCATAAGTAACTGTATTCAGACGATAATGCCGAATAGGTTGGTTGGCATCTGATCGCCATATAATACGTTAAAGATCATGTTGCTATTCAGTTATGTACACCTGTATATACATTTTTTCAATGTCTCCCGTTATGACGTAATTATGAGTGCGAAATCGAATTAAAATTGATACTAAGTCGTCTTGAATAGTTGGCTCAACCTTAAGAATGTTACGCCGTTAGATGACTTACATGAAGCATCAAATACGGCTCGCAATTTGGTAGTCGTACTTGTTTCTTTGATGACTCCATCGTGAGGCAAATAAAGTATGGGTTTTGAATTTATCAAATTTTCGTTTTTGTTAATTAGGGTCATGTGATTCAGCAATTGGTATTCGTTCATAAAAACTACATAACTGCGTTTGAACTTCCAAGTTCTTTCGAATTTACGTTCAGTAGATGAAAAACTTTTTTTTGCAATGTGCAAATAATCACCAAGCGTTGGTAATTCTTGATCAAAATTTTGTCAATTATTTGTTGAACGTTTATGTCCTGCGTTATTTAAAAAAATTTAATTATTGACCATTTTATGTTTAATGTTTTATTTATTATTTAGTAAACACAATCTCGTAAAGTTGCCTATGTCCTTGGTCGGTGGATTGATCCACTTGATTTTATTCTTTGGCCTAATGAAGTGCTCGCCTTTAGCATGAAACGTTGCTACAAAAATAAATTAAAGTAGTTTTACATGCCCCACCTAAACGAAGAAGTCCAAATTAATTATTATCGTTGATGATGGTTGATGTTCGGCCTACTCCTACTATTGGTACTTGAGTTGTTTTACTTGATAAATTTAATTTTTGTAATGCGTTTCGAGTTATAAAGTTAGGCATTGAACCATTATCGATTAAGGCCAACTCCCCGTCCTTGAGGATATTAGAATAGATGCAGTTGCTAATGAAATTTGTTGGTTACCCGCGCAAAAACCAGACACTATCGCTGGTCCTTGTTTGTGGTTAACTTCAGGCACGTTTATTTGATCATCTAAGTACAAAAGGGTATTGTGTCTTCGATTACACTTTTTACAGCCTTGTGACGTACAACTGTTTATTGAATGGTTGTTACGTAAACAAATTGTACATAATTTTAAATTGCTTATTTCATTTAAAGGAGATGCGACTGGTAACGCCTTTAATTTATCGCATGCATATATAGGATGATCGTTTTTACAAAAGTAGGACGTTATTGAATTTTTTGCTTTGAATGTCGCTAAATTCAAAAAACTTTTTTCATTATTATGTTTTTTTATTTGAAACTGCTACGTTTCTATTTTCGACATTTTCCAACAGCTTACATCTTTTGTTTAAAAATTATATTAAATCGTTGTAAAAGTTGCTAAAGTAAGTTTTTTGTTCAAAATATGGTCTTCCCATTCACGTTTGTGTTTGAAATCCAGTTTTCGCGTTATTAAAAATATTAGTAATGTATTCCAGCTATCTACCGGTTTGTCAAGTACTTTGAGTGCTCTTATATGTTTCTGTACTTCGTCATTAAGTTTGCGCCATGAAAAATCTCTTGAAACGCTCGGAGAGTCCACTACTGCTTTCATATGATTTTTGATAGCAATTTGATTATTTTCGTATAGATTTTAGTAATTTCCATGCGTTTAAATAGTTGTCGTTTGTAACTTCAATTGCTTCTAAAACCCTTGCCACATCTCCTTTTAGACAGCTTAACAAATAATAAAATTTTTTAACGTTGTCCATGTTTGCATCACCGTGAACCAAAGATAAAAACATTTCTCTAAATTGTCCAAATTTTTCAAATTCAAATGTTTTGTTTTATGTTCGTGTAACAATTTTCTAGCTCGATCTATTTGTTTGTAATATTCGTCTTCAAATGTTTTGTCTGGTGGTGCTAAGTCATCATGTGTTTGAATTTCGCATTAAACGGAAATGTATTTTTCAAGTGACGGCTTCTCTTTTTTTTTGCTAACTTGATAATTATAAATATTTTTATAAAACAATTATTCAACCGAACCGTACAGCGTGTATTGGTACAGCATTGCATTGCATAGCATTAGCGTTCTGCATCTAACGTTTTGCCAGCATAAAACCACCAGTCGGCCAAAACTCATATTTGGCTAACCGTATCAATTTGTTAACCATAAAGCATCACAAAGAATGTAAATAAGAAAGTACATAAAATGAATGTTTAGTGTACCACTGTTGTAACAACCCATGCGTATATACGAGGGATATCAGTTTCACCGCCGATCAATATACTATGGACATCTTGGGGAAAGCAGAATGACACAGAATTGAATATCCTACAGACAACTAAGTCAGACATCTTCAAGATATCAGACATAAGATGATCTAGGGATATCCGCAATAAGATGACCTAGGTATATCCGAAATAAGATGACCTATATAGGAATATCCGAAATAAGATAACCTTGAGATATAATATATTTTACATATTTATATTGCACAAAAATATTACAGAACTTTAAAAAATCCCTACTTAAAAAGAATCCATTTTGTTTAACAATAAGTATTAATATTTAAGGATAGAGACGTTTAATTTTAGATTAATTTTCTTAAAAAACCAACGATGACCATTGCTTCCTATTTATTAGTTTACTGCTGTTACAGGATTTTTTCCAAAACTTCTAGAACAGTTATTATACTAAAATCAAAAATAAACATAACTTTTAATTTACTCAAGTATAAGTGTTTTTGTTAATAAATATGTAAAGGTTTTCTTACCTTTTTGGCCAAGCAGTTTGTAGCCGTGTAAAACAACACTATTAATCAATTTTGGAAGAACTAGCTCCTTATGAACTCCTCCGCGTTGTCCTTTTGCAATTTCTCTGATCTAAAATTACACATCGATTTGTTGTTCTTGAGAGCTTATAAGAAGCTTTAGCTCAGTAATACAAATACTCGCATATTGTTTGGCTAAACGATAAAATGTTTGTTAGAATAACTCGAACCTTACTTTCGCTTATATCTAAAATCCAAAAGTTATTTTTTAAATAGTTCATAAAGTATACGAAAACAAACATAATTGCTTACTTACTCCAATCAATATTTTTTCATTCTTTTTTTACGTATGCAAGAGTCAAGATCACAGCACAAAACGAAACGAAAGCGTGAAGCATTAGCTAAAAGCCAGTAAAAGATATCCTACGGATATAGTTTTAATGATCTTCTGCATATATTATTTTTATGATATCCCATGGTTATTGTTTAAATAGCCGGGAAATCATTTAAATAGCAATATAGGAAATAGTATTATACTTTAGCAAAACTTTCTTGCAACGAAAAACTTACCATCATAATAAATGCTGACATATACAAGTAGATATCTATTTGAGTTTCACTAGAACGCAAATTAGAAAAACGGGTACAACTGATACACTAATAATACATTAGACAGCATAGTGAGTAATACCATGGAAATTGTTGAAGTTTAAAATATAATGCAATTATAATATTCAAGGTTAACACAATCGCACCATGTTTTGGTCACGCAGAGAATGGTACTCTGCGCAAACGCGGTTATTAAGTATTTAATTCAAATTTGTCAGAAAGTTTTTAGAAAAACGAAAAAGTTTGATATGTATTGAAACGTTCAAGAAATTACTTGCAAATGCAAGAGCTTTCTAGAAGTTATAGCGAAAAGTAGGGAACGCTCGAGAAGGATTTCCGTATGTCTATATATAGCGACGAGACAGATCGTAAGTCAGTTATTGCTGGAATGTGAATGCAGCAGTGTTAAGAACATTATCAAGTGGAAATAAATTGTTAGCACGCGTGTGTCTACATAAATATACCGAGAATAATTGTGTACGTGATTTATAGTGTAAACAAGTGTGAAATCCGAGGACGCAAGTGATAGTGTTATACAACGGTTATACATAAATTTGTGTAAGTGTTTTCATTAAATATTATTATTAGATCTAATTAGTTCGCTTAATTTAAAAGTGTATATATTTCTAAAATAAGTAAACGTGTTTTTAGTCGTTTTAAATAAATTAGTTTTTAATAAATAAATACGCAACAGTGGCGTCAGGTGTGGGGTATCGAATAGAACAAACCGTTCGCGATTTTTAGTGTGAATACCATTAAGTTATTTGATATCGCTCCCGTAATAAAAACATTGATTACGTAAATAACTTTTAAGTTTGCGATACGCGTGTTTATTTATAAAGTATAAAATAGTGTTTATTAAACTTTTTTTTCTTTTAACAAGTGCGTGATCGCGATATTATTAAATTCGTTTCCGTACACTAGTGGTTTAATATTAACAAGTGGATCGTTATTAAAATTTTGTGTTATACAAAAACTTCATTTTAAAAAGTAGTGTATTTAAACTTTATATTCGTGTTATATTTAATTTATGTCGGTGACGCGTTTGCAAGCAGTCAAAATGGATGCAAAACTATTTGAATTTCTTGAATCGATAAAAAATGGTCAAGAATCGATGAATAGAAAAATGGAAGAAAAGTTTCACGAAAATTCGCAGAAAATGGAAGAAAATTCTCAGAAGATGGAAGAAAATTCTAGAAAAATGGAAGAAAATGCTAGAGGTTTAAAAGAAGAAATACGAGCGAGCATGGAAAATCAAATAAAGACTATTGAGGAACAAATACAAGTTAGTGTAGGAAATCAAATCAAAATTGCGCAAGAGGAAACCCAAGCAGATATGCTAAATTTGAAAGAAGAAATTTGCGAATCTGTGAATGAGAAAATAGAAGCAATAGAGGACAAATTAGAAGACAGAATAAAACTGATTGAAAAAAGAATGAAGCAAATGAATTGTCACGGCGAAGGAAGCGTCACGAGTGAGGATTTAATAATGGACCATCGTGAAGAAACCACTCACAAGTTTAAAGTTGTACCACCAAATTTTGATGGTAAAGTTCCATGGTCAACCTACTACAAGCAGTTTGAAGCCGCAGCTACTGCTAATGGTTGGAGCAACAAGCAGAAAGCGACGTCTTTAATAGTGTCCTTACGTGGAGAAGCGCTTGGAATTTTACAAACTGTTCCGGACCACCTGCAAGAAAATTACGAACTTTTAATATCACGATTGGAAATGAGATAAGGGGATGCTCATCTTCAACAAGTATACCAGGCTCAAATTAAAAGTCGGGTTCAAAAAGCGGCCGAAAGTCTTCAAGGGTTTGAGACTGACATCGCCAGACTAACACGGCTTGCGTATCCTACAGCGCCAGATACCTTCTTGGAGCAATTGGCTATTCAAACCTTTGTAGACGGCCTCCGAGACAACGAAACGCAGCAGACTCTGCGGTTAGCTCGACCGAAGACATTGGATGACGCTTTGGTGCATGCTTTGGAGTTTGAAGCAGCAAAACAAGCATCGGAACGAGATGGTCATAGACTCTGCTGTGCTGCAGAAGTACCCGCGCAGACACTGGAAAGCATCGAGGAGATAGCGCGACGAATACTTCGGGAAAGAGGAGTGACAGCTTTGAACTGCGACGAAATAAGCCATGTACGACGGCATCGTACCAAACCTAAGAAGAGGACTAGAAGAGCGCTCGAAAATTTGGAACGAGGCGAGCAAAAAAGACAAAAAGTAATCTCATCTAGTCAAACTCCGGAGATTATAATCCAAATGGCATCGCCTAGAGAGCAATTGCATAGCATTTATCTCGATGGCAAGATCAATGGGAGAAGAGTCCAGTTACTGGTTGACACGGGAGCGACGAAGACCATCATTCGTCCTGACATCTTATTAGAAAACGAGAAGACATCACCAGTAACAACAGCGACGGGCGACGAAATACCTACTCACGGACAAGTCAAAGTAACCATTGATTTGGGAAATGGAGTACTCGACCATCGAGTACTGGTAGCCTACATCACAGAAGAAGTTATCCTGGGAATGGACGTGATAAAGAAGTATGGGTTCCATTTGGATATGAAGAACGATGTCCTGAAAATCGACAATGAAGAAATTTCTTTTCATTCGTCAGAGAAGGCAGCCGTGCGAGTCTTATTGAGTGAAGACGTGATTCTGCCTGCAAGGACGGAAAGTGTGGTGATGGCACGCCTGGATGGAAATCTCCGGGAAGGCTACATACGCGCGATTGAACCAATGGAAAGCGGCTTAGTTGAAAAGGGACTACTCGTTGCCAGAACCTTAGTACGAGTAAAGAACACGATGCCAGTAAGGATCTTAAACATTAACTCAGATCCTGTAACGTTGAAAAAGAAGACCGTGGTAGGCCAATGCACGCCAGTATCACAAATTGTGAGATGCGTGAAGACGAACGAAGATACGCCGCCGAAAAAGTGTCCACAACATCTATTGGACATTCTTACCACCAAATGCGAAAACCTCAGCCAAGACCAGCTGGCTAAAGTTAAAGTGTTGATCCAAGAGTACCAAGATGTGTTCGCGCTGGAGAGTGGCTCCAAAGGAAGAACT
The DNA here is from genome assembly GCA_035610365.1 of Aquatica leii. Classification (NCBI taxonomy): domain Eukaryota; kingdom Metazoa; phylum Arthropoda; class Insecta; order Coleoptera; family Lampyridae; genus Aquatica; species Aquatica leii. The sequence goes on from CM069432.1 coordinate 118,722,126, forward strand.
AACGTGGTGAAACATAAAATTAATACCGGAGACGCTCGGCCGATACGACAACATCCAGGCAGACTTCCTTTGGCGAAAAGAGAAGAAGCCGAACACATAATTATGGATATGGAGAGAGAAGGCGTGATTGAACCTTCAAGTAGTCCATGGGCATCCCCAGTGGTACTCGTAAAGAAGAAGGATGGATCAACGAGGTTTTGCGTAGACTACAGGCAGCTAAACGACGTGACCAAAAAGGACAGCTACCCTTTACCCAGAATTGACGATACGCTAGACACCCTGTCAGGATCCCAGTGGTTTTCTACGTTAGATTTAAAGAGTGGATACTGGCAGGTAGAATTAGAACCCAGGGATCGTAAAAAAACTGCTTTTACGATCGGAACTGATTTGTGGCAGTTCACTGTAATGCCCTTCGGCCTGTGTAACGCTCCTGCAACGTTCGAGCGTTTGATGGAGACCATCTTGCGTGGATTATCTTGGAAGACGTGCTTGGTTTACCTGGACGACGTGATCGTGGTTGGAAGGTCGTTTGAAGAACACTTGAACAACTTGAAGGAAGTGTTCCAGCGATTACGTGGGGCTAACCTTAAACTGAGCCCAAGGAAGTGCCACGTATTTAAGAAGGAAGTGCAATACCTTGGCCACGTCGTATCTAGAGATGCAGTAAGAGCTGACCCAGACAAAATCCAAGCAGTGCAAGCATGGCCAAGACCAATCGACAAACATCAGGTCCGAAGTTTCCTTGGGTTGTGCACGTGTTATAGAAGATTTATACCCGGATTTGCCAATATTGCCAAACCATTGACAAAATTAACCGAAGAAAAAGCAGAATTTAGATGGAATGAAGACTGCGAAAATTCTTTTAATCAACTAAAACAGGCCCTAGTCACTTCGCCGATTTTGAGTTATCCAAGAGAAGATGGAAAGTTTGTTTTGGATACTGACGCCAGCAATCTGGCCATAGGCGCGGTCCTTTCGCAAGTTCAAGATGGACAAGAAAAAGTTATCGCGTATTTTAGCAAGGTTTTGTCCAGACCAGAAAGGAATTATTGCGTGACTAGGAGGGAGCTGTTAGCAGTCGTTAAGTCCATCGAAAATTTCTACAAGTATTTGTATGGACGAAAATTTTTACTGAGAACAGACCACGCCGCTTTAAAATGGCTTCTGCAGTTCCGTAACCTAGAAGGACAAGTGGCAAGATGGATCGAGAGACTGCAAGAGTATGACTATGACACCGAACACCGTGCCGGAAGCAGTCATCGAATCGCTGATGCCTTGTCCAGAAGACCATGTCCGGCGAACTGCAGCCATAGTTCGCGACTGGAAGAAAAAGTCAAATGTCTCCGGAGAACTGCTATGGTTGATGATGAGTGGGAACCTGAGCAGTTACGTCGCGAACAAGAAGACGATCCTGAAATAAGACAACTCCTCGACTGGAAAGAAAGCGGCCGACGACCAACCTGGGAAGAAGTGAGTGCTTTGGGCAGAAATATCAAAGCGTACTGGGCGCAGTGGGACTCCTTGATAGTAGAAGACGGTCTTCTTAAGCGATCCCTAGAAAGTGCCGAGGGCACATGAAACAGACTACAGCTGTTAGTGCCGAAGAGCAGGGTGACAGAAGTGTTGAAGCATCTCCACGATGGGACATCATGAGGACACTTTGGCATTAAGAAGACGTTGGGTAAAGTGCGAGAACGATTCTACTGGATGAACTGCAAAGAGGACGTCATGAAATGGTGCCGTAAATACATAGTCTGCGCTTCAGGAAATGGTCCAGCGGGAAAGCGCAAAGCACCTATGAAACAATACAACGTAGGAAGCCCTTTGGAAAGAGTAGCGATTGACATCGCAGGACCGTTCCCAGAATCCGATTCGGGAAATAAATACATCCTGGTGGCGATGGATTATTTCACGAAATGGACGGAGGCTTACGCCATACCCAATCAGGAAGCAGCTACAGTCGCAGAGGTATTAGTAAAGGAGTTTTTCTGCCGGTTTGGAGTTCCGTTAGAATTACACTCCGATCAAGGCCGCAATTTTGAGTCTGGGCTGTTTCAAGAAGTTTGCCGACTGTTAGGAATTAAAAAGACTAGAACAACGCCTCTCCATCCTCAGTCTGATGGCATGGTTGAACGGATGAATCGAACAATGGGCAAGTACTTAGCCAAGGTAGTGTCCGAACACCAAAGGGATTGGGATCAGTACTTGCACCTTTTCTTAATGGCATACCGATCATCCGTTCACGAAAGCACAGGCCAAACACCATCCTGTGTCATGCTCGGTCGTGAGATAAGATTACCATGCGATCTTCAATTTGGGCGAAGACCGAAAGAAGAAGTTGCTGGAGAAGATTACGTCAGCAAGCTGGCGAAGAGGTTAGACGAAGTACATGAAGAAGTCCGTAAAAACACACAAATTGCCAGCGACAGGATGAAAACAAGATATGACGTCAAGGCGCAAAATGGTGGGTTTCAACCTGGCGATATGGTCTGGTTGTATAACCCTCAAAGGAGACGTGGTTTGTCGCCGAAGCTGCAAAGGCAATGGGAGGGCCCCTATGAAGTCGTGCAACGTATTAACGACGTTATATACCGCATCCGAAAACCGCCCAGAGGCAAGCCAAAAGTGGTCCACGTCGATCGTCTAGCCCCGTTTGCTGGCGATAACCACAATGCGCAAGTTCAGGTCCGAACCAGAGTAATAAGTAGCAGAACCAAGAATCCAATCGAAAACCTTGACATGTCCAAAAGGGTTGCAGTCGTGTTTAAAAAGAAGTTTGGGCAGCTAGATGAATTACGAAGACAGCAACCGGCAATCGAAAAAGTTTTAGGACTACGTGGTGACGGACGCTTCGTTTTCTATCTGGTCACCAAGAAATATTCACGTGTCAAGCCGTTATACAAAGATCTGTGGCGAACATTATGGAGTCTCAAGAGACAAATGGAGATCCATCATGTTAAGAAATTGGCAGTACCCAAGCTTGGTTGTGGCTTAGATCAACTGAATTGGAGGACAGTTCGAAACATGTTGGAGGTCGTCTTCCGAGGAACAGGCATTCAAGTGTTGGTCTGTAGTTACCAACCGAGGAGAGTATTGGGTCAGGAAAAGTCCATTGACTGTTACTTTTATGGTCAAGGAAGTTGCCGAAATGGAGGAAGCTGCCGCTATCGCCACGATCCCTTTTACCGGTGTCGCATCCAGTTTCCTGTTCTGGGACAGAACAGTCCTAAGAAGGGGGCAGTGAAACGTTCGAGAAATTACTTGCAAATGCAAGAGCTTTCTAGAAGTTATAGCGAAAAGTAGGGAACGCTCGAGAAGGATTTCCGTATGTCTATATATAGCGACGAGACAGATCGTAAGTCAGTTATTGCTGGAATGTGAATGCAGCAGTGTTAAGAACATTATCAAGTGGAAATAAATCGTTAGCACGCGTGTGTCTACATAAATATACCGAGAATAATCGTGTACGTGATTTATAGTGTAAACAAGTTTGAAATCCGAGGACGTTATCTTATCGTAAGTGATAGTGTTATACAACGGTTATACATAAATTCGTGTAAGTGTTTCATCTGAAAGAGTAGAAAAGGTGCTTTCAAAAAAGTTTTTTCAGTTTTTAAATACCACCCCAAATAACAGTTTTAAAGCTAAAAATCAAAAACACCAATTTTATTATTTTTTGCCATATTTCAGAAACTTTATAGAAGGAGTAAATTTTGTTTGTTGAATTTACTTAGGCATAACTCAAGGATCATTTTTGTCCATTTAACCAACTTTCTATCTCTGATAACAAACGAGATCCCTGTACTTAACACAAAATTTGATACAGCCTGTATAACAAAATTTTGCATAATTGTGTTTTTGATACAATATATAAAAGAAAACTGTGTATAGGTGAAAGCAAGCAAAAGTATAACGTCTAATAAAGTAAAAACGTTTTTTATGTTACAAAAAATGTTTTAGAAAACATTTTTAGAATACTTCAATATCAATGTTTAAATGAAATATTTTTAAAATGTAGTAAAAATATTTGTTTGAAAACAACTATTTTAAAACGTTGTAACGTTTTTAAAACATGAAAAAAACGTTTCCTTGTTGATTGGGTAATATACAATAAACATAGATAAAGCTAAAGCTTATGGGATGCGCAGGAAAAAGTGGACCTAACAAGATGGACGTACGTGTACAGGCGCAGTAGTGACAGCTGCGTGTGCGGGGTTGTCACATGAATATTTTAGTAAGTCATGCATTGTTACCAGATGTATAATAAAAACTGTTTTAGTATTTAAATAAATATATTTTAAAAACACTTGATTACAGTAAGAGTATTTATCGACATATATTTCCTCATTTTCATATTATAGTAAAATTAAGATAAAATAACAACAAACTTGGCAAAAAATAGAACAGAAATCATAAAATTTAATAAAGTAATGAACTCGATTCAAACTATAAAATTCCACAATTATCTAAATCTTAATATTAAAAAAAAATACATGTATAAACATAAATGGGGATAAAGCATGTGTACATTTACAACCTATACATATTTTGTAAAATTTAATAACTATGTTTGATTAATTCATTTGTATTTAACAGCTTGTGATGCTAATTTCATCATCGTCTAATTCAGAACAAAAAGTATTGTAGCTCATGCAAATAAACTTTAATCGTCCATGAATCAAGTTATAATTTTGCATTGTTTAGGTCGACAGTATACAAGTTAAATAAATCAAAATTTGGAACATTTTATATACACGTTTTACAATAGTTTGATAAATTCCTCTGCATTTTAAGAAATTATTTCAATACCAGATTGCTTTGTAAAATGATTATATATTTTATAACTACATCTACATACTATGAAAACACAAACCGAAGGGTAGCAAACCGTGTCTTCTGCTTATACAACCTTTCTTAACATAAATATTCAATAAAAACTAAAATGCATCATTTAAAATAACAGAATACAGAATACCATTATTAAATAAAAATGTAAAAGAAACAAATTGTTGCATTGAAACGAGTTCTGTTAACGATCATTTTCAGACTTTCACCACTAAATCAATTACATTCATCTAAAAAACCAGAAAAGTAATCGCATTTATCTGGAGGAAACTTTTTGTTAAACGACTACTTCAAAGCTGTCACCAACATTTAGACGGATTTAGAATCTTGATAATAAAGAGTAAACTACAATTTCTAAGGGTAAAGGCCATCCTGGTTGGAGCCACTACCTGGACCGGATTAAGTAACTTTTTACAACAGGTAGCCGTTCGATTTGGTACAAAAATACAGTAGACCAGATATAAGTAGTATATACAAAATAAATATTTTTCTTGACTTCTATATAAAAACGATATTTTAACTTTAATGTTTCTATTTAGTGTTATTAAGAGTTTTCTTTAATGTAGCATTTTAATAAAATTCTTGAATAGTTAGATGCGACTTTGGTTTTCCAATTCATGTTTATTAATAAATTAAATTACTTACGTGTGCGTATTTTTGGTAATGTAGTGGTTCCCATTTAAGTGCTGATTTACATATGGAATATAAAATAGCAACAGAAGCATATTAAAATTTGATCTTAATTTGCACAATCACTACAGGATATGTACTGATTTCTCTTAATAGTGTTTTGTTGTGTCTGATATTCACAAATCATATAATACAAGTTTAATAAAAAATAAATGTAACTTTGGTATATACATTTTTATACAGATTGTAAACAAATTACACTAAATATATTTATTGTCTATAGATATAGTTCATTGCCACTTTTAGTACGTCCAAAAGGTCGACAGACGTCTCAAATTTGCTACGCCACATAAACTCAACTAAATAGGTTTTCATTTAGTTTACGCTCATACGGCCAATTCTTCTTCGTAAATCTTTTTTTACTTTAGTCTAGTGTGATGCTATAGTTTGTGGATGTATGGCCCTGTTCTATGGGTTAATAAAATGTTGCAAGTGGTTTATTTGCTCGTGATTGCATCCTATCACCATATCTCGACGTTGTACTACCCACAAAACCAAATAGGTTCCATAATAATGCTTTTAGAAGCATAGAGGCAGTATTGATATTACTGAAAGCCTTCCTGTAGCAGTAGAATGGTTTATGTTTAGAGATAGGTTTTGACACTCCAGTAGAATGCTGTACAGTTAGTGCTTATAGAGTCCTATTAGACGTTGTACAAAAGCAGGCCAAAGGTAGAAGTTTTCACGTTCCATTAGAATGCTTTAAAATAGTGCCAATGTAGTACTTTTCTATGTTGTAGAATAGCATGACAAAGTTAACGACTAAAAGGTAATTGATTTGCATGCTTTTACAGGGTTTTAATAGCATACCATAAGAAACACAAAAAGCATGAAATGATTAGTTTTAAGTCATTCTTTATTAAGAAATTTGTACAGTATCTTTGTCTAAACTATAATAATTTTTAATCAATGGTTTGCGAATTTGTAGTTTGCTGCATCATCCTAATTATTTCATTTTTTAATCTCGCTTTGCCATGACGTAGCCATTAGAACACCTTCTCATTAATAACATCTATAGGAACTTCTTTGAATCAACTTTGGGTTAACTCTATAACAAAATTATGCGATTAATTATTTTTTATTATTTATTATCAGTCGCATGCATTTTCACTAGATTCATATCAAAAATATGTTTCTTTTTATGAATAAAATAAATTTTTTATTACAATGCTTTTTAAGTTTAAGTCCGCAGGTTGGTCACCCCTGTTCTAAAAAAATAACTGGATGCCAAGTAAAAAATAAACAATAACAATAAAGCGCTAAAACGTGGATAAGCTGATCGTACAAAAATAGATATGTTGTCAATTGTTTGTTTTTGTACTTACTTTTACTTAAATTGGCAGAACTTCTAATAGCTTTTTCTTCTTTAATTCAGCACAAAAAAGAACACATTTACAAATATAGACTAAGCCCGAAGTCGTCTTCCTTTCGTAAACGTAAAACTGCATATAGCCGTAACCGTATAAGTACTTAGATGCGTTTCTGGTGAATCAAACTCGGTAGTCGGTACATATATCGTCACAATTCTCAGAAATCAAAGTAGGTATCTTATCTACATTTACAGTAACAAACGCGAATGCATAAGTTTTTTATTGCATACATATGTTTATCAACAAAATTTAGATGTGGGCGTTTAATCTCTACAGGAAGTTATTTTTGTTTAGGTATTACAATTTAGCAACTTGTACAAACGGTTTTTTCTGATATTAAAAATTATATTTCTTTATCTCAAATAAAGAACGATTAAACCGATTTTAGAGGTACTAAAACACTAAAAGAATGTTATCATGTTAGTCGTAATACTTGAATTTTAATACATTGTCAAGGCTGCTATAAACACTTTATTTTCTATATCAATATAGAAGTCCTATAGGAGTGATTTTAAAGGAATCTTTTAGGGTACTTTATTCTCCTTCTATATGCATTGTTATAGAATCAATATGGGAACGCCATTAGAATGCTACATTTCTAATACTTTAGTGATTCCAATCAACTGCCAATTTTAAAGCTGCTATAAGCACTTCTTTCTTAAATTAAATATAGTATTCCTATAGAAGTGTTTTTAAATGAATCTTTTAGAGTACTTTATTCTTCTTATATAGGCATTCTTATAGAATACGTTTTAAATTAAGTGTGTTATTAGAAGTCCATACACAAACTACTATTGGCATGCTTTAGAAATGAATATTTGGGAATGCTTATCGAACCTACATGGAACTTATGGTTTTGTGGGTACTTGTAGAAATGTTTTTTTTGTTTGCCGATCAATTTCACCGACTACCCATTGCGTTTTCACAATACGACCTTGATTGATATTTTATTATTATTTTATTTATTAGTTTAAAGTAAAAAAAAAAGTAAAATGACCTGTTTTTTATTTCTTCAATATTGTTAACAATTGAGGGGTAAATATAAATACACATAAACAGAAGCATAAACCAACTGACTATTGTTTTAAAGGTGTTCATTATTTTAAATTTATCACAACCATAATTAAAACTGTTTTGTGTTATATTATCAGTTGTACTAATTAAAATCAAAATCTTAATAAATTACTAGAAATATCAAAATTAAAGTATTGTTTTTATATAAAAGTCCAGAAAAATATTTATTTTGAATATACCAATATATTAAGTTATTTGGTCTACTGTATTTTTGTACCGAATCCAACGGCTACCTGTCGTAAAGGGTAACTTAATCCAGCCCAGGTAATGGGTCCAACCAGGATGGCCTTTACCCATAAATGCATATGATAGTTACAAAGCTAAAACTATTGCAAACTGTAATTAGGAATCATATGCATTTATTTTGGTCAAAAATGTTAATCTTTCGTTTTGCACTTATGGTTGAATAAATATCTCTATTGCGTTACTTTAGTGAACTTTTAACATCTCGACTTTATTTTCAGCTTTTTCACTTTCACTAACATTAAAAAATATTATATTGCCCGCACCGATGAAACATTTCTGCAAACATCACGGTGCAGAAACATATACGTCGGTACTCTTCAGGGAATCGTACCCGATAAGCGCACGCGTTAAATCAGTCAGTAAAAGTATTTTTCGAGTTTGGTTGACAGCTGACATCTTTGTATTTGTAGAATTGGTGAAATGTAAAATTGTGTTACGTTTGTGGATTTAAACAAGATTCAGAACGAAACATTTCTTTGTATCTGTAAGTTATTTATGCTGTAATCTCGTAGAGCACTGTATGTATGTAACATTTTTCAGTTTTGAAAAAGACCATTAAATTGGATGATACAGACCGAGTATCAACATCTGTGGTTGTATGTTCTCAGCATTTCAAATTTAAAGACTACCATCACTACCGCTTTCATACCCTAATCGGCTGCAGGAAACAAAGGCTGACGAAGCAGGTCCATATTTAGCTGCGACATCACCAATATGTACTCAACATAATATTTTTCAGCATTCAAAGAAGGTTAAAAATATTACACAAATTTTTATTCTAGTGTTTGTGGTTAATCCAGCAAAGTCATTGCAACATTTAACTTGAAAAAAAAATTCTGCACGTATCATATCAACCAAAGATACATTTGAAGTTTCATTATGATAAAGACAGATTTCAAGGAGGAGTATACTTAGCCATGGCAAGACAATGCAAGGATAACAACAAGAATGTACCCCCAGCCAAATGTGCGTTAATGTTTACGTGTGTGTGTGTGTCAATAATTAGAAAATACCAAATGGTTACTTTTTTATAATAACATTAACAAGCTTTGGTTGTGCAAGTTGACAGTGGATTTATAGGTACTACTTTAATGTGCGTTTTTTTCATGTTGCAACACATTATGTAAGACAGAAGTTTACAAAATCAATTTTATTTAAAAAGTAATAATAACATGTTTCTAATTGTATTTCCTATTCAAATTCATTATGTGAAATTTTATGTGTAATTATGTTTTAAATTTCTATCTATTGATCGATTACATGGTCAAATCGCTAAAAAAAAGTAATTTTATATCACAGCAGTAAGATTTTTGAAATTAAATATTTTTGACTATTTTCATTTCCTTTATCTTCACGTCTAATGAAAAGCAAGATGATTACAAAAGTATAATGAGTGATATTGTTACTTGTAGTGTTATTATGCTAATTGAACGGTTCGCCTCCTGGCCATAGCATCATCAAAAATTTATATCATTCGTACGTTTTAAATATGTGCACGATGTACAAATTAAGTTTTGAACTTAAATGTATTAATTATAGCTTAATTATTTTAGAAAAAAATTACGTGACTCAGTGTTAGCGAGCCTGATGAAGTGTTCATCACGAGCACGAAACGTCGCAATAGTACTGAAGTAGTTGCTTTCATCCAACCTCCTACAAGAAGGAATCATTAATTTGATTAAAACCGAAATTATGCTAATTCTAAAACATATTGCAAATACGTCGAATTCTGAAAATATATTTTTGGTAATTGTAGTTATTGAAATTTATGACTATCTGCAAATCAACTAGTTCATAGGTATTACATGCCATTTACACCAGTGATATTTACAATTTTATAACCTCTTTTTACAAAATAAACAGCTTCTATTTCTTGGCATTATTGGTTATTTAACGCAAGCGCTATTGAATCGAAAGTACCTGAGGGGTACCGACGAACATATTTTCATTTCGTTTTGATTGCTGAAATTTTGCTCATGTTTAAGATCTGTTACGGGCAATATAGAAGTAATACATATATTCATTAAAATATGTATTTAAAAAATTAACGATAAAATGTCAAATTGATGTCAGTTTAAACATAGTTGTGCGCATGCGTAAAAACTCCCCTGCGCAAATTCAATTTGACCCGAATTTTAAATTAAGCGAAATTAAGCTTTGCTCATTTATAAGAATATAATACATATATTTCTATAAGATATCTATGACAATAAAGCAACCGGATTAAATAGATGATGAATATTTCTGAGGACCTAACAGGATTTGTTTATAATTCGTTTTATTTATTTCAACACCTACTTACTGTTTTTATCATGATATCATAATGTATTTCTAAGTTATTTTTCATTACTTATATGCCTTAGACCATATATAGTTCATAGTTGACAATTTAGTTATAGTTACTTCCGTTTTCCATATGAAATATGAAGAAAAAGTGCTTAAACTTGCAACGAAAACATGCTACATTTCAATTAGTTCAACTGTGCAAAATGCCGAAAGTATTACGTGAACAAAACGGCTAAAATGTATTTCAGATAAAATTTCAAATAAATACCATTTTAAAAATCCGTTCTATCGACAATTATTATTAAGTTAAAATTTAACAGTTACTTTTATTTTACTCAAAATCAGAAATAAGAGTTTTTGATAACTATAATCGTTATTTATCTTCCGTCTTATTTTTAAAGTTGTAAGCATAATTAAACGTAACAAAATTTTTAGATAGGCCAGGCAAAGCTCCCCAGTTAACAAGGAAACATTTTCGAAATGTTTTTTTCAATGTTTTACAAAAGATATATATTTACATTTTTAAAAACATTGCAAAAACGTCTTAATGGCCAGAATTACGTTGCCAAGTCAATATTAGAAAAACATTCTAAAAATGTTTAAAAAATATTATTTATATATATTTATAATATTTTACAAATGTTACATTAATGTATAAAAAATGTATAATGAACGCTTTTTTTAATATTGCAATATGCTTAAGGGCAGTTCTACAATCATGGTATAAATGTAAGTTTAGTTATACTTGTTTTAATTTTAAAAACCTGACATATTTGGCTGTTAGTTTTATTTATACTAACCAATAAGTATAACTTAACTGACATTTATACCATTATTATAGAACCAGCCCTAAAATGCTTACAAAATATGGATAATACAATCTTTGTGTACTCAAAATACTTCAATTTCATATGGCTGCAAACGCATTTGGTGCCTATAACAAAATATAACATAAAGTAAAACAAATGTTATTTATGTAATTACTTTATATTAATTGAAATAATTATAATAATTCTCACAAAAGTTTCCAACTAATCAAGTTTCTATTTTATGGATTGGATCCTTCGGAGTGGAGGAACGGCAACAATAAAAACAACATTTATCTGTTGTTAAGGCCTGAACAATAAAGGTTGTTTTTATTGTTGCCGTTCCTCCACACCGAATGATCGTATCCATAAAATAAGAAAACTTTTGACTAGTTATGCATGTACCTCTTTGTGTAAAAACGAAAACCAGAACAACTAACAATCCAAGATTTTAAAATTGTGTACACACAAAATAATGCTGCATCAATATCAGAAAAAAATTACATACCAAGATTAATTGGTTATTGTGCACGTTCAAATCTCTCATTTGGCCAACATCATATCAATTTGATAACCTTAAAACATCACAAAAAATGGAAATCATAAAATACATAGAATGAACGTTTTAGTGTATCACTGCTGTAAAAAATAATATTACATTTCAGCAAAATTTATTGCAACAAAAAACGTACCATCATAATAAATGCTGACATATACTAAAAGTGTCTATTTGAGTTTCACTTGAACGCAAATTAGAAACCGATTAAACTGATACACTAACAATGCATTACACAGCATAGCGAGTAATAACATAGGAATTGTTGATTCGTTGAAGCTTAAAATATAATGCAATTTTAATTTACAAAATCGCCATCTTTTCACGCAGATACTTGTACTTTGCGCAAACGCGGTTACCCAATCAGCAAGGAAATGTTTTTTTTCACGTTTTAAAAACGTTACAACGTTTTAAAAACGTCGAAACAAAAAATGTATTTCAAAAAAATATTTTTGTTGCGTTTTAAAAATATTTCATTTAAACATTGATATTGTAATATTTTAAAAATGTTTTCTAAAACATTTTTTAGTAACATAAAAAACGTTTTTACTTTATTAGAAAGTATACTTTAGTTGCTTTCACCTATACACTTTTTTCTTTTATATGTTGTAACCAAAACACAACTATATACAATTTTGTTACATATTACTAATAAATACATATTAAACCTTTTCGTTTTTCTAAAAATTTTCTTGCAAATTTGAATTAAGTAACCGCGTTTGCGCAAAGTATCAGTATCTGCGTGAAAAGATGGCAGTAGTAGTAAGAGCAATGGGGATTCTAGGACACTCGTGAAAATTCTATGGGGATTCTAGGACGCCCGTGAAAAATCAATGAGGATTCTAGGACACCCGCGAAAAAGCTATGAGGTTTTTGAGACACATGGTTTTTGTGTCGGTTTAATTAGCATAATTGCGGTTATTCAAATTTGTCGGATTGCAGGTAATATTATAATTAGTTGCAATATTTGCATTTAGCGCTTATGACTCATCGGTGCATGGCAGATATCGATCTGGTGGTTTACCCTTATGGCTCATTCTCAAATGCGGATAGGGTGATTATCTTTTGCCCCTTATGAGTCATACTCACATGCGGATTATCTTTTCACGCAACCCTCCCTGCATTCGGATGATATCGACATTTTCACCCTTATGAGTCATACTCCGGATGACAGATGCGGGTATTATATTTTCACCCTTATGAGTCATACTCCGGATGACAGATGTGGGTAATTATCTTTTCCCGCAACCCTCCCTAATGTGGATAGCGTCATTATCTTTTCACGCAACTCCTTATGACTCATACACACACCCAGATGACAGATGTGCACATTATCTATTGATACATCTATTTCACAAACATGTTCTAATACGATACCGAAAGCTGTCTAGACAGGGATTTCAACTGTATAGCTCACCACCACCACCCCTCCCTCCCTCTCATCAATCTTGCATCTAGAGTAAATAATATTTAAACGTTTTATTTGAAATTACGTGTTCAACTTGAATCGAGTACAGTCGATCGAGCGACAGTGGTCATGTTAAAAGCCTCAGCTATTGTTATCGATGTACAATGCTTTTCGACATCGGGCAACTCGCTGTTTCCGAAAGAACTGGCCGCATATGATGGAAAACAAACTGGTCATTTCGTATTTAAGCCACCGTTTGCATGGTCTTGTTTGGATATCAAACATCAGAAACTAGCATCTTGGTTAAGAACGAACTATCATTGTATTCGTTGGGAAGATGGATTCGTCGATGCTAATCTCTTTCCTCAAATTCTTAGAGAGTTGACGAAGAAAGCTGCACTTTTACAACGACACATTGCCATTCCGATCATCGAAATTGACGAGCACGATGAAAAATGCGCTATAAAACCTCGAGCTAGCAGCTGTTTTTTCCACATGCAGCCTACTTGTTGTTGTGCATTATCTAACGTATATCATTTATATAAAAATCACGTTGCATTGTTAGATTGATTAACTATTGTAATGATATTTTGATAATAATAATAATAATAATAATAACAGAGTTTGTATATAACTTTATTTCGACTTATGATTAACAAACACTATAATAGTATCAATAATAATAATAATAATAATAATAATACCACTACAATAAAATATCTTGAAGTAGGTATGTGACGGGGTTAGTAATTTGCACCTTAACTATTTTGAACAGTTCTGTAGACCAATTTGGAGTATATCCCTTGACGAATGTGCTTTTAAACTTGGAAATTCGAACAATATAGTCAACTTTATAACGGGGCTTGTTAAGAAAGGTTTTTAATCGATTATATGCCCAATTCAAATTCGTGTTTTTAGTTACAGAGTTTGGTTTCATCTTGATTGTTCTATGCACCGTATTGTTGTAGCTACGAGTAATTTCAGCAATTACATCGATCCATTTGTAAGAACCTCGCAAACTGAATCTTTTATACAGACGATTTTTTATGGTTCGAATAACTCGTTCCACAATCGAAGCTTTCATGCTGCTATATGTCGAATAATGATTAATCGAAGCATCTTTTACGAGTTTAGAAAATGAACGATTGTAAAACTTTTTACCAGCGTCGGTTTGTAAATTTGTAGGAGTTCGTCCGCTTGTTCTTAAAATATCAGCCATGGCTTTGGTGATTTCTTCGCCCGTCTTTGTCTTTACGCCTCTTGTCCATAGATATTTCGAATAGCAGTCAATCGCTAGTAATATAAATTTGTATCCTTTATTTTCTTTTGCGTACGGTATAAATTCGGCTAAATCAGCCTGCCAGAGATCATCATAACCCTTAATGATGGTCTTACGACGTGGAAAGTTTTTTCTAGCCTGTTCGTGTAACTCATTTACTACCTGCTGCTTCGACATTCCCCGATGTGAGCGACAACACGTAATCGTTCAATATGGTTAATTTAGTTTTTAATTCGTGTACGTCACTCTTCAATGGTTGCGCGAGTGTGCTGTATTTTGCGTTAAATCCTGCATCTAATAACGCTCTAACAGTAGCTGCATCCAAGACACTTTCTACAAGATTATCGAGCTTTATTCTCATCGGTTGTATAAGTAGTGGTAGTAGTGGTAGTGGTGGTAGTGGTGGTAGTGGTGGTAGTGGTGGTAGTGGTGGTAGTGGTGGTAGTGGTGGTAGTGGTGGTAGTGGTGGTAGTGGTGGTAGTGGTTGTAGTCGTAGTCGCAGTCGCAGTCGCAGTCGCAGTGGCAGTCGCAGTGGCAGTCGCAGTGGCAGTCGCAGTGGCAGTCGCAGTGGCAGTCGCAGTGGTAGTCGTAGTGGTAGTCGTAGTGGTAGTCGTAGTCGTCGTGGTGGTAGTCGTCGTGGTGGTAGTCGTCGTGGTGGTAGTCGTCGTGGTGGTAGTCGTCGTGGTGGTAGTCGTCGTGGTGGTAGTAGTAGTAGTAGTAGTAGTATTTTTGGATATATTGGAGAACCTAAACTGATTAGGAAAATCAAAGAAGTGGTGGAAACTGTTTCAATAGCGCAGGCTAGTCGTTTAGAAAATATTACAAATTTGGGATCAACACCAGTAAAGGTCAGTCCGCATGCAAAACTGAACCAGTGTAAAGGCGTAGTCACCTGTCGCGACCTGTTAAACTGTTCAGAAGAAGAAATTGTTGAAGGCATGTCGAGTCAAGGAGTGATCGATGTTCGACGCATCAAAACGAGAAGAAACGGAATTCTGGAAAACACCGCCAGTCTCATAATTACGTACTTCCGCAGAAGGTCAAAGCCGGCTTCCACTCTCTTCCTGTCAGGCTATATATTCCTGATCCGATCCGGTGTTACAAATGCCAAAACTTTGGTCATACCACCGTGAGATGTGTCAAAGAAGGAGTATGTGTTTGCGAAAAACCACTGCACGAAGGTTCACCGTGCCAAGAGCCAATAAGTTGCATTAACTGCAATGGCAACCATTCGTCCCGGTCCAGAAACTGTCCGACTTACAAACAGGAAAAGGGTATACAGGAAGTAAAGGTTCGGGAAAATCTTACATACCCGGAAGCCAAAAAGAAAGTCATTGGGACCACACCGGAACCTGGTGTATCATACGCCAAAGTAGTATCTACGACACCTAAACAAATTACAGACATCTACAAAGAACTTGCCAACCAGTTTCTACCGCTCGTCAAAGAAATAGTCCAGCAGGAAATAAATGCAATCAAATCTACAGTAATTTCGTCGTCGCAAGTTCCGAGGGAGCGAACGAACATTGACTTAGTGGAAACAACTGTCGACCCGCTGAGATATGATTGCACTGCAGAAAATACAAAGTTGGCAACGATACATACTCCTTCCCCAATGGAAGGTGTTGAATCGTCAAAAAAAGGGGTTTGCCAGTATCACCTACCGACTCGATTACGAGCGAGGTGATAGATGCCGAATTCGTGAACCCCATAACACGAAGACAAAAAAAAGGGTTGGCCGAAAGGGAAACCTCGAAAATCGAGTGTTTCACCTTCTAGTCCTAAGTAATCTGTGATATTTTTATTTATCTAGTCATTTTATCTATCTAGTCATTTTTATCTATCTAGTCATTTTACTTTGTCTGTCTTATACCTGTTTTTTTTTTTAATTTTATATACATGTATGTATGTTGGTCTATATTTACGTCCACGTCTATATTTACATGTTAAATTATTATCTTTTAAATTTTTCATGGAAAGTATAATCCAGTGGAATTGCAACGGATTAATAGCATGGTATTGTTACCTAAAACTTCTTTTAAGTAAATACAGACCGTATTGCATTTGCTTGCAAGAATCACATCTTAAACCGGGACAACCATACTCTTTAAAAGAGTACCAGATAATTAGATCGGATGCAGCGATAGATCAACGGGCAAACGGCGGAGTGGTGATTGCAGTTAGAAACGACATCCGAATGGAACGGGTGCCACTCAAAACTAAACTACAAGCTATATGCGTAAAAATTACACACCCCGCCTCCTTGTACATCTGCAACATTTACTTACCCCGTTTTGACTGGTCTTTTACTGATCTCGAAAGTTTAATATCTCAGCTGCATCACCCCTTCTTACTGGTTGGTGATTTTAATGCCCACAATCCTATGTGGGGTTCCGAAAAGATGGACGCTCGCGGTCAAATTGTAGAACATTTATTTATTAAAAATTCTAACATATCGTTGCTAAACGACGGATCACATACTTTCTTTAACGCTTGATCAAGCAATTTTTCCGTTCTCGACTTTTCAATTAGTTCCACATCCATAACACCGCGAATAACGTGGAAAGCCCTCGACGACCTATACGACAGCGATCACTTTCCAATCGCCATTGAGTTCAACATTCCTTTATCCAAATGTTACGTTCCTGAAAGATGGAACTTGGACAAAGCAAATTGGGATCTGTATAGATCGTTCTTACCTGTCAGGATTATCCCATCCGGAAAGAACCTAGACGATGAGATAGCCGATCTGACGACATACATGCTCAACGCTGCGTCGATAGCCGTCCCAAAAACTGGTGGCTACTATAGTAGGAATAAACAAGTGCCTTGGTGGAACGAAAACGTTAAAGCGGCCATTCTTAACAAAAAGAAAGCTTTCAACGTTTTCAGAAAACGGAAGAAACCATGATCGCGTTTAAACGTGCAAGAGCGGTGGCTCGACGGACCATATTACAAAGCAAAAGGACATCTTGGGAGAAATACGTATCCGAAATAAATCCCGATACTCCCATATCGCTAGTGTGGAAAAAAGTGCAAAAGATTTCCGGGTGCAAGCAACCTTATCGAACTGCAATGCTACGGGTAGACGATGTGGTAGTCGATGAACCGCAGGAAGTAATAGAGAGGTTTGCGGATCATTTTCAACAAATTAGCAGCTCGAACAACTACAGCGAAGAATTTCTGCAACAAAAACAGAACGCAGAAAGAAATCTGGACTTTTCTACAAACGTAAACCTTGACTACAACTGCCCTTTTACTAGAGAGGAGTTCGATCAGGCGCTTGCCAAAGTCGGCAAGAGCTGCCCCGGTGCAGACAAGGTGCACTACGATTTCTGCAAGCAAGCACACGCCGATTTTAAAACTTACACACTAGCGATATTCAACCGCATATAGTCCGACGGTGTATACCCTTCTAGCTGGAGACAAGCGGTAGTTATTCCTCTGCTGAAAAAAGGCAAAGACCCATCCAAGGCGCAAAATTACCGTCCGATCAGCCTCACGTCATGTCTAAGCAAACTCCTCGAATCTATGGTGAACAAGCGGCTCATTTGGTATATAGAGAATAACAACCAATTGTCTAGATACCAGTCGGGTTTTCGTTCCGGAAGATCGTCCATAGACAATCTGGTTAATTTAGAACTGTCTATTATGAAAGCTTTCGACATAAGACACCATTTAACAGCAGTATTCTTCGATATAGAGAAAGCTTACGACATGACGTGGCGCTTTGGAATCTTAGAACAGCTATACAAGTGGGGTTACCGTGGCAACCTACCATCTTTCATTGTGTCATTTTTGAGAAAAAGATACTTTAAAGTCAACCAGGGCGAAGCATCATCTACTACCCGAACTTTGGAAAATGGCATCCCTCAGGGATCGACTCTGAGCGTCACCCTATTCGCTATTGCCATCAATACAATATGCGATAGGTTAGACCAGACTATTGGCCGAAGCATTTACGTAGACGACATCGCCATTTTTGTATCTGGCCCTCTCAAATCTGACATCAATAGAAGGGTGCAGATTGCTATAAATACTATAGTCGCTACAGGAGCGGAAAGAGGTTTTAAATTCTCCGAAACAAAAACTAAGAGCATGCACTTCTGCAATTTACGCACGCCGCATTACCGACCTTGTCTTACTATGAACGGTCAAGCGATTCATTGCGTAAACCAAATAAAATATCTAGGGTTGATATGGGACGAACGCTTACTATGGAAGATGCACGTTGATTGCACAAGAGCCAAAGCTATACGAGCTTTGAACATCATCAAATGTATATCCCACACTAAGTGGGGCGGACACAGAGAGCAATTATTAACCTTATATAAGTCCCTGGTTCTCTCTAAGATTGAATATGGATTGTTTGTTTACGGTTCAGCAGCTCAATCTACCCTACAGCCTTTAGATGTAGTACACACCGCAGGGATCAGATACGCCATCGGGGCGTTTTATACAACCCCAAAGCAGAGTTTATTCGCAGAATCTGGTATTCCTAAACTAACAGATAGGAAAACCATACTGGCACTCTCCTATATAGCCAAAATTCGAATATGGGGGAGCAACAATTTAACAAGACCAGCGTTAGAAAGGAATACCGATTCGTCAAGACACGTCAGATACATGTCTTTTCTTCAAGCGGCGCTTAAAATAGCCGACGATATTTTTCTAACCCTGGCTGTCCAAAATCGTAAATACACACCAGATGATCCACCATGGAGCAGAGGGCACGTAATGGAACTGCGAATTATTAAGGCCCAAAAACAACAGTTTTTGTCCTCTATAAAACAAAAAATGCGGGATAGATGGCAACAAGAGTGGGCACAAAGCGACAGACATCTAAGAGCGATAACTGACTCGGTGAGCGGTTGCCAGACAAAAAACTCACACGTAAACAACAGGTGATCATCACTAGGCTGAGACTTGGGCACACGACAGCCACGTCATCGTACCTCGTGAAAGGTGATGTCCCTTTATGCGACTGGTGCCAGGGCGCTTTTACTGTCCGGCACATACTTGTAGAATGCCCTAACCTAGAAGAGTTAAGACTTAAATACGATATAAACAATAAACCCTTGAAATACATACTACAATACGACGCGCAAAGCGCACGAAAAACTTTAGAATTTTTAGGCGAATGTGGCTTGAGAGACAAAATATAGAAAAAGGTGAGACACGATAATGTTAAGGCATAGAAGTGCTAATAGCCTTAGTTGCTGACGCACTTTAATAAAAAAAAAATAAATAAAACAATAATAATAATAATAAAATGTCCTTAAACGATATACATAATTACAAAAATAAACATCAGAGTCAACTATAATCGATATATCATTAGAAATACTGAACAAATTTAGAACTAGTCTAAATGAAACTTTAAAATTGCGTAATATAATAACCGCGTAAAACATGCAAAATCCTTTATTTGTCAAACACGTAAATTTAAACGGTTTTTTGTTAATTTAATTAAAAAGAATATATTTCCGTCAACTGGAATTAATAGACATTTGGAGACTGTTATAAATAATCTAAAGACTTTTGAAATTCGTTTTAAGAAGCTAATAGCATTGCTAATAGTAACAACGGCAACCGATAAAGTTTGTGCGAAAAAACGAAATGTTAAAGTTCGTAATTTATTATCACAACGCGTATGCTGGGTCGATACATTATCAGCATTCAAAAATCGCCCTAGACACGTTTTTAGAAGACTGTTTTAAACTATTTTACAATCGCGTTAGACGCATATCTAATAACGATAAGAAGTCTTTTAAAGTAAATTATTTTTTAATATGCGAGTTTATAAAAAAATCTATCATCGATGGTGAGAATAGCAACAATAGCAGCAACAGCAACAACAACATGAACAACAACAACCACAAAGACAGAGATGGTATAATAACCGACAACAAATACTTTAATTCAAAAAACGCTCAAATTCTATCGAGTCAATTTAAGAATAAAGAAAGGTTAAAGGAATGGTTTTCGACTAATCTCATTGCAGATATTTTAAATAAATTAGACAGTTTTCAAGAAGTTTCGTCGGGTTGGGCGTTACACAAAATCATAGCTCTTACGTTAAATATTTACATCGTAAATCGAATGTTTTGTGGTTCTTCGTTCATCAAATTACCAAATGAAATAATCGCCAAAAGAGCAGTTGTTAATATACGCAACAACGACTATGGATGTTTTGGATGGAGTATTGTAGCTGCGATAACACCATCGAATGATGATGCTAAGAAAAAGAAAAATGTTAGCCGAACTACATCATATCCGCATTATTCAACAATACTTAACTTGAAAAGTATACAATTTCCTATGACGCTTAAACAGATACCTAAGTTTGAGCAAATAAATCCATCAATTTCGGTCAATGTTTATCAGCTATCGTTAAAGAGCGGAAAGAAAAAGAATATGAAACACTACGTAACAACTCCTGTATATCTAACATCGGCGAAGAAAGAAAAACATGCCAATCTACTTCTAATTCGAGAAAACTATCACGAAACAGACGGTGATAGTGACGACAACGATGACGTCAACGACGTAGACGACGATGATGAAAACACCTCTGAAACTACCTGTAATGAAGGTGAAGACAATAATGGTGATTTATGGGGAGAGTTGAAAGAGGGGCCAGAGCAGTGATGGTATATGGGAGGGATTATCCCACTTTCGTGGGATATTCGAAACAAAGCGGGATAACGGGAAATGTTTAGAAAATCGCTTAAAAAGAGAGATTATTCAAGTTCCGACAGAGGGTGACCGTCTAATCAGCAAAAGCCGTTAAAATACAAAGAAAAGAAATACAAACGATTAATTCAAGTAACTGATATCATAAACAATATCGAGTTTCTTGCTGTTTATAAATAAGCGCTTCTAGGTAATTCGATATTTGGAGCCAGGGCAGCGGTCGGTGTAAAATTCATAGAATCAGCATTTTGTTTATTCTGTCAATTTACAAATGAAAACATTAAGAAAAATCTCAGTTATCATTTCAGTCAAAGTCCGTTAGTTTGTTTCATAGCTGTGGGAAATTGAACTTTTATGATCGTCTTATAAACTTGATTACTCTCATTGCAGTTCATCAGTAATTACATTATGTCAAGTGATAGTGGGACACGTGTGTGAACGCTACACCACGACCCCTTCAGTCAAAGTTCCGCCACTGGGATAAATGCGATAAAAGTGGGATAATTTCTTGTCGTTAAAGGGAACTTCTATCGAGACCACCTACCATCACTGGGCCAGAGAAAATCAATACATACAAGTATACATCGCCTAAGCGACAACGGTTGCAGCAGCAGCAGCAGTATGATAATTCTAATATCAAATCTACAGGTAGGATAAATGTAAGGTATCATTTTTGTCTCATAAAAAACCTATCAAGATTGGTTAGTATGCAATTATCTAAGAATAAAAATAAAAAATATATTTGCGATCGTTGTTTACAATACTTTTATTCGAAATCATGTTTAAATCAACATTTCATAGATTGTCAAAAATTAAATATGTGTAAAGTAAAATTTCCTAGACCGGGTAGTGTAATTAAGTTTAAGGATTTTATGAATCAAATGCCTGCACCGTTTGTTATATATGGTGATTTTGAATGTCTATTGCTAAACGCAAGTAACAATTCTCTAAATGCCTTGAAATATAATGGTAGCGGATGTGCTAACAGCAACATGAACAAATATCAGTATCATAAAGCTTTCAATTCAGGTTATTTTCTACAATGTCACTTTGATCGTTCCATATCGTTTTATAAAACATACAGAGGTCTTGATTGTGAGGATTGGTTTGTGAATGAATTAATTATGTTATCTGACATGTTATTTCAAAAATATTTTCAACAAACTGTACCTATGAAGTCTATGTCTCGAGAGGAATTATTAAATTTCACATCGGCTTCCAATTGTCATATATGCGAAGAGTCGTTTAAAGACGAGATTGAGAAAGTTCGAGATCATTGTCATTTTAGCGGCCGATATCGCAGTGCTGCACATAGTTTATGTAATTTAAACTTCAAATGTTCTCAGGTAATTCCAGTTGTCTTTCATTCTCTATCCAATTACGATGGACATTTATTTATTAGAAACCTCGTTAAAAATGTAAAGGAAAGATCGATCTTCTGCCCTTGAATAAAGAACGTTATATTTCGTTTACAATCACTTTTAAAAACGGTTTAAAGTTTAGATTCATAGACTCGTTTCGATTTATGAATAGCTCGCTGGATAAGTTGGATTCATATATGGATAAAGATCATTTTCACATCGTAAAGTCGCATTTTCGCAATTTAACCGAAACACAGTTTAATTTAATATCGAAGAAAGGCATCTACCCATACGATTATACCGACAGTTATTCTAAACTTGTATCGACGACTAAATTGCCCGCTAAAGAACTATTTTTCAATAGTTTAACTAATAAGGATATTTCCGATGGGGATTACAATCATGTTCAAACCGTTTGGAACGAGTTCAATATTAAAAATTTAGGCGAATATAGCAATCTGTATTTAAAATCTGACGTTTTAATATTAGCCGATGTTTTCGAAAACTTTAGAAACAGCTGTATGACTACATACAAGCTGGATCCTGTAAATTTTTTTTCGTTGCCTGGTTTCACATGGTCCGCAATGTTAAAGTACACTAAGGTTGAATTGGAGCTTATATCCGACATCGACGTACTAATGTTTGTAGAGCGTGGAATTCGAGGCGGGTTATCGCAATGCTCGATAAAATATAGTAAAGCCAACAACAAGTACTTGAACGATCGTTATAATCCAAACGAGTCTGAAAATTATCTAATTTACCTAGACATAAATAATTTATATGGTCCCGCCATGTCACAATACCTACCCTACGGAGGGTTTAAATGGTTAAACGTAACAACCGAAATAACAAACTTTATCTTACATGACGTTAAAAGCGATTCGGATCGGGGTTATTTGCTTGAAGTTGACTTGGAATATCCTAGAAATATTCACGATCTGCATAATCATTTACCTCTTTGTGCCGAACATAAATGTCCTCCAGGGAGTAAACAAAAGAAGTTATTAGCGACACTAGAATCAAAATCGCGTTATGTCATTCACTATCGCAATTTGCAGCAATGCGTCAAATTAGGAATGTTATTGCGTAAAGTACATCGTATATTGGAATTTAAACAGAGTGCTTGGTTGAAAAACTACATAGACTTGAATACGCGTCTGAGAACTCAAGCATCTAACGAATTTGAACGAAATCAATATAAGCTAATAAATAATGCTGTTTTCGGTAAAACAATGGAAAATATTCGAAAGCATAGAGTGGTAAAGTTTGTTAAACGGTGGCATGGTCGTTATGGTGCCAAACATTATATTTCACAACCCAATTTCCATAGTAGCGTAATATTTAATAATAATACGGTCGCAATTGAAATGAATAAAACGGAAATTTTATTCAATAAACCTATATATGTCGGGATGTGTATATTAGACGTTTCAAAGATTTTTTTTATACCGATTCCATTACGATTATATGCTTCAAAAGTTTGGTCATCAAAACTGTCATCTTTTATACACCGATACGGATAGTTTAATTTATAACATACAACATAATGATATTTATGAAACTATAAAACGAGATTCACACATGTTCGACACCAGTGGGTACGCTGAAGATAATATTATCAGGATATCGCGATTGAATAAAAAGGTTTTAGGAATGATGAAAGATGAATGCAACGGCGGCATTTTATATGAATTTGTAGGCCTAAAATCAAAACTGTATAGTTTTAAAGTACAAAACCCTAATGATATTAATAATACTAACACAACCAACTCACAACCTGGCTCCGTAATTGTTATTAAGAAGGCTAAAGGAGTTTTGGATAGCGTTGTACGTAATACAATTTCGTTTGACGACTATTTAAAATGTATAAGAGAAAATGTTACATTGCTGCGAGAACAACGAATGATTAGATCCTCTACACATGACATTTTTACAATTAAACAAAACAGAGTTGCTTTAGCCGCGAATGATGATAAACGGTGCATTCAGCCTGATGGAATTCATACACTAGCATGGGGCCATTACTTGCTATCCGATTGTTAATTAGAATAAGAATGTGGTTTTAGTATAATCATTACTATTATTATTATTATAATTTCAAGTTTTTCTTCTTCGTCTATTTTTAACATATA
Source organism: Aquatica leii (assembly GCA_035610365.1). NCBI lineage: Eukaryota > Metazoa > Arthropoda > Insecta > Coleoptera > Lampyridae > Aquatica > Aquatica leii. The sequence continues at coordinate 118,746,875 of CM069432.1, forward strand.
TTTTGTGTGAGTTTTAGTAGTAGTAGTTGTAGTAGTAGCGGGCACACACACACACACACACTGTAGATATATAATAATAATAATAATAATAATAATAAATGCAAATAATAAAATTGAGTTTTTTATTTCTTAATACCTATCCCATTAAGTGGTGAGGATGATGATGATGATGACGATGATGATAAAGTATTTACCTTATCGCTGTTCACCCCGCTCTCAGCTGAGTTGTATACAGACGACTAAGGAATTGCGCAAGCTTTATTACACCTCTCTACATACACACACACTTCTACATATTAGTCTGAGTCTATCTATGACGGTGTCGTCATCATCATCATCATCGCTGTCGAGTTAAAAGAACAAGAATGAGTAAAAATAAATTACAACACGATATACACATGTTTCTAGAACGATCGAAGTGTAAAAGTGTACCATTATATTTGAATTCGATGCCGACATTGTTTGAAGATTGTGATGACAACAAAAGTGTTGAAATTTCGAGATCTCAATCGTCCGATTCGGGATGGTCAACGTTAACTACAACATGCAATCAAATCGAAGAAGAAGAAGTTCGACTTACTCGTCATTATAATGCATCCATCGAACCTCTTGTAAACTCGACCAGCTACAAAATTGATTATGAAGGTAGCAAATATATTGAAATTGGATACAGCACCTATCTAGATTTGAAGCCTGTAATAAGAGTTTGGAGCAAACTAGACAGGTGTAATAATAATGTTTCTTACGGTGCTGGTAGTGGCGGCTGTGGTTATGATAAGAAAAATGTATTATTCACGGTCGAAGAATGGATTACATTTATAAAACTTCGATCGTATATAATGAACGATTTCTATTATCGCAATTCTACAACAACAACGAAGACGACGACTTATAATGAAAGCATCACAAAAACCGACGATATCTCTCGCGATTTGAAAATACATTACAATCGCGTGTTTATTCGTAAAGATGGAATGGATAACATCGATGATGATGATGATGATAAAAACTTTTCGAAAACAGTTACCATAACACGCGATTTTCAATCATGTACTTTCGACAAGTATGAAATGAACAGCTTCTTCAATTTCAGTGACATTGTCAGCTATCGTTTAGAATTAATGTGTTCGTATACATTAAAAAAGTTTTACGATTGTATTATTCATCAAGTGACGGCGACGGCTGCGATTATGCGTAAACGTGAGTCTAACAACGGTGGCGACGACGATTGTGCTTTGCAACCGTATGATTTGTTTGAAAAAACTTTGAATTACACGAATAATATAAATTCGCATAATGTATTATGTTTAATGGAACTTTTACATCACAGACCTGGTTATGTTATCTGTTGTATTGATAATTCAGGTAGTAGTAGTAGTAGTAGTCTTAGTAGTAACTTTGTATAAAATATGTAAAATATATACGATTTCTTAAATATTTATTCTTTCTCTTGATCCTGGGTAATATAAATAGAAGCATATGCAGTATGAGTCATAGGGAGGTTTGCACGTGAAAAGATAATGACCCTATCCACATCTGTCATCTGGGTGTGTGTATGAGTCATAAGGGGTTGCGTGAAAAGATAATGACGCTATCCACATTAGGGAGGGTTGCGTGAAAAGATAATTACCCACATCTGTCATCCGGAGTATGACTCATAAGGGTGAAAATATAATACCCGCATCTGTCATCCGGAGTATGACTCATAAGGGTGAAAATGTCGATATCATCCGAATGCAGGGAGGGTTGCGGGAAAAGATAATCCGCATGTGAGTATGACTCATAAGGGGCAAAAGATAATCACCCTATCCGCATGTGAGAATGAGTCATAAGGGTGAACCACCAGATCGATATCTGCCATGCGCCGATGAGTCATAAGCGCTAAATGCAAATATTGCAACAAATTATAATATTACCTGCAATTAAATCCGACAAATTTGAATAACCGCAATTATGCTAATTAAACCGACACAAAAACCATGTGTCCAAAATCCTCATAAGTTTTTCGCGGGTGTCCTAGAATCCTCATTGATATTTCACGGGCGTCCTAGAATCCCCATTGAATTTTCACGAGTGTCCTAGAATCCCTATTGCTCTGACTACTACTGATGGCGATTTTGTAAATTATAATTGCATTATATTTTAAGCTTCAACGAATCATCAATTTCCATGGTATTACTCGCTATGCTGTGTAATGTATTGTTAGTGTATCAGTTTAATTGTTTTCTAATTTGCGTTCTAGCGAAACTCAAATAGATACTTTTATTGTCAGCATTTATTATGATGGTACGTTTTTCTTTGGTTTTTGTTGCAAGAAATTTTGCTTAAGTATAATGTCATTTGTTACAGCAGTGGTACACTAAAACGTTCATTCTATGTACTTCATGATTTCCATCCTTTGTAATGTTTTAAGAGTATCAAATTGATATGATTTTGGCCAAATGGGAGATTTGAACGTGCACAATAACCAATTAATCTTGGTATGTAATTTTTTTCTGATATTGATGCAGCATTATTTTGTGTGTACAAAGTTTCAAAATCTTGGATTGTTAGTTGTTCTGCTTTTTGTTTATACACATAGAGGTACATGCATAGTTAGTCAAGTTTTCTTATTTTATGAATAGGATCCTTCGGTGTGGAGGAATGACAACAATAAAAACAACCTTTATTGTTCAGGCCGTAACAACAGATAAAGGTTGTTTTTATTGTTGTCGTGCTTCCACTCCGAAGGATCCTATCCATAAAATAGAAACATTTTTGATTAATTGGAAAATCTTGTGAGGATTATTATAATTATTTCAATTAATATAAAGTAATTACATAAATAACATTTGTTTTAATTTATGTTAATGTGTTAATTTTTGTTATAGGCACCATGATGCGGTTACAGCCACATGAAATTGAAGCATTTAGAGCATACAAAGATTGTATTATTTATCTTTTGTAAGCATGTTAGGGCTGGTTCTATAATAATGGTATAAATGTCAGTTAAGGTATACTTAGTTTGATTGTAAAATGCTGTCGTTATTGGCTGTGTTATTGGTTAGTACAACGAAAACTAACAGCCAAATATGTCAGTATTTTAAAATTAAAGCAAGTATAACTAAACTTACATTTATACCATGATTGTAGAACTGCCCTTAAGCATATTGCAATATTAAAAAAAAACGTTGATTATACATTTTTTATACATTAATGTAACATTTGTAAAATATTATAAATATATATATAAATAATATTAGAAATAATGTTTTTTAAACATTTTTAGAATTTTTTTCTAATATTGATTTTGCAACGCAATTCTGGCCATTAAGACGTTTTTGCAATGTTTTTAAAAATGTAAATATATATTTTGTAAAACATTTCAAAAATGTTTCCTTGTTGATTGGGTATTAAGTACTTAATTCAAATTTGCAAGAAAGTTTTTAGAAAAACGGAAAGGTTTAATATGTATTTATTAGTAATATGTAACAAAATTTTATATTATAGTTGTGTTTTTGTTACAATATATAAAAGAAAAAAGTGTAGAGGTGAAAGCAAACAAAAGTATACTTTCTAATAAAGTAAAAACATTTTTGTTACTAAAAAATGTTTTAGAAAACATTTTTAAAATATTTCAATATCAATGTTTAAATGAAATATTTTTAAAACGCAACAAAAATTTTTTTTGAAAAATATTTTTTATTTCGACTATTTTAAAACGTTGTAACGTTTTTAAAACATGAAAAAAACGTTTCCTTGTTGAGTGGGTCGGACTTGCTTACTCGGCAACACTCATCTGTCATTTATTACATTATTCACACGTTCTGTAACCGTGACTGCCAACTATCAGAATCAGTAACGTCATTAATTCATTGTCGGTTATTTTTGATTATTTAAAATTAGAATTACATTACATTGTACAATTTAAAGCTTTGTGAAAAAAAACAGAACCTACCTTTTGAACTTATTTTCTATTTCTTCAAAACTGCATTACTTGTTTTTAGCAATTTATATCGGTTGTTTCTGCCAAGAGAAACAAGAAAAATAAAAAATTTCCTTTCATGCACCATGTAAGATAGAGACAATCAATGAGATCGTTTGAGGCGTACCAGAAAAATATAAAAAAACCGAATTGCCAACTCAGTCTTCAAAAGTGAGGAACAGACTGTCATCTTTGATTAGGGAAAAACAAACGAAGTTATCAATGTGGATTACAAAAAAAAGTTGCTTTTTTTGAGCGTATTTATTCATTATTCACTTTGTCACATATTTGCTTTCCATACACAAAACTTAGAAATATTAAATACTCTAAATTTATGAAATAGAGATTTAATATTGGGTAAATACGTTGACATTAGACAAAACTATTGGTGCTGCTTTAAATTTCAAAAGTGTAGCGATAGATGACCCGTAAATACAAAGAATAATAAATATATATAACAGGCGCGGCTTCAGAGGGGGGGCCGGGGGGGCCATGGCCCCCCCGACATTGAAAATAATACTGAAGTTTTTCTCACTTTGTATGTAATACATTAACTTTTTTTATAGTTGTATAATTTATGATGCTTTATCGCTTGCAAGTAAAAGCTTGGTGCATAACGAAGTGTTATTCAATTTTATATTAACGCCATATTCAATACATTATTATTTAAAAATGTGATGAGCACCCCCCTCCCCCCCCCCCCCCGCTTTAAACTGATGGAGCCCCCACCGAAATAAACTGCTAGAGCCGCGCCTGATATATAAAGCAAGTAAACGAAAATGTAGAGTCCAATAAGTAATTAGAAAACACGACACAAATGTGCAAGGTTCGGTAGCATGGAAGCAACTTGCGCTATTACACATAATAAAGTACAGGGTCCCATAGCATAGAAGCAACCTGCGGCCGTTCGTTGTTGCCCAATCACTGTAGAAAAATATTAGATTTACATTACACACAATGGTTTTTATATCTGTTATCAAACCCATTATAACGTGTAGAAAAAAAAGCAGAGATACTTTAGAATTAAAGCCAGAGATGAGCATTTTGAAATTATTAGTTAATATAGTTTATAAAGAAAATAACTCAATAAATTAATGCCGATAATTGATTCTAAAACCGATCATACATACACAAATAACATAAAAACAATTAAGCAAAAAAAATTGAGTAGCGTCTTTTTGATAACATATGAATTATTACGTAAAGCCCCTTTCAATTTTTGTAATAATCCAATTTTAAGCATAAAATTGTTACTGGTCACACTTTAGTTTCTGATTCTTAAATGTTACAAGTCTAAATTATGTCTTACGTACTATTTTAACAAAGAAACAGATGGCTTAATATACGCCCCTTGCATTTGATAATATCATTGAATATATAATGATATTCAAATTTAAGAATAAAATGGTTAATTATTGATGTTAAATTTCTAATCCTCAATCTTTCATACAAAATTACATACGCGCTAAATGAAGTTATTGAAATTGCAAAACAAAAAAAAAGTTAAATTTAAGTTTTATCTCAAGCGTGCTTCTTAAGACAAAGAACAAATAGCACATACGCCCCTTCAATTTCATAAAATTTAAGTGTAAGAATTAACGGTTAATTATTGTAGTTACATGTACATTCTAATCCTCAATGTTTTATACAAAATTACACATGCAAAATGAAGTTATTGGAATTGCAAAACAAAAGAACGATACATCTAAATTTCATCTCAAGAATCTTATTAGCACTTACGACCCTTGCATACTTATATTTAAATTTGATGAAAAAAGTTTTAACATTGCGATTACAGTGGTCATCCCTTACACTAATGCACGATCACAAAATATTTTCAGAAATTACTAGATTTGACATAAAGCGAGGTCGATAGCAATCTCCTCTAAGTTTCCCTTTTTTCTGAATCGTAGGTACCCTCTAAATGGCCGCCGTGACGTCAGTATGCCTTACTTTCGGTTCGACCAGATTGTTAGTAGTTAGCTATCCAGGTGATTATATAACATCCTCAGTATACGAAGGTTTTTTGTGATCCATTACTAATTGGGTGCGTTTAGCGAAAGCAGCTGCTTACTGTCAGCGTTTAATCATGGTCTAATTTTTCAGAAAATATCAAATGTAAGATTTGTGATTATAGCCTTTTGTTCTCTACATTATTATATAATGGTTTAACAGCAACACTTTTTTTACACGATTGTCCATTAATTTACTTTTAGGTTAGGAAAAAAGTGATTACTACCTTACTACTAAGCGGTAAATTTTTACGCTGTCGAATTTTAGTCAGCGACTGAAAGAGCCGACCTTTCGCGCAACGGTTTAGCGAACACAACGTAATCAGCAACTTAACATGTTGTGTTCGCTAAATGCGTCCATTGTTTAGAATACATATTATAAAGGACGAAGCAGGCGCGGCTTCAGCAGTTTATTTCGGTGGGGGCTCCATCAGTTTAAAGCGGGAGGGGGGGGGGGCTCATCACATTTTTAAATAATAATGTATTGAATATGGCGTTAATATAAAATTGAATAACACTTCGTTATGCACCAAGCTTTTACTTGCAAGCATAATAAATTATAGAACTATTAAAAAAGGCGAATGTATTACATACAAAGTGAGAAAAACTTCAGTATTACTTTCAATGTCCGGGGGGGGGGGGAGGGCCATAGGCCCCCCCCCACTAAGGCCGCGCCTGGGACGAAGAACATAATAAACGAATGTACTACATGTGATATATTTTCTTAATTATAAAAATTACAAATAAGTTACATAAACTATAATAAAAAGTAACGTCAAACAAAAATAAACGATGTATTAGATAGTTTACACCAATACATCGGAAACGACGCTTTAAAAAAAAAAAATTCAATTTTATACATAAGCATATTTAAGATCATACTGACATTAATCAAAAGTAGGAAACAAGAAGATGATGTACTTTTAATCTAATTCTACGATGTAAGTTTTATTTACACATTTTTGTATGTTAAAATCAATAATTTTTATATTTAATTTGTAAAAGAAGAGTAAGAGATAGTTTCATTATTCACAAAATAATTACTAATGTCACAATTCTCTTCTTTAATTAAAGTTTCCAAGTGATTTTCCGATATCGATTTATAGTTATCATCGGTAAAATCGGCTACCAATGTTTCTTGCTTGGGAACAATCAGTGCACCTATAACAAAATATACAGTTTTATAAAAATGTTATAGTTCGCAAGAATATGATTGCGATCAGCAAACAAGTGACCTGACGGAACGTAACTGTAGGCGCTTTATTAAAATAATAAAAAGTATTTGCGTGGTAAATTCAAATCATAGTTAATTGTTTTAGGTTATGTAGACTAAACTAAGATTTTTTTTCATTGTAATAAAATGTTAATTTATTTTAGTTTCCACTGAGTTTTTTTACAATGATTATTGCAATTTGTTAATTCAGGGTTAGGTATATTCGATTAAGATAATGTGAACCCAATTGTAAAATAATAAATACCCTCAATATCGAGTTGCACATCTTAAATTAAGCTAACAAATTACACATTTCTTAAGAATAATCGTGACCTAGACAGTCTTGACGAATTTGAAGACAAGAATAGGAGGCTGTCAAGTACAATATAGTTTTTTTTCCAGATGTTCCCAATGTCAAGTTTAAAACTATTCTTAAAACATCTGTCCACGTTATTAAAAATGAATTTTTCATAAGTATTATTTATTGTCATATATATTAACTACATTATATTACAAAAACAGTCAATATTACATCGTAGAACTATTTATTAACAAATTAGCGGTAATTATCCTGCCTCCGTTAGATTTCAAAAAATAAAATAATTTTAACATATTAAATTTACACTATGAGATGGCTCTGTCATCATATTTCGTTTATGTTATTATTATATTTTAACAATCGAGCAATTGTCATGCTGTAATTCTAGCCACAAGACTCGTGCAGTTTCATCCCTTATATTTAAACTACATAATTAGCAGTGTCAGGTTATTATTTTACCATCTTTCCTCAGGTAATCCGTTAACGTATGATGGATTAATGTATGTTTCATCGAAGTAGGTAATAGGCGACATCGCCACGCTACATCATAGCGTTCCATTCATATTTTTTAAAGTATTTAATCCACCACAATAATTAACTTTCTCGTGCATTTTCTGATCTGAAATTTTCAGTGTTGGAACCTTCTTATTTAAAATTCCGTCATTACACGCATTTCAGAACATCATCGTTGTATAACGAAGTCTGCGGTTGCTGAACATCATTTTACTACAAATCACAATATAAATTTTGATAACGTTTCGGTGATCTCCATTATTCTTCAATAGAATAATACGAGAGAGCATAGAAATCATCAAACACCCCAAAAACTTTAATCGTGATCAGTTTCGAGCTATCCCCTCTTTGGTTCCCGGTCATTACTTCTTTATCAAAAAATTTGAAATTAAATGATTTGTAAACATCTAAATCTAAATTTTAAAAAATTTTCACTACTTTCAGTCTACACCCAGTCCTTTGAGAAAATTTTTTTTCAAAGATATTTTTGAACTTATACATTAATATATTTACTTGTAATTTACAAGTAAGAAAAAACTTAGTTCAACTAAAACCCTGCTAAATATAATTGCCAATGTTAACCAGAAAAAGTTAAAAGTTTCTTTAAAACTGTCAAAATTTGTATAAAGTCGTCATAAGCCACATTTCGTGGTACTTGAATTTGAGAGTTTTGATATCCATAGCTACCTAATTTTGTTTGACGACTGTGCAAGTATGAAAATTCCATAAGACGGAAGTGTTTCAAAATCGTCTATTCCAAGAGTAAGTGTTTACGTTGTTATTAATAACGATTCTAGAAGGTTTACATTCGGTAGTGTCGTAGAGAAATTATTTTTTTAATCTTGTAAGGTCGGTAAGTAAACTACTAAGATAACACGTTTTAAAATTATTTAGTCTAACATAATTTTCTGAATATGTCAAGAAATTCTAATTATGCTTTAATCATGCACTACTCCCACAAAATCCATCAAATATGCTGTGTTAAGAGCGTTAAGTATGGCAGCGAGACATGATAAGAATTTAAGTTATATAAAAAAACAGCTAAAACTATTAAAAAAGGCTATAGTACGAACAACAGATACTTATTACGCGTATGTTCAACATAGAAGGATATATGTATTTGCAAAGATAAATGCAAAACTGGTAATGTGTGTGACAGGTGACGAAGCCGAAACAGCTGTCCACTGGTTTCTGCTGATGATTTCCGTAATTATAGTGATAAATATTTGCATCAACTATTATAATTTCTAATTTTATGCTGCATCTTTTTGAAAACACTTCGTAGTTATTTACACGTTACATTATTAATTATTTCTAACGCGTGTTGGCGCTGGTATTACACTCGTCATCAAAATGAGCGAAGCATTGAAAACTTTGGTTTGAACATTGACAAGTTTGATTGTTTATAAAAAGTCCACATTAAAACTCCTTAACTTAAATTGCGAAGCCATATTATAACCATTTGATTCCGCTAACAAAATATTTTTTTTATGTTGTAACCATGAGTTGTAACATACGATAAAATACATTTAGTATAAAGTACAACTTATCACACCTCAGAGGTACTATAATATTAATTCAGTATTTATATAACAACAAATATAATTTTATCATATTACTAAACAGAACAAAAACAAACCAACGCAATCAAACTACATACCTTGTTCAGAGTAGGCCAAGTTCTTTGTGGTTTTCATTGTTTTTAAAATGCTCTTTTGCTTCTTTTCTGTGGTTAAATCTGAAACTAATTAAAAAATGATGATAACATATAATTAACTAAACATATTAATTTACTGCAACGAAAACAGCTCATATGATACAAAGCGATAAAAGTTTTGTAAAAGTGCCATCAGAAAAAAAAATTCTCAACATAGTTGGTAGTTTGGATATTATATTTCATTAGAAGACGAGAAAGTTAAAAAAAAGTTACAGCTTTTATAATATGGTGGACTGAGTAATGTCCTATTTAGTCGGTATTTTATACCAGTAGTCGGCATTTTAATTGTTTTGATTGATTCTTTCCGTTTACTTATTTGCTCTTATTATCATTTCTCGAGTCTATTAATAAAACTACAACCAGTTTTTTTCAAAACTCCGTTGTCTGTATTATTGAGTTATAAGTAAATATTTCTTATGGTCGATTTTGTTACGATTCAAGTTTGATTACAGCATGTCTGATGAACGCGAAATTGGTGCTGCCGCATCTTCGACTGCGAAAAGAGGCCATTCTCTAAAAAATCCAGGATAATAGTATGGAATGTTTATTCGTATTTTAAAGAAAGAAACGAAAAAGGTAATTGTTAAGTTATGCATTACATACATTCAATAATTTACTTTTATTTTGTAATGGCAATCTTATCGATACGGTTGTTCAAGCAACATGAGTTTCACGAGCTACTGTAGTACGTATTGTGCAAGAAAGTAAGTTAATTGAAACTGGCGATCAAACTACATTTAAATCACCGAGAAAAGAATTTCATAAGGCATCTCCTAAATCAACCGTAGACAATTGTGCTGAATAAATTATACGAAGAATTGTTTACAATTTCCATCTTACTGATGGACGAACGCCTACTTTGAAGGCTATTTACGAGAAAATCAAGGATCACGATACACCTATGCACGATACCATTGGCTTTTCTGACAAAGAAACCTCATTAAGAAAAATCTTAAAAAACTAGGATTCTTTAAGTTACTCGATGTTCTACTTTTACTGAAATAAATAGATTTGATTATGTTTTGTAAAAAAATCATAATTCTTGAACTTGAATTGAAGGTTAAATATATATTTTTTTAGATGGCAAAAAACCACTGATAATCGTCCTATATTAATGGAACGTCATGATATGCGACATTTACGAGTATCATACATACGAGCAATAACTAAGTATTGTAAAGAAGGGCGTCCCATCTATTATACCGATGAAACATTCACGCTTCTCATACAACTTCTTACCAATGAACTGATAAATCAAATCAAGGGCTTAAATGCTCAATCTCTAAGGGTAAACGGTTAATTATCGTACAGTCTTTGACAAATGTAATGTCCCTCAGACATATAGGCAACCAAAGTATCACATTCACGATCGTAACCGAAGATTTATAAATAACAAGGACGTTTGTTGCGTTGCGCTAATTTGAAAAGGTAGTTTTGTTAACTGGCAAAAGTGGTCCACAATAGTAACTCTGATAAGGTGGAACTTGTATTACTTCTTCGTGACGTAGCATAGTAGATATATTTACAAACATTAAAAAACGAGATATTACGTGTATTAGACCAAGAATCTATTAACGATTCAATTCAAAAATGCAAATATTAAATTGCTCAACGGGTGACAATATTACAATAATTATATATTATAAATTACACAAGTGCATTGTATAATTAGTAAGAAAAATAGATAGCTTGTTTTTAATACCAAACAATTCCGTTTTAAGCGCCAATTGTGAATTTTGTATTTTTGAGAATAGATTAAAGGCGCATTTATATTTACTTTCCTTTAAATACGGTTTCCGACAAAATAGATTCTAAACGGTTTCTACCTATTCACATTACCCTTTTGAGCTAAACAGCCTAGATTCTATATCAAACATTTAAATTAATCAAAAGGAAAAAAATGTAGTTTGATTTTGAACTAAAAAAATTTAAATTTTGTGTGTGGTAATATTATTTTGTTAAAAAACAGAAATAGCTAGGAGCGTTACCAATACTGCAACTAAAGCCACTGGTTGAACGCTAATGTATTACACCAATTTTTAATTTTGTATAGATTTTTCTAGTTTTAAAGTATTGACTCACTGGTTCATGCAATTTAAACAGAATGGTCAATTTATTCAAAAGCAGATTTACATGTTATAAATTTACTTTATTATATAAAGGAATTAGATAGACACATTACCAATTATGACCAAAAATGGAAGACTTTATTCTTAATAACCCTCAAAATAAAATATTATATTCTTCATCTTTGTCTGTTTACTATATTTAAAACAGTTTTATTCCTAATTTGTTTTTAATTACGTTGTACTAAAAAATTGTGACGTTAAAGCAGTCAACTTTAAGTTACATAAAAGTTTGAAATTTGAACAGTGGTTTCTTCACACAGTGTAATTATTTATTACGCGAAGTTACTAACATATTTTTTTTTATTTTAAAAGCAATAAGTACAATTTATAGTTATGCAAGGCATTGAGATGATTAAGATATACAAATAGATGTTTGCGCATAAAAATAATTTATCACATAAACGACAATCGACTTAATAAATATGTAATCGTTTTATTAAAATACATAGCAGCAAAAAAGAGAAACATAATGTAAAGAAAAAATATTAATTTAACTAAGATGAATAAACTGCGTAAAGTGAACTTACAGAAAAGATATTTCTGCAGGAATGAAAGGTAATATGAACAATATATGCAATATAACATGTAACCATATTTAAGTTATACTAAAAATTACAACTTATTTATAAAATATACAATTCGTAATATGAAAGTTGATTGAATTCCCTATTGCACTAAATTGTAGAAATGACTTAAACTGAAGCTAAGAAATAAACTGACAAATGTCACCAACCTCTCACATAGTTGGCTAATTGAAGATCGAAATATTAACATGCAGTCACTAATTTGGCCTGACAAATGCCATCCTTTGGTTTAAATATATTATGGCTAAATTGTAACAATTTAGGTAGTTAAAGATAACAGATGAAAGTTACATAATTGTGGTGTATAAATATAATCAAGTTACTTTTCATATAAGAGAAGATAATTGAATGTAATATCGATAAACTGGTTATGAAACGTTTAAAACAAACTACAAGTTTACGTTTATCAATGATATTCCATACATAACATTAATAGTTTATGGAAGATTGAAATAGTATGGAAATGAGATAATCAAAATATTTTAATTACAGATACATCATACCGCGATTTGATAATCAATGTGAAAGTAATTGGCACGACATGGTCGTGGTCCCGCAATTTGTACTTAATTCATATATTTAGTTATAAAATTGATCTAAACAGAGAAATTAGCATCAAAAATATTTACGTGTAAAGTATTAATCAGAATATGAATGTAACTCATTTATATTTTGGTTAATAAGAATTAAAAAAATTATTGTTTTATTACATATCAATTATCTATGGACATGTAATATAAATGTAAGTAACAATATAACTATCTATGCAAAGAGAAAGGCAAATTAAACAAAAAATTAATGATTAACACCCTAACATTAAAAATTAAACATAATATGTATTAATGTGTTAATTTTTTGTTTAAGTTGAACAAGGAAAAGTAATAAAGGCTAATTAATATTTTGTGTAGTATCCATCGGATTCAATACAAGCTTGAATGCGAGCAGGCATGTATTTACCAATCTTATTATTACCAATATTATTCAGGTGTAGAGTATTCCAAGTACGCATAATATAACATAACATCTTCTAGTATGGACACATATTCCTCAGACGGAACCCATAGTTTACTTGGACAAGCTCCCCCGGACATGCTTGGCTCATCCAGCTCCAATAACCTGTACTTATACGTCTAATGCGTTTTATGGGTTGGATATTTTCAAAATTGTATCTGGTACTATTCGCTCTCCACAGTGTTTTTTGGAAATCTTCCGAAGAGCAAAATGTTTTTTCGTCACTAAAAATTACAAGCTGCCAATTTCGTCTTGCGTTGGCTTGACAAAATTGTGCTCGACGTCGGACATGTTCTTTCGTTATCAGTGGCTTTCTGGCAGGAATGCGACTGTGAATTTCAATACTGTGTAATTTCCTAACCTCAGTCCTGATATTTCAAAAGTAAGCTGTAGATTATCTCTAATCATGGTAGACGTGCAAAATGGTCTTTCTGCGCAACATTGCCTTATGTTGTTCTCGTTATTATGGTTTAAAATCCGGCGTCGTCCAGTACGTTTTCTCGTTTGTAAGAGACGACTATTTTCGGCTCTCTTTTGTTCCCTTCGGATCCATCTCCAAACTTGCGTTGACTACAAAAAATAAGGGAGTTGTAAAATATAAGTGCAATTTCCCTTAATTCGATTATGACGCCAAATAAAAACCTAAATGTCGTTATTATATTTGAGGAATTTCAAAAAATTTCCTGCAATAAGCAAATGTCTCAATTTTTATCTTGAAGTATTCTATTTCAATAAATGAATTAATATTAACCAATGCATACAATCGACTCTTTGATGTAAATCATTCCCATCAAATTAACAAATTAGTGTCTCATATCAATGCTATGAACGCTTAATCAGTTGAAATTGATTGCCAAAAAAGTAATAATAGTTTGTAATGCCCTGGCGTTAGTTGTATGCATTCATTGTTAAAGTATTTCTTAATTAACACTAAACGATGATCGTTTTATTTCCTGAGAAAAAAACTAAGTTTATGTCTTTGATTACATAGGTTTATAGAATAAAAAAATCTTGTTTTTGTGAGCTGGACACCGCGCCAAACAAATTTGTCGTGCATATTGTTATATATTATTCAATTATTGAAAAAAGCTATTAAACAATTATTAAACATATACAACAGTACAAAAATTTCCTTCACACTTCCGCTTTTGAGAAAAAGAAATGTTTGTGATGAAATATAGTAAGCATTAAAACAAAATCAGAAATTTATAAACGATTTTCCGTCATAAAAATACGTGGATTAGCTAAAGTAAAAATTAGATTTAATTTTAAAGAACATTTTGTGTTTTATCTTCCTTTTCTTTGTAAACGTAAAGATGGTTGTTTGCATAATATTCCGTTCATTTTTTCTTTAAAAACCAACGGAAGAAATAAAGTTCTATGTGCAAGTCCAGTTTAAATAATAAATAAAGAGCGCTAAATACTGGACTAGGATTACGAAAAATTAGTTTTCTGCAACATTCAATTTATAGGTTTGAGCGATAATCATGGCATGACTACTTGAAACACGAAATAGAAATAATTTTTTTTAAATATACAGCGGTTTTCCAGAAAAAGCTAGTGTTCTCAAAAACGGGTGATTGTTACTAAACAGCACAGCATTTTATTATTAGCTTTTCAGATATTTCAAAAATACGGATTTTATACTACAAACTTTATATGGCGACGTTTTAAGCACAAAAGCAAGATTAAATGATGTTCAATGAGTAAAATTTCTATTTCGTTAAATAACTACACCCCAAGAGCAAATCAACCCTCTCTGCTATTTCAGTAACTGGAACACCGATCTCCCATAGCGCAACTATTTTTCCTATGGTCTCCAAAGATACTAGCGATTTCCCAGAAGTCTAGTTTTAAGAGACTTATTTCAAAACAAAACATTTTACCAGTGACAAATAAAAGAAAGTTCAAAAAAGGTAAAAAAAGATATACTGATAGGAGTCAGTATGGTATGCGCTTATCTATAACTTTATTTTTAGACGTTTTCTTTCTCACTTATAATTACACGTATACACTCATAAACCACTTTTCACATTTTAGGTAAGAAACCTTCAATCGATTCAATTGATATAGCTAAAGCTAAAGTATATTCTATAAGCATTAATCTCAGTTCGCGTCAGCACTTTGATGTTTTGTGATACAACTGATTTTTGCTCAAGATACAGCACAATAAATTTATCTAGCGGTATCAAATCTAAATGCAACGATTGTGTGAATTATTACAGCGTTGTAAATGATGCATTATTTTTGATAATCCATTAATTAATGTTTAATAATTTTTTTACGGGTAGAAGATTTTATTGTATTATTGCAATGTTACTTTAGAATATATTTACATAGTTTGAAAAAAAGAAAGATTTTTTATTAATTAAAAAAAAAAATTGACAACAACGATATTACGAATAACAACATAACTAAATTTATAGAAAAAACATTAAAATATTTTACTTTATTAAAGAATAAATAAAAAACTGATTTTTTGAATGATTAGTAAATAATAAATTTTGTGTATTGCAAAGTAAGTAAAAACAAATAAGAAATAAAATTGTTTTTTAAGTATTTTTAAACGTATTAACAATAAATTATCTCGTTTTTGGTCATTATCTATGTTATCGAAGGTGCTCCAAGCTATTTCCTTTATATAAAATTTTTATTTTTTTAGTTCAAAATCAAAGTACTTTTTTTTCTTTTGGCTAATTTAAGTGATTGATATAGAATCTAGGCTGTTCAGCTCAAAAAGGTAATCTAAATAGGTAGACCATATAGAATCTATTTTGTCGGAAACCGTAATCAAATTATGCAAATATAATGCGCCTTTAATTTATTGTCACAAATTCAAAATTCACAATTGCCGCTTAAAAGGAAATTGTTAAATATTAAAGACAAGATATCTATTTTTTTATTAATTATACATGTGAACATTATTTTGTAATATTGTCGCCCGTAGAGTAATTTATTATTTGCGTTTTTGAATTGAATTTAATTATATTTTTGGTCTAATACAGGTAATATCTATTTTTTAAGCTTTGTAAATATATTTGCTATGTTACGTCACTTAGAGGTAATACAAATCCCACCTTATCAAAGTTGTTATTGTGAATCACTTTTGCCAGTTAGCAATACTACCATTGCAAATTAGCGCAACGCAACATCTAATCGTCCTTCATGCGTCTTTATTTTTAAATCTTCGTTTACGATCGTGAACCTGATGTTTTGGTTGCCTATGTGTCCGAGGGACATTACTTTTGTCAAAAGCTGTACATGCTGGTAGTAATGATGGATTTGTTAATAATGCGCTATTAATATTTAAATCTGGTCAGAAAAGTGGAGACTACCATGACGAAATGAATTTTAACAATTATAATAGTTGGTTCGAACATCAATTAATTCCCAATCTTGTTAAAAATTCTGTAGTGGTTATAGATAATGCCAGTTACCATAATGTTTTGACAGTTAAAACTCCCAATTTTTACAATAGAAAAGCAGACACGAAATTGTGGCTAAATGAACGTGGTATTACGTACGAAAAAAAATCTACAAAAGCAGAACTGTATAATTTAATACTTATAAATAAGCCGATCAATAAGCAATACTTGGTTGATTCATTATTTGCTAAACATGGACATACTGTATGTCGTATTCCACCTTATCACCCAGAATTAAACCCTATAGAAAAAATTTGAATTGGAACTAGAAACATCACGTTAAATGACGTGGTCTTTAGTAAAAGGAATGGTCACAAGTATGTCGGCACGTCCAAGAAATTGAAGAAGGGTATATAGAAAAAGAACACATAAGAGACACTTATTGCGAATCTTTAACCTTTAATGTCAACGACTCATTAGATGAAGACTCATGTGGCTGGTCTGATGAGGATGAGGAAAAGCAAAATTAATATCGCTCACATCTTTACTGTGAATTTCAAAAGTCATTACCGGAATAAACGAGGACTATTATTAGATCGATTTAAATAAATAAATATGAAATTATGCGATGTATTTGGTTTAAAATGTTTAACTTACTTTTTTATTATAAGTATATAAACGATATAAGTTTGTTCAATAAGATGTTAGCTTTTGCTTTGAAGATTTATCTTATTATGCAGTTGATTATACTTTGCATTTAAAAAAAAATTAAATTTGGTTGAAATATATTTAACTGCATTATTACTACTTTTTAATGGCGAATGAATGATTAAGGTCTTGCAATATGTGATTTTTGCTTATTTTTTCAAAATAAAAAAAAAAGAGATTCTTGCATAATAAAAATTTCAAATTTATTATTTCTTTTCATTTGGTATAGTCACACAAGTAAGTATCCATTTTAACATCAATCAACCAATTAAAGATTCGTAGTAACTGCATTAATTCGTTCAAAATCTTATTAAGATGACGAGCTTTTAATTGTTCGTTTCTAATTTTTAGTTTAATTAAAAAAAAGTACTGTTTTCTACATTCTCTAGTATGTATAGTTTTTTTGTAACTTAAAAGTTCATTCAAGCATTGAGTACTTTGCACACAATGTCGATGGAGCTAGTTCCCTTGTAGCATACACGCACCATGTATAAACTTTTTCATAGTGAACTGTAGCAAATCAGCTTATCGTTCACGCGCAGCTTGGGATCAAACAATAACGCGTTCACTCTACTTGCCTATGATCATGAAAGTAAACCAGATTGTTATAGTAATATTTTCAATTTTGAATTAAAACCTATCTGTCTCACGTGCAATTAAAAATGTAGAGTCGAATAATCTTACTCAACTAAACCAAATACTGACATAGACTGTGAATTAAAATTACTACAACAATCTAGATTAAATAATGTATATAAAAAAATAAAGGTCGGTGCAATTACTTGCTCCCACTGTTGTCGGATTCTACTAAACACATTTAATCTAAGACAATCTTATGCTGAGTCGTAAGCCAAAGAAGTAGAAAACGAAATATTCTGCAATATTAAATATAGTACCAGCACCTGATTATTCCTAAGAAAATACTTTGCACCAACACAACAGTAAAAGCAGCAATCAACAAAAAGGACTGACGGAATGATCAAAACTTTACACTGCAATAAGAACCACGAGAGAGTTAATAAGTAAAGTAGTGACAATAAAGAAGGCAATGTTCGAAAAAAGAATAAAAGACAATTTGTTAACGAAGACACCTGGAATGAGAACGAGAAGAAAAAGTGGATGGTTCATGGTCATATAGTATTAAAAAAGAAAAAAAATGCGACCATCTTGTAACTGCAAATTATGCCTAAAATGTTTAACTTCAAAGTGTCGCTTATTTTCCTAACTAGAATGAATAAATATTTTCACATACCTTAGATTCAAGATGACTTGGGATGAAAGAAAAGTTTATGTATCGTTTTTGCTGGACTTCAAAAGCATAAATAAACCTAGAAATTAAATACAGTGAATAAGTAATTTATCGAATGATTCATATGAACTTCATCAGACAAAGAAAAATGAATCACGAGAAGAAAAGAGGAAATACAGTCAAAAAATGGAGTTTTTTTGGCTTGCAAATCTAACACTGTATTTTAAAACAAAGTTGATAGCAAAATGTATTTGGTATTCAGCAATTTAGCCAAAAAATAATAA
Source organism: Aquatica leii (assembly GCA_035610365.1). Taxonomy (NCBI): domain Eukaryota; kingdom Metazoa; phylum Arthropoda; class Insecta; order Coleoptera; family Lampyridae; genus Aquatica; species Aquatica leii. The sequence goes on from CM069432.1 coordinate 118,765,943, forward strand.
TATATAATGACGGTGTGGAGTTGTCAATAGATTCATTAAAGTAGTTGTAAGTAAGTTTTTGAAGCACTGAGAATGTAGGTAATACAGTTCGCCATGAAAATAGATTTGTTTTTAGTGCTGAAAATAAAACTAAATAATAAATCAATAGACTTGTTCTATTAAAAGAAATAAAGCAGTAATATTAAATAATTGCAAAACCAAGTTAAAACGTTAGATAATTCCACAACTTCAACAGATGGATGTATTTCCCAAAATAGAAACTTGATATTAGCGAATGCACTTATCAATATTTTATTATTATATTAAGTTCAATATTACAATAGCGCAAATATTTTTTGAAAAGGGCCGTACGCAAATAGAGGCTGATTGCATCCATTCCACCATTGAGAGGAAGCTACGTCATGTAAATATCAACGTGCCAGCTGATTATATTAAAATATCTTTGAGTTCGTGAAAAGTTTGCATGTTATACGGTAAACTTTTTTTGTTCTAAATAAAAAGTTCTGTAATGTCCCATAAAATACGAGCCAGCTAAAATGACAACAAAACTTAGTAAATCTTGTAGCGTGAAATTTAGCTTCACCCCAATCATTTTGACTGACCCTGTATGTAAAAGCCCTGGAAAATTCTGTAGTCAGTTTTAATATACAATTAGGTTAGTGACTGCTGTATGTGACAAAAAGTATGATTAATGAGATTTGGTTACTTAAAAGAAATAATTGTAATATAACTTCATACCTTGTTCAGAGGTAGCTAAATTCTCATATTCCGTTGGTTTTAAAACACTTTGTTGTGCCTTTTTTGTTCTTAAATCTGAAACAATTAGAAAAGTAAACATAGAAATACTAACTCAAAGTTATTTTACAAAAAAGTAATATGTATTAAGAAATTTGTGAGAACGTGTTATGTTAAAAAATAATATTTACAGTAACAAAAGTACTTAGGTGTAAAAAATACATCGACGATCTTTAAGAAAAACAAATATTGTTCGTACAACACTAACACAAATTCAAATATTACTGAACTATCCATACTTTTAATTTATATATCGGAAGCAGTTTATTTTTATCCTCAAACACATTTTCTATTACGTACTTCTATGGAGGATTTTGAAGTGGTGTTTAACACGATTTTTTAGTTTAAATTGATATCTATAAGATGGTACAATATCCAAACGTACTTTTTAAACACTCGATATATTATTTAGGTGTTTATAATTTATTAATTAGGAATGAAAACAAACTACTACGGATAGAAAAGCGTGAATAGACTACTATTTTGTAACGAAGACAATAAACCTCATGATAAACCTTCTTAATCATTAGAAGCCATGCTAGCAATACTTTCATTATTTCTTCTGCTATAAGAAACCAATTGCTATATTTTTTACTTCTCATTCAACGCCTGTACATCCGCGAGAGAAAGAACAACAAAAACGAGTTTTTCAAGTTAAAGGTAAGAACTAAGTAAATTTCAAATTTGTGTGTCTTATTAAACATGTCCTAATTGTAGCTTGAAATATGCTAATTCTTAAAATATCAATCAAAGATTTTTCTTATGAGTTGATTTTTACGATACGTGCACTTTTGATATCTGAGAATAATTAGACTTCTTTATCCAACAGCGCGACACTGGACTTAATTGAAAATCACAAAAATCAATAAAATACACGTATTTTTCATCCCCGTGATTTTACAAAGTCGTTACTTTTGACCTTTGGTCATGTTATTGTAAAATCGTTATTTCGTGTTTGTTGTGAAATCGTAATTTCGTGAGGAATGATATTTGCACTGCACTGTTTACTGGTTGCAAGTTTTCGTTTTCTGTAGTGATATGAATATTGAAGCAGCGATCAGATCCTGCGCGATGTCGCCACATTTATTGGACACCGTTCCATTATTAATTTGAATTTCGTTATTCGAGAACGCCATACGAAAGTCGTGATCACGCCACGCTTTAAAATTACTGATATTAAAAAATCGCAGTAACGATAGAAAGATAGTCTTATTGAAAAATCACAAAATCGCTCATCACTATTTGTTGCGGCGTCTTTTTTGTTATTAAACCTAAAAATAGACAAAAAGTATGTTTATTATAAGTAATTATTGTAGAATTCACGTTTCCACGGGTTGTATTCCTAATACAATTTTCCATTCTCGATAATTCCCGCGTTATCACACAAGCTGAGCTTTCGTCACACGTCGCAGTGGACATCTTCAGAACCCGGAACAAACTGATTGTATGTGCCGTGAAGTCTCGCTTTTATAAACCGGCCCCGATCAATAAAACTGGTTTCCAAATCTTCGGTAAAGGAAAACTAGAATCTTGGTTAATATAAAAAGATTTTTAGTTATTCAAATGGATTCCTATATTTTTCGTTGATAGTAATTAGAAACAATAGCCAAAATCTTAGTCTTTTCAAAACTAATTTGATGACCCGTTTCTAGCATCTTTGATGCTCTTTATACGAATTCCCACATTTCTACCCTATGTATGCACGACAATAAGAGCAAAGAATGCTGTAAATGCCGTCAAATTAAAAAGAAATAACGCCCTTCGCTGGATTTAAGAGTTGACCCAATTTAGAAAGAGTAGAAAACCGAGTAAGAATGTTGTGTATAGACATTTTTTTTCCTTTACCGGAGATTTGGAAACCAGTTTAATCGATCAGAGACCGGTCTATAAAAGAAAGACACGGCGCAATCAATTAGTTTAGTCCGGGCTTTAAAGATGTCCACTGCGACGCGTGACGAAAGCTCAGTTTGTGTGATAATGACAACACGAAAATTATCCAGAATGGAAAATTGTATTAAATAATTATTGTTTATGGTTTTAACTTCCATTTCATATCATAAAAATGATGCGTCAAAATACCGAAACATGCACATTCACATGCCCATTTCTTTCTATTTCACTCATTTCTTTGTTTCCATTTAGTCGCCTATTCGTTTAGTATCACAATTCATAATTAATTAGTCGTGCAATCAGTGTATTTTAACCGAATACCCAGTCATCTTCTCTATCCATTACTATGTTACCTGCCATTGTGGGTATTATTTGTTGTTTTAAACCCACATGGATAGTAGACAACACTGAATGATAGTGCTCGTGTCCATCGCTTCTATAAGTTGTAAATGTAAAAACGAATAAATAAATACATGCTAATGTGACTGGAGTAAATCACGTAAACATCCCTTAAAACACCGACAGAGCGTTGTACAAAACTCCTAAAAATCGTTGCATAACAACAATTTTATTAATATATTAGTATACTGGCAGGAATTAGGACACTAATGCAATAACAAAGCTAAAATACAAAAAAAAAGTAAAGCAGGTTCCGAGTAAATTTTAATTATCTGATGTTGTTATTCACAGTCAGTCACATTATACCATTAATTGTTTCTCTTCACAGGATAGTACTAGATAACATATTATATATAGCATGTGAGATTATACAATAGTGCAATCTTTTCAATTCTAATATAAAAAGAGCTTACCCAAATTCACTTCAGGAATATTTTTACATACTTTCTGATAGCTAATATGTTTTCTTTTATTATCTGACTGTGTTTTATAGGCGAGCTAGTAAAACAATCTGTCACATTAACTTTAATAATGCCGGTAGCAATTTTTTTTTGTGTAGAAAAAAAAAACTATTTGAAGAAAAATTGCGTTATTTTTCCAACAAAGCTTTTTTTAACCATGCGATTTTTTTTCATTTTCTGTAGGTATTTCTATATAAATTGACAAGCATAAGACAGATCGTGCAGGTGTAATTTTTATTTATTTTAGTAAAATGTCCGTTCTTAAGATACTAAGAATATAATGGAAGTGCAAATTTAAATTATGACTAGAGTACCTATATTGGACTATTTGTTTGACACGTTTTAATATTGATTATTTTATAAACACTCAAGATAATTCGTTTTTCTTTGAACGGAAGTAAATAATATTTTCTATTGTAGGCTAGTTATTTAAGTTGGCAATACTGTTTAGTTTGAGTTAATAAGAACGGAAGTTGGAGGGAGAAGTGTTTACCGCCACATTCGTTGTTTATACTTCATACTGCTTTTTTATGCTTTGATCCTGACCGCTTATGTTTTAGTATTTAACGTTTTCTAGAAGTTTGTAAATGTATTTTAAAAATCAAGACACCTTTTACAGATTCAGAAGTGAGATACGAATAACTAAATTAAATTGGTAATTGACGAAATATTCCAAGATTATTTTCAACGCGTTTTAAGAATTTAAGAAAATGGCGAACTATTCGAATGAAGAAATGTAAACCCCAACCGAAGCTTGTAAGATTAGTGCTGAGGACATCATCCAAGCTACTGTAAGAGCGATTATTTCATTTAGTGATAATTCAAGACCAAATAATGTGGTTCCCTACAATACGATAAGATTTCGAACAAAGAAGCGTGTATGTTAATACCTAATTTTAGTGGCAACAGCAATGGTATTGATGCAGAATCATGGGTATTGCAGTCGTATGACTGTTCGACTGCAGGTCCCAGTAGAAAATTTGAAGTAAATATTCCAAATCCATCTCACAGCACAACCAGTACTCGTCAAGAACGAATTCAAAAATGTTTCAATTGCTATCGTAGTAACCATAGGCCAGAAGAATGCAGACAACCGAAAAGAGAAAAAGGAAGTTGTTTCCGATGTGGCAAAACGGACCACCAGTTAAGAGATAGTCACGACAAAAGAATTCCTAGAGTTCCTGCCGATAGCACCACAAATGTTTTGATCAGGTTGTAGCGGTAAAACAAAGTTTAGAGGCAATTTCTGAAATTGAGCAAAAACTAGAAAAAGAGACTACATTTTATAAATTGAGAGAAGGTCTTGTATACAGAAAATTTAAAAGTGACTCATTGTTTGTAGTCCCTTCATTTTTAGAAGAAAATGGTATTAGATCCTGTCATGAAAATTTTGGTCATTGTGGGACTGATAAGACTGTAGAGTGTTCGTAGATTATATTAGTTTCCAGACATTCGTAACAAGTTTAAAAACTTATATTTCTAATTGATTAAAATGTATATTTCATTAGTCAAGTAGTGGAAAGAGTGAAGGGTTTTTACACCCTATTCCCAAAGGTGATTTACCTTACCAAACAGTTCATATAGACCATTACGGTCTTTTAGAAAGAACTTCCAAAAATTATAAATATTTTTCACAATTCTATGTGTAAAACAACTCAAGCTTCCGAAGTTTTAAAACATTTAAATTCTTATTTTACGTCTTACAGTAAGCCGAAAAGAGTTATATCAGATCGTAGAAGTTGTTTCACTTCAAAAGTGAAAAACTTTCATTGGCGAAAATAACATTGATCATGTTTTAGTAGCCGCACACACTCCACATTCAAACGAATAAGTTGAAAGATTAAATAGGTGTATTACACCGATGTTATCAAAAATCTATGTTTTACAGATCCACTCCTAGTAAAATTTTATTTGGTACCAGTAGAATTTTGTTGATGATTTAAAATTATTCTTAGAAAACGAATTTGATGTAGAAAGAGATGACAAATATTAGAAGTAACGTTGTAAGTAACATGAATAAAGTCCAAGAACAAAATAAAAAGACATATGACAGTAAACGTAAAAAAACAACTCAAGTTAATGATCGCGTAGCTATAAAAAATCATGATATTAATTCAGGTTATAATCGGAAAGCTTTTATCCGAGTATGTATAAAGGACTATATGTTATCAAAAAAGTGCTTGATAATGATAGGTAGACCTGTTCGGTTTTCTTATAAACATGACGTCACATTGCACAATGTACAAAAATGCGTTCGGTAATCAGCTGTGTAACGTTTTACTACTCAATCTAAACACGTCCGTCGCCACATTGTTGTTATTGTATTTTGTTTGTGCTTGTTCATCTGATTTAAATTGTGAATATTATTTCAAAGTCTTTTTCAAGTAAGTATATGCACGTACAATTAATAGTTACTTTAATCAGTTGCACGAATTCATATTAAACATTGCGAGGATATTGAACCTAAGTGATAAATTGTCAATGTTTTTAGAACCCACTCATATTACGAGGTTATATATACAAATCAATTAAAAAGATAAAATGTAAACTATTAATGTTAAAATTAAGTGATGATCATACAAAAACTGTGATTTTGCCATTTCTTCATCAAATTTAAATATTAGTATTAAATTAAAAGTTAGTATTTACTTTCAGAATGTCATTTGCAGTAGTATGGTTGACACAACAACAAAACAAAACAACAAAATGCTACTGACCAAATGTGAAAAATCCTACTCAGTTTATGACAAAAAATACTTTGCCAATGGAAGGTTGGACATAAAATTCGGATTGAAGGATTGTAAAGTAAGTTTGACAGATTTTTCTGTGTTGGTTATTTATGAATTACATAATTTTGTGTTTCAGATTAATTAGAGAAAGCAGGGAAGGTAGTACAATTTCAAGATTACACTACTAGCGAGAAACATCCAAAACGAAAAGTTATTACACCAGAACTATCCTCAGGGAATAGTACATTTAGTTATACAAGTAATGCTATTATTTATAGCTCAACCAAGATTTCGTGTCAGGGCGGTACTTAACTGCACAGAGGAAGAACGCATTCGGATAAACAAAGATGCATTTTACGCACGAAATGCAATGTACACGTGCATAGAATAAATAAGATACTTCGTTTAACTTATCTTTATTAATTAAACTACAAATTTAGTAGATTAACAATATATTATTTATTTTTATTTTTATATAGATTCACTAAACCTTCCCCTTTATATAAATTATATAATCTATATAAAAATAAAAATAAATAATATATTATAATTAACCCCTTTTTGAGCAATTATAGATTAAATGGAAAAAATAAACTTTAGATTAACAATATTAAAAACACAAACATAAAAATGTAAATAATTTTATCATAGTTCTTCAATTCCTGATAATTCACTTTCAGATTAATCTTCCCAATCGTCACCCGAATCTGTATTTGTTACACTCACAATTAATTGCTCAGTGACCGCTTCGATTACTGCTTCTCTACTTAAAAAATCTTCTTCACACTTTTTAGAATGAGCACAACGTCGTTGCCATTCTTCTTGTGAAAAACTATTAAAGAATTCTTCACATAAATTTACAACGTTTGTTAAATTAAAGTTTACATTTTTTTGTGCAACGAATTGTTTAAGTGATGCCCACACAAGTTCTATTGGATTAAGATCCAGATGATAAAAGAGGCAATCTTAAAATGTTGTGACCTTGTTTTAATGCAATTTCATCAATTGCATAGCGTACGTATTTTAGTTTATTGTCTTTAATTAATTGGTACAAATCTGATTTTAACATTTTCGTGTTGGTAAGAATATTTCTCGTTTCCAGCCATTGTTTCATCGTTTCCTTTCTGGAATTTGACGATGGTGCCCTGTCAACTTGGACATTGTAATAAGGTGTATTGTCAATGACGATAACACTATGTGCTGGTAGATTTGGTAGTAATTTACCCTCAAACCACTTACAGTAATTATGAAAATTCATCTCATCGTGGTAGTCGCCAGTTTTTAACCCAGACTTAAAAATTAACGATGCTCCTTTGATAAATCCATTTTCTCCACCAGCATGTACAATAATTAATCGTCGTCCTTTTCCCACCTGTTGCTTCAAACCCATAGTAGTATCATCGCTCCAACTTTGCGCAGTTGTGTGCGAGGCGTGAATATATGTTTCGTCCATAAATATAATGGGACGGCCTTCTTCTCGGTAGTTTTTTATTGACCTTAAATAGTTTACCCTTAATCTTTGGATGTCGGTTTTTTCCATTAATATTTGACGATTAGATTTGGTTTTTCTCCATCGAAATCCGATGTCGTGAATAATCTTACGTAAAGTTTCCCGACCGCCTTCGAACTCAACGGCATCTTTAAATTTTAATAAAATAGTTTTAAGCGACGGTACTGTACCATCCGTCATGTGGAAGTTATGAATTACTCGTTTTAATATGCCCTTGTCGAAATCAGCAATTTCTTGTTTGCTTTTCTTTTTAATAATGGTTTTTCTGGGAGACGAAAATTTGGAACTTTCACCTGAAAATGTAAAAAATGTTTGTATTAATCTATATTTATAAAGAATTATTATTTGTACCTGCATCGATTTTTTTCTTTTCGGATGCAATTCTGTAAATAGACCTTTCAGAAATCCCTGTGGCTGCTGCTACACGTTCTTTAATACAATGAAGAGGAATTCTTACTTCTCCTGCCGTAGCTTCCTCTGTCATAAACGCCAACACGTTATTAATTATTTACCGGCTTTGGCTGTTAATAGCACGTCCGTCCAATTTACTTTTAAAATCCATTTCTGCAGAAAAAACTTAATTAAATAAATACGTACACAATTTTATCATTATCTACCTAAGATGAACTCAATCCAATCCATGGAGTTCTGAAAAGAACTATTATATCCTTTCGAAAATCAAAACAAATAACGCAAAACAAGAACTACCAACGCAGATAAACAGGTGTAGAATTTCAAGTGTACGCCACAACAGCTTGACTACAATAACCCCTTCTCTTGCATTCTTAACTTTGCCAGTGCGCATTGACTCCGCCCTGACACGAAATTTTGGTTGAGCTGTAATAATCATATTAATTGTAATAGAAAGTGACGTGACACCTCCACCATCACCTGGGATAAACAGTAATATCCAAAGTACCCATACTACTACAGTTTGAAACTGTTCTAAATATGCAGGAAGCTATAAACAGTGACATAATATTGTAGATTTTCACACAGACCAAGAATTTCAAAATGTATTAAACCTAGCACCAGGCTCTGAAATAGCAGGTATAAGTTATTAAAAGTCGAAGACAAAACGAATAATAGTACTTATAGGCACTTCTACCCCAGTGAAGATTTAAAAAGCGGCAACAGTCAAAATATACTTAAAAAAACTGAAATCTTTAGGTTAGGTTCAAAAATATATAAATTGGAAATTGAAAACAATTTACTGTTACGCACAATAGCTGCAAAATTGGAGAAATTGGAATTAACTTCTTCAACGAAAATCTCCACTGAAACATTTAATTCCTTAAGAGAGAAAATTCCTTTGCAAACATTTGAAGAATTAGCATTCCTTGAAGAAAAACTATGTAAAGCTGAATTTAATTTCATTTTTGTAAGCATGTACAATTATAGGTATATATGCATGTACTTTAAATAAAGTTTTTCTTTTAGTTAAAATTTATTAAAGGGATTGGGGGAAGCTTTGGCAAAGATTTCATCCACAGAAGTTTTAGAGCTGTTTATAGTAACCACTTAGCTGTAATGTGTTCATGGTTGAGTTTTACGGGCAATTATAAAATATCAAGTACAACGTCGATGACCATGATAAAAGGTATAATGTTATTGCAAAATAGCTATCACTAAAGAAATATACCCTTTAATTACGGATAAAGATTTCGAAAAAATTGGTACCGATTGGCCAAGTTAAGATTAACAAGAAATCCACTTCAGCAACAAAATTAAATTTAACACATTGCTTTGTTTACATATTATCTACGTGAGATATACATATTATCAACATACATAAAATTTATGTATATAATACGAACTTATTTACACATAGTATTTACATATATTATATATGCTAATTAGAGGACATCTATACCTCCTGTAGCTGTCTGTAGCCATATAAAACATATATAATCATGTATTTAATTTTATGTATATTATATATGGAATATATGCATTTCAGTTTGCTGGGTTAGGATTAATTTCCTCTTCTAAGATAAAACCACATTGTGGTTTAATATATACGTTATATATTCGGTTCAATATTATAATCAGAATAAATCTATCTATAGGCGATTCAATTTAAGATTCCAGCGGTAACCGGCAAACTACCGTTGCAATAATAAAAGTTATAATTACCTTTATTACCATACTGTTTAAACATCTTGTGTTTGTATTATTACTATTTTTTTCTCAAAACCAAAACTTAATAAATGTACTTAATAATCTTTTCTTTTAGTTTAATCATCGACCTGGCAACCGCGGAAAATTATGTTTCCCTCTGGACGAGTAATCATAGACTGAAAAGCGTACACAACATTGTAAGAGATAGAAATAGTATTTGTAAACAAACGGTACGCACTACTTGTCAAGCGACCATTTTATTTGTTTACTTTTACGTATTCCTACTACAAGCTAAAGATACAATCAGCCCTGTGATGTATCGTTTATGTTACTGGTAACATACACGTTATCCTGGTGTTATGTTATATTTCTCAAATTAGTGTGACGTATCTCCGTTAACGTTTTGTATTTACCGTTTATGTTATCCATCTATGTTATCTGGTAACATAACACCAATAACTTGACGTCTCGGTTTAACATGCTGTTTTGATCTAACGTTCAGTTGAATCTTAAAAAAAAAGCGATTAATTTCCAACTCAGTTATGAATTTTGAAAATATTTTAAATTTAGCTTTTTTTGAAGCACTCGAAAATGTTAACAAAAGGTATGTATTTATGTAGCGGCAGCATGGTAGTCATAATAAAATCATACACCACGCAACATGTTATCCTAAAATCTTTTTTTTTCTAACTTATATCGTGTTTGTATACCGCTATCTTTTGTGCGAACGATGATACTTTCTTCCATTTTAACATCTGTAAAATACCGTACCCTATCATGTCTACCTGAAAAACATGATACATCACATTGGGTTTACATCTGTATGTTACTAATACTGTTATCTTACGATGCTATTTTAACATAACATGTATATGTTAACTATAACATATACGATACATCACAGGGTTGACTGTATTTATATTCCATGTTTAACGTTTGATTCAATTAATTTTATCTACGTACATTAAATAATGCTGCTAGAACCGATTATAAGATTTGAGGTTATAAGTATGTCAACATAAATTGACAAGTAGTGCGTACGGTAAACATAAACAAATGTACTTCCTTTTCTACATGTTTGAGACAAACAAACATATTGCGAAAGTATAGAGATTACTCGTCCAGGTTGATGAGTTTAAAGTTTATTTTCAGAATTACATAGAAATTGTATTTGGTCGTTGTATTCTTGATGTTTCGTTTGTTCGGTATAAAACATCACGATAAATACTCACTCATTGTGGTTGTAATAATGAGATCTTGTACGGAAGGCAAGTGTAGTTTTGGAACCACGTTTTTATCGTTTTTTCTAACAAAACAAATTTTATTATTGACGCTGATATAAAATGATAACACTTAAATATATTTTTGATAAAAATAATCCTATCTTTAAAAATGCCTTTCATATACAGTCTACTACCGAAATAACGCCAACCGAAATAGCGCGACAATCAGAACAACGCGATTTTTAAATGATTATATATGAATATATTTTATATGAAATGAACATCCGAAATAACACGACATTCGAAATAACGCGAAATTCGATATAACGCGAAATTCGATATAACGCGAGTTTAAAATAATAGATTTAAAAAATTCCGGTGCTAATAACGCGAACGAGCTGAACCTAACCCAATCGGATGTGTTCGGATTATCTTCGCGCAGATAAATAAATAGGTTAAGTTTGATTCATGTGAGTTGTGCAATTAAACAATGAGTAAAAAAAGAAGAACAATTACACTTTCTACAAAACAGGAGATAATTTTGCATTCTACAAAAACTAAAACAAGTGATTTAGCAAGAAAATATAAGTTACCAGAATCTACAATTCGATCAATTATAAAAAAGAGGGTTGATATTTTGAAAGCCGTTGAAGATGGTTCACATTTAAAACGGGCAAAGTTGACATCGTCCAGGCATCCCAATTTAGAAGAGTCTGTACTGGAATGGTTAAAGCAAGTTCGTAGCCAAAATATAGCTGTGATGGTCCCCTTTTAAAGGTTTTCGATTGATATTTTAATTAAAATATTTCAAAACATCAGTTGTAGGCAAAAGCTTTAGAATTCGCAGAATTACTCAAAATTGAAGATTTCCAAGCAACAGATGGATGGTTAACAAGGTTTAAGGCTAGGCATTCTATCGTTTTTAGAACCCAACAAGGTGAAGCTGGCGATATAAATATTGAAAATATTAATGAGTGGAAAAACACCGTTTTAGAAAAGTTGATAGCCAATTATTCACCTAATGATATTTTTAATGTCGACGAAACAGGTCTATTTTGGAATTTACTTCCAACTAAGACATTGTGTTTTAAAAATGATCGTTGCACAAACGGTAAATTAAGTAAAGAACGAATTACGGTTCTTGTAGGTTCAAATATGAGTGGTACAGAAAAAATTCCTTTACTAGTTATTGTAAAATCAGCAAATCCAAGAGGAGAGTAGCTGCAATTGATGACAATAAAGAATATAAAATTACTTTGCTTAATGCAATTCATTTATTACGTAGAGCATGGGATTGTGTACAACCGCAAACTTTAAAAAACTGTTTTTTAAAGGCTGGCTTTTTGAAAGACATTGAGGTAAAATTATGGTCACTTATTTCTGACCCCTTAATAATAAAAACATTTTTTAGCCAGTTAATGAAGAATTTGAAGTTTATGAGGATGAAATAGATAACTTGTGGAGTTACTTACAAGATCGTGGTGTAATTGAAGGATCAATGGATACTTTTTTGAATGTAGACAATGAATTGGCAACTACAGGAAGTCTCACTACAGAAGAAATTATTGTTTCATCTATTCCACAAAACAATGAAAGTGAGGAAGAAAGCGCTGAAGAAGATGAGCAGCTTACACCAGTTTCACGGCAACAAGCATACCAAGCTTTTATGCAGTTTAATCAGTATGTTGAAGAAACTGTAAAAGATCCTAAATTAATGCAGATGTGTGACAAGTTCATGGATTTTTTCGAAAAACAACGATTAGAAGCATTATGTCAAAAGCATATCACTGATTATTATCATTAAAAAAAATGTGGAAAATAAATATAAAATTTCTATTTAATAAATAAATTATGAAAACAGTGTTGATTTAATGAATACATTCTTTTATTGTTTAAATAATAATCCTCGAAAATATATCCGTGCCTGAGGAAGTTTTAAACGATTTTTTTTTAAAATTCGCGCCGTTCTGAATAACGCGACGACCAAAATAACGCGGTTTTTACGCACTCCCCTGAATCGCGTTATTTCGGTAGTTGACTGTACATACATTTTGCCAAGTTTTAATTTCAGCTCCCACGCTGCATGTTGTTCGACAAGCTTCTCAGTTCCATGAATGTTAATTTTTTTCTGATATATACTAAACACATATAAAATTCAAAATCAAACAACAACAAATTTAGTACGTGCATTAAGCATTCGCCGCGAGTTAGTGTATCGCTTCGTTTGAATCGCCTATATAGTATGGAATGTAATAAACGCAGTCTCGCAGGTGCGAGCATCTTACATCAATACTTAATTCTATAAAAAATCTGCTAAGATTAAATTAAATAATTGCAATAATTTTTGCGATGACACTAACGACTCTGTTCATATAATTGTTTATAGTAACGACAAGAATAAAGATAACGCCGTTCTGTAGATTTCAACGACATTTGAAAAAATCACTGTAATTTGGGAACGAAAGTGAAGGATATACATCCCATGTTAACATTATCTTGTTTTTCTGGTGTATTGTTCTTTCTAGTCTTTGAATAGTTTAACAGTACGATATTTTTCGACTCTAACAGTCGTATTCATAGTCGTTCGCCGGCGACTCGCTGGCGTTTCTCCGCTCGCCAGAAGGAAATTTCAATGCATAATCGTTCGCCAGCAACGACGCGCATGCGTTCTACCACAAACTTCAGTGAAAACCTGGCAAGTCGCTGGCGAACGGTTGGAGGTAGTCGATACCATCTCCGGCAATTGCGAAATTTCGTTATTTTTTAAAATAAAATTTTATAAGCTGACATCTGACTATTAATTTAAATATTATAGGTATATTGGAGACATGGAAAACTCATTAGAAGTTTATCAATTTAAAAACGGATTTAGAAAAATTATAGTAGCTGACATTTTACTACCAATTATACAAGACCACAAACGAAATTACTAATAGAGGATTACCGGTTCTTGTATTAATTGCTATCTATCTAAATTTGAATAAATTTTTTTTTTCATCGTAAAAACACAAATAATATGTTTACTATCGTACATAGATAACCAGTTGCAGAAATTTGATACATTTAAACACGTGCATTTCATGTAAACATGTAAAGAAATGAAATGCGCATGATCGGTAAGACAAACTTTTGCCGGCGTGGCGAACGGCGGGAGAACGACTATGCAACACAAATTATGTTTTAGCCGTTCGCCGGAGAAACCTCCAACGAAACCGCCATCAAATCGCCGGCGAGTCGCTAGCAACTCGCCGGCGATCGTCTATGAATACGGCTGTGAGAGTGATGTTATCTCGCGCATATAAAAGTTTATCATTTCGACAGAAAAGCAGTATTTAAAAAATTATAGAGCTAGTCAAGACAATTATAATCACATACCATGTTCAGATTTACTAGATTTCTTAGGAGGTGTTGATGATTTTAAAAGAATCAACTGCTGCGTCAAATCTAAAAACAAATGAAATATAGTGTTTAAAAAAAAATATAATAATTTTTATTCACGTGTACATAAGATTACCGAAAGTTCTTAACAACGAAGCTTTTAGTCAGAAGGGTAATTAGAATGCAGAATGGAATATAATCGTGAAAATTCTTCGATATATTGCTATTAAGTTATGTATATATTTTAGAAGTCTCAATAAAGTAGCAATTAAAGATAGGTATTGATAGATGATCAGTTCAGATTCACTACAACTCAACAAAGTTTAGTAAGATATATTTAGTTTATGTTTTTTATAATGTGACAATAGACGAGAATTGCAACAAATGTGTATCCTTTATAACAATGCAAAAGCAGAACGATTTAAAAGTAAAAGAAATGTTGAATATTTGAGAAGTACATAGGAATAAAAAGTATTAAATAATAACAATGGCAAATATAAGTTCAGACAATAAAACGCGTTGTAGGTGATTTATAGTAAAAATAACGAATCAAAATATAATATAAAATTTACTAGTAAAATATGTTTAGCAGTTCATATTTTAGAGTATTTTATCATGTATCGTTTTTACTTTGTTTCAATTTCAATTAATTTGTATTTTAGTACTTTCATGAGTAATAACATAACATTGACTATACGGTTTATAATGTTTTGTAGTTAGTGCTGGAAGGTGTATTATACTTAAAGATAAGTTGTGAGAATTTCATTTACCTGTGTTCTTTAAACTCACGTTGGTTATCTTCTTCAACATAATGTATTGTGGCCTTGTATTATCGAACGTACGATTTACAATAACTTTGTGATCTAAATTTGCAGAAGTTGATGGAACACCCGTACCTCTATTTAACTTTATAGTATTTTTCAGTATATGGTCAGCACTAAGATTATTCGTTTTTGAATCACTCCCATTTGTAGTATAATTGTATGTAATTCTGGTATTTTGAAAACCATTTGTACATAACTTTTTAGGTGCAGATTCACTGCTAATTGAAGTACAAGAAGCTGGATATCTACGCCTACTGGCTTGCTGGTTTGGTTTTAATAAAGGTTTTAAATAATCTGGTGTAGTATAGTTGTTTTTTAGATATGATTGTAAAATTTTTGATTTAACAGGATGAATTATAGGCACATACTGTATATTGAATAGGGGTTTAGTACAGCCTGTGTTGTCTAGACTTACTGTTTGTTTGCTTGTTACGTTTGCTGAATCACAACCATTTAATTGATAAATCTTAGTAAAATTAGTTTTATGAAGAACATTATTCTCTATTACGTTTTGAATTGGAGATTTATATTTCTTTGTAGCAAGAACTATTTGTATTGGTTTACTAGATTCTAATGCCACGGAAGATAAATTTCTCTCATCCTGACTGGAGTCATCAGCAGTCTGCTTCGTAACCCCAATACAATGAAAAGGAATATCATTTTCTAAATCTGTATTTGTGGTTATTTCCGATTTAGAACTAGGCATTGGCAGATCATATGAAAAGATGCAAGATTTATTAGCTATTTCTTTAGTTTTTTCAAACATGTTATTTGACACTCTACTGCATGGGTTATGTTCTTGTTGGTAGCTGCCACTGTTGTTCACATTTGTAGAGTTGTTTAAATTTTTTCTTGTCAATGTTGATCCTCTTGCTGGATTGGGATTTAACGAAAACTTTCTTATCAGAACACGTTTTTTAATAGCTCCTGTCAACATACCACATGATTTGTTTGAATCCAGATTTGTTGACGGAGAGATTACAGATAATTCATTTTTTTCAGAATCTATGATCTTAGAAGAATTTTCTCCTAAGAATTTATAATCAGCTTCATCTAAATTAAAAGTTTTGTTCGATTCATTACCCAAACTGAATTTATCTGCCTGTTTAACTAATTTAGGTGTGGTTATTTCTACAGCACCATTTATGCACACTTTTACATCTCTACTATAATTCTGAATATGCAAATCACTTATATCATCTATAGTTACATTTAAATCAATACTAGTAAACACATTCGTTAGTTTTGATTCAGTTAATTTTTCGATGTAACAATTTAACATGTATTCAGACTGAAGACAGCGATTTTTAAAGTTGAAATATAAGTTTATTGTTTCTAAACAATCGTTGCAGATTAAAGTAGGTAAGTTGTAATTAAACTTCTGAAAAGAAACATTAATAAAGATATTCCATATTTAAGGTTATAATTTACTAAATCTCCTACGCATGCGGTAGCCTTGTTTATAATGTCCTTAGACATTTTTTTCAAGTCTTTCTGGAATGTAAGACACAATCTACAACATTTCACTAAGAAATACCACCCATACATTTTTTCTTCTTTACGTAAACGAATTTAAACAAATTTAGATACACTTCAAATGTAAACAAGTAATTCAAACCCGTAAAGTCAAAGATACGTAAAGTTAGCCTCCAACCTCCAACCACGAATGCGTATGTTGAAACTAACTGCGTTAGTATTAATGCAACTACACAACTAAATTAAAAATTAATAAAAAATCGCGATGCTGTATCCGACATACTCTATGATACCCTAGCACTTATATCACTTTATTAAGATAGTATAAGGTGTATATTCTTATAATTTGAAAAACATCCCTTCAATAATTAAGAAGTTACGATTTTTTTATTAATGAACACCGCGTTTACTTCGATGGCATAAAAACTATGTGAATTGTAAAAATAAAAGATGTAACACAAGCATACATTTATTAAACAATACAATACAAACAATAATTATTATAAATACTAATCCTAGTTTATTAATTCTTGTAATTTTCTTAAACCTTTGTGGTTAAGGTGAATGCCATCTGTGAAATATACATTGTTGAGTTTTTATATTTGAATTTATTATTTTACGTGCCTTTCTAAATAATTTTTTGGATTGTCTCGAAGGGAGCTATGTAAGTCGATTAATATTATGTTATCTAAAAGTGCAACATTTCAATTTTTTGTAAGAGATTTTTGCTGTAACTTACGGTATTTTAATTTCCTCAAAAATCTGTTAAAATACAGAATTCTGTTCTTATATAATTTGGACAATACGGTTCCACGTATGGCATTAGCTTCACCTCCACGTTGGACTTACTTAGCTGTGTTAACATCCTCGTCATTCCATTCTTCATTGTGCTGTATTGTATTATCTGGTATTAATTTGCAGTTATTGTATGTCTTGAGGAAGTCATTTGACCTTATAATTATTGTGATTTCTTTCCTAATTTTAAAAACATATTTTGACCGGCATCGTTTAAAGCGTTTTTGTAATTGGCCTATGGTTTGCCCACCTATCGCCACCTCTCTAACAATTTTATTAGTAGATGTTTTATCTGGAAGCAGTCTAATTTATAAAATGTAATTGAAATTAACTTTTTACTTACAATTATCACGTCTTTTATGAATGCACGTTAAATACTTTCTTAGATTTGAATCCCCGCCATATCTAATTTCAATCTACAAAAATAATAACTTTATCTCTAAACTATGATTGTGAAACAGTAGGTACTTACAGGATTCATGCTATTTCTTACTGAAATTATCAGCCAAGCAATGCATTAAAGAAAGTCAGATTAAGAAACCGACTCATGTCTTCGTATTTTTCGTAACACTAATTTTACATCGATAATATCGATTAATAAACTCTAGTTTTTAGAACAACGGTAAATTGATAACTACCTAACTTTCGAAGATGAATGTATTAAGCTGGATAAATGAAACTTTCGGTAACTGACTAATCACACAGGATATTGTTTTATTTTTGAATATTTTTTCTGAGAAACACAAATTCAAATCATTTACAAAAACAATTATAATAAACGTACACATCTAGAAGTAATTATAATCATCTGTTTTAGTTTTTATAAACAATTTTCTTTTCTTGTATTCTTAATTATCGGATAGTAGTGATATTTGATACGTTAAGATATTGTTTGATAACCGTAACCGCATAAACCAGTATAACCTTTATAATATTAAACATTGTATGTCCAAAGCTATCAGATGACGTCATTCAACAGATGGCTGAATTTCTGGCAAGTAAAGTTAATATTTCTGAAATTGTCAATGATCGTTCGCATCTTGTTCAATTTTTTCGGAAATTTGTTTATTTATTTTTCAATCAAATTTGTATGAAAAACGTGAGATGTTATACCCGTAGGTGGGTTCCAAATACTGGTAATGTACAAAATATTTTTAGACAGTTGCTAGATAAAAAATTATTTGAATCTCGTGTAATGTTTTCGCCAATAGAATCAGTCTCACAATTACATGATGCAGAACGAATTAAATTAAAGAATAGTAATAATATAGAACTTAATAACGAAAGCGGTTTAAAATTTGAGAATATTAAAAATCCGGAACTTGTGAGGCAGTGTTTATCCAATTACTGTTCTTACACTTTTTTAAGTTAAAATTTGAGGAAAATTTTCAAAATCAAATTTTTAAACCAAATTTTAAATACAACCTTCTCAACGAAATTAAAAAACTCTATTCTGTTTGTGCCATAAATATCAAGAATAAACAATTAAATCCAGTAAAAGACTGCAAATATCGCTTTATATTGCGTTTACGAAGAATGTCGAAAGTTTAATGTTAAAATCAATTTGAAAGTAATTTCTGACGATGGATTTATTTCTTGTGTGCTGACTGTTAAAGGCCTTTTTAACCACAATTCTGATGATTTCAGACGCAGGCAAATTAGATCGTTTGCTCGTAAATTAGCAAAAGATGAATTGGAAAATAATAGCGCGCAAAAATTTAAACAAAAAAGAATACTAGCAGCAGAGAATGATTTATTAGAATTAGGAACAGTACATGATATTCCAACGGCGGCGGAAGTAGCAAGAATGATAAAGTCTGAAGGAAAATTTCAAAACGATATAACGACGGATGATTTGGAAGATCTTTGGTTAATGCACTTAGAACATAAGGATGACATTTATAATCGATATTATTTAGATTTATCTGAAAATACAGATGTTACTCTTTACTTAGATACGGCCGATACGGGAAGCGTAATTCGAAAGTTTTGTGATGCATGTAAACGTATTTTTTACTATGCAGGTGTTATTCATTATCCCACAAGTAATCAAAAATCACCATACCCATTTTAGAAATGATTTCAAATTCATACACATCTGAAGTTATTGCAAATTGGCTTCGTCATTATAAATTACTTATAAATAAACTCGGTAATCGCATTCCTTTTCAGCGAATTGTTACGGATTTCAGTTGGGCATTAATAAATGCTGTAATTAATGTTTTTTCCGGTATGTCTGTAAATGAATATTTCAATAAAATATACAAATTACTAAATGATGATGCTAAGATTGCGGCAGGCAAGAATAAAAAATAAAATATTTTTTTTGATTAGTGCATTTGTCAACAACTTTAAGATTACAAAATCTTACGCAAAATGCAAACAATTATTTTCTGATTTTGCATTTATTTTGAAAAATAAATATTATACGAAGGAACTGCGGGAAGCACTGGAGAGATTGCAAAACCCCCAAAATTATACAACGCATATAGATGAAGAAGAACAAGAGGTCATCAAAAATGAAAAATGTATTAACTTAAAGTCATTATACGCAAAAAGTTTATTTTATTTTTAAAAGCGGAGACGAATTAAATTCACTTTACTGTCCTCAGTTCATTGATGTATGCGTGAAAAAAATACCTTCCATATTTTCCATTTTGGTCCTCAGCGTTAATTTCGGATAAAAAAAAGATGTTTTCTCCAATTCTTTAGTGGAAGCGTGGTTTAAAACATTAAAGAACAGTATTTTAGAAAAAGAGAGAAACTTAAAAGTTAGACGATTTATAAAAAAGGTTAAAGAATACCTTATGTCTCTCCAAAAGGAACTTCATTATAACTGATTAAAACGAAAATTGCATACCATTTCAAATTAATTGAATCTAACTGAGGAAAAATGGAATAAAACAAAAAACTAAAGAATAGTACCCACCTACGGCAAAATAATTGGAAACTGATGAAATTGAAAACTAACAAAAAAAAACGCTAAAAAATAATGGGAGCAAAAATTTATTTTTTAATAATAAAATATATGCTTATCATCGTCAATCTTTATTATAACGATTTGTTATATAGCGATTTTTGCACAGTTTCTGAAGACCAATGGGTGTCAAATTTAATTATAGATTTGGTTTTTAAAATTAGTTTTGATAAGAAAATAGATTTTGCCTTGATAATCTCTACAAAGGTTGAAGATTTTAAAATTGACAATGAATCCTTGCAAATATTTCAGATCCCACTGGTGGAAATGTAACATTTGTAAGAATTACAAATACGATGCAACAGAAACAAGACAGATAATATGTTGTTATGATGTGCGCACGGGATCACAAATGGAATGAGTACAGTGTGATACATGCAAAAGGCGGGTTCATATAACCTGTATTAACAACGATACAATAAGCCCTGGTCAGTATAAGAAGTTACAATTTTTATGCAAAGTATGCATAAATACAGTGTGAAACATAAGAAGGATATAATCTCAGAAAAAGAACCATTCCTAATTCTAGAAAAGAATTCATCAGACAGATATCGAAAAAATGCATTGGACTTCGGTCTATGCCCACTGCCGGGCCGTAGCATTTTTCGACTTCGGAATATCGTTTTAAGATATCGAAAAAATGCATTGGACTTCGGTCTATGCTCACTGCCGGGCCGTAGCATTTTTCGATTACAAACTAAGATTAACAAAACTTTACAAAACAGTAATCCAGCTATCTAAAAAAAGAATGTGCATGTCTTTCCATTTGCCAATTTCAAGTTTGATCCAAAGACTAATTTTAAACTCATCAATGTCTAAAAAGACCTGATGTTTAAAAGCTTTCTAATACCTATACCTAAATGTCCTTTCTAATCACTTACCTTATCTTTTTCCTATCCTGGTAAGGAACGCTCAACACCTACCCGTGGTCCTTACTGTGCAATATACAAGCAGATTGCTTTTGTATTGGCTAAGTTTGAGCATCTTTATTTAAACCCTTAACTACATAAAAATAAAGTTTATTGATTCAAAATTGTAAGCACGTTTTTCTCATTTTTTTTTAATTAATAAAAAGAAGTAACTTTTTAATTATCAAAATTATTCAAATTATAGAAAAATAAACTTTATAGTATCCTTATAAGCATGGTATAAGAGTCAGAGTTTTGTCGGATACAGCATTAAAATTTTTTGACCAACGAAGTAAACGTGGTGTTAATTAATAAAAAAATCGTAACTTCTTAATTATTCAAAGGATGTTTTTCAAATTATAGGAATATACACCTTATACTATCTTAATAAAGCGCAATAAGTGCTAGAGTTATGTTGGATACAGCATCGCGGATTTTTATAAATTTTTAATTTAGTTGTGTAATTGCATTAAAACTAACACGGTTAGTTTCAACATACGCATTCGTGGCTGGAATTCGAGGCTAACTTTACGGACGTAATTTAAACTCACGAGTTAAGCAGCAAGTGTCGACGTTTTTAATAATCAGTGTATATTACAACTATACTATAAACTATAAAAATATATACTTTTTCAACGAACACTGATTCATAAAAATAAACAGCGTAAATGTAACATTTATTAATTTAATTTGTTAAAATGACGTCTACTAATTCGTTTCCTTGGTTACTTGCAAATGACTAACAATGCTAATGTGACAAATTATGAAATTATAGTCCTCGTAATTTAACTTTCGATGCACGTCATTAATGACGTAAAATTCATACCACCCTATTTATAGCAAAAATTAAATAAATACCGAATTGTCTTATGGAATTTTTTTTGTCACGTTGTTGGTGTGCTTACTAAAGTTGCAGCGTTGTTGACATCTGTCAAATTTAATTTGTGTTTTTTACGTCAAAGTAATATGTCAAAGTGCTTATTGTTTTTTATAATTATTTTTGATACAAAACTGTACTATTTTGAGCTTGAACGAGATAATGGTGGTCCATTGATATCAGTAAATGCTGTGCGAGAGGTGCCCTTTTACATAATATTTAAATTGTGGTAATACATACATATACTCTACAGTTATTTCTGTATGTACAGCGGTTGCTAACAACGAGGATCTTAGATCTCCTAAAAACGTAAGCGTAGTACACTTGTTACGAATGTAGAAACATTTAATAAAAACGTAATTCGCAATGTAATATTAAGAATGTACGAAAACAGTAAGTTTACATGATAATACCGACAACATGGTTGAATAACTACGTCACTGACGTTAATGACGTGCATCGAAAGTAAAATTGCGAGGACTATACATGTTTTTATAAAACTGAAGCGTAATTCTTTTTGTGCTGTCAACATCGCAAACGTCAATATTTATTCGTTAATATAATTACATAATCCACATAAAAAGTTCTATTGTGGCAAAATGAAATATGAAATCCACATAAAACTAAGCGTTCAAATTTTTGACGAAAGTTTCACCATAAAACATATTAAAGATTTTTTAGGGTAATTGGTGTATTTATTCTATTTTTTTTGTAGCTAAATAAACTTGCGCCTATTATCTAGTTTCCTTACGAGTTATTGTTTTTAGTTACCTTAGTTTTACAATTGTCAAATTAATTTAATTTTGTCTGACGAAAAACTTAGCTCAAGTTTAGAAGCTTGCATTTAAATTGTACTAAATAAATACACCAATTACCCTAAAAAAAATTTAAGTGTTCAAAGTCAATTATTATATTAGAAAAAGTATGTGACAGGCGAAAAGTCATTTAAAAAAATCTTGAAATTACGTTAAAATTGAAAAAAAACTATGTTAAAATTAACGTGAAATTTGACAGATTTCATAAATGTACTACCAATATTATATTTCTACTTAAAAAAATTTTTTTTTAAAGTCGATTATTTTACAAAGGGCAACACAATAATGTAGGCCACTCCTTTCAAAAGTTTCATAGCATAACTCACTCACATACAACGCGTCGCATTAACGTTCGTTATACTATGATGTACTTTTGACGCTTCCTACGTAAATTATTATTACACATTACGCGTCAGTATCTGTTCTGATCTGTTTACTTAGCAACTAAATAGTAAGTAATACGCCCCCTACTCCGGCAACAACATAGACAACGATAAAAACACGAGAGTGGTCAATAAAGTGACAGAAGGACGATACAAAAAACTTCGAGTTGTTCATGTCTACCTATAACGGAACCGCGAAAGCAAGGTTTGGAGTGACCACATAAGTACAACAAGATCTGTTGGACGTACCGAAGGACTACTCCTTTGCACACTGTGTTGTCCAAGCCTTGCACATGTTCAGAGCGATTGCCGCGGTATTTAAGGGGAAGCTTGGATGAACTTCGAAAACAGCGACTTACTGTAAGAAGAGTTTTGAAGATTAAAGATCAACAACGGTCCATCTACTAAGTAGTTACCAAGAAGTTGTCTCATCAGAAGCCCAAATACAGAGACTTATGGAAGCCTTGCTGAACCACGTCATCCGAACCAACATCAGAAAACTGACGGTCCCCAAGCTTGGCTGCGGTTTAAACCAACTGGACTGGAGGATGATGCAAAGCGAGCTCAAATATTAATTTGCAGCTATAACTTAAGAAACACGACCGGGAACGACAAGACCGTGGACTGTCATTTCTATCGAAATGGACAGAATTTTGCTTACCGTCATGACCCCTTTTACAGACGCCATGAGTTTGAACCACTTTTGGGACAGAACGGATCTAAGGAAGGGACACTTGTTACGTTCTAAGGTTAAAGAAAATGAAGGAACCTCCTAGAAATTTTTAAAAAATAAGTACATTCACAGCATCTACATACTTTAGAAGAAATGTAAAACGCGATTACGGAAGCTGTTCGCAGTATTACACCCGAAGTGTTTTTAACAATATCAAAAAAAAGAGTAAACTTTTGTGTTTAAATTTAGACGGACAACAGTAAAAATTTTTTTATTTCTTTTCAATTGTTAATTGCATTATAATTTAACTTTTATTGAACGTCGTGTTTATAAGTGTTTAAAATTGTTTTCTCTCTTGTAAATTAAATGACAAAATAAATTTATCTTATTCACTTCATCATAAATTTAAATATTACTAAAAAAATTTACGCGCCGTCTAGTGTTAATACTTGTACCAATTTTATAAAGTTATTTGAAGAGCGCCAATCATTTCTAAAAACAGTGTACAACAAATCTCATGTTTCATTAAATTTATACCCTTAAATAAATAAATAAATTCTTTATTTGTCCAGTGGACCATTGACAAATGGTATAAGACAAGTCAAAGTTTAACTTAAATAATTTTCATGCCTTTATTCTAACAACTAAACACTACTTTAAATTAAATGTAAAACTGAAATACTCTTCTAGTGAGTAAAAAACATTAGTAACTAACATTTCTTTGATTTCTTTTTTAAAGTTTACTACTTTTACATGATACTTAAGCTTGAGTGGAAGCGCATTATATAACAAAGCACAAATGTAGTACGGATTGTTTCTAAATAATGTTAACCGATGTATTTCGTACTTAAAGTTATTTCCATATCTAGTTTGATATAAATGATGCTGATTCAGCGCACAAAACTTACTCCTATTAACAAAACTTAAAATTTCTAATATGTAGATACAACATAAGGTTAAAACTTTTGAACACTTCTCTGCACGTTGTATTACTTTTTAGTCCTAACATAGTTCTGAGTGCTCGTTTTTGTAGTAAAAAAACACGCCGACTAAGTTTTCCATTCCCCCAGCAAATAATGCCGTATCTAATTGTTGACTCAAGGTGCGAGTGATAAAAGGTAATCGATGCATCCAATTCACAAGTTGTTTTAATCGCGTAACAGTAACTTGAAACTTTTTTACAAATAAAATTGATGTAATTATCCCAAGTCAGAGAAATGTCCATATGAACTTTAAGTAATTTATGTACACTTGTTCTACATTTTTATTATTAATATTTAACAGAATGCTGACGTTATATTGACTTTGTTTTGTAAAAAACTGCATGCTGTATGTTTTTGTTTGATTAAAAACTAGCTTATTGTAACTTAAATACAGGTTTAGGCTTTTTAGATTTTGCTTAAGATCCATTAGAACATTATTAATGTTATCATTGGCCGAAAGTAAAGTTATATCGTCGGCAAAACAAGTAAACTTACATGACAAAAAGAGATTAATATCATTAACATAAAGTAAAAACAGTAAAGGACCTAATACACTGCCCTGAGGAACGCCTATTTCTAAACTACTTAATTGAGAATTTGCTCCTTTAAAAGTAACAAATTGTTTTCTAAAAGATAAATAAAACTTAAGTAGATGCTTACAAACACCTCGAATACCAAAATTTTCTACTTTGACAATAATAAATCATAATTGACACAATCAAAAGCTTTAGATAAGTCAACAAATACCGCCATTACTTTTTTGCTTTTTATCTAAATTTTTGTATATATAGTTTACAATATCTACTAGTGCAGTGACAGTAGATTTATGTTTTCTGAAACCATGTTGCTGTGAAATGAAAATGTTGTGTTTATCTAAAAACGTAATTATTTTTATAGATATAACTGTTTCGATAATTTTGGCAAATATAGATAGCAGAGCAATTGGCCTGTAATTATCAATATTATCTGGAGAACCTTTTTTAAACAGTGCTACAACTTGGGCAATTTTTAAGTTATCAGGAAATTTTGCTTGCATTAGCACTCATTTATGATATGACATAAAGGATTTATAATGTTTTGTAAACATTGTTTAATAATAATAGTTGAAAAATTATTTGTAACACATGAAAAAGTATTTTTTAATATCGTTATGATATTGAATAATTCTGATCCTGTAACAGGCACCAAAAAAATAGTATTTGTATTGTTGCGTATTTATTTATTAAAAAAAACTAATTTATTTATAACGACTAAAAATTATGTTTACTTATTCTAGAAATATATACACTTTTAAATTAACCGAACTAATTAAATCTAACAATAATATTTAATGAAAACACTTACACGAATTTATGTATAACCGTTGTATAACACTATCACTAACACGAGATAAGATAACGTCCGCGGGTGGCTTCACAATTGTTTGTTTACACTATAAGTCACGTCCACTCGATACGGTGTACACTGTTATTTATTTAAAACTTCGCACGTGCTAATCACTTATTTATCTTCCTTCTTAGGACTGTTCTGTCCCAGAACAGGAGACTGGATGCGACACCGGTAAAAGGGATCGTGGCGATAGCGGCAGCTTCCTCCATTTCGGCAACTTCCTTGACCATAAAAGTAACAGTCAATGGACTTTTCCTGACCCAATACTCTCCTTGGTTGGTAACTACAGACCAACACTTGAATGCCTGTTCCTCGGAAAACGACCTCCAACATGTTTCGAACTGTCCTCCAATTCAATTGGTCTAAGCCACAACCAAGCTTGGGTACTGCCAATATCTTAACATGATGGAACTCCATTTCTCTCTTGAGACTCCATAATGTTCGCCACAGATCTTTGTATAACGGCTTGTCCCGTGAGTATTTCTTGGTGACCAGATAGAAAACGAAGCGTCCGTCACCACGTAGTCCTAAAACTTTTCCGACTGCCGGTTGCTGTCTTCGTAATTCATCTAGCTGTCCAAACTTCTTTTTAAACACGACTGCAACCCCTTTGGACATGTCAAGGTCCTTGCTCACGCAATGTGCGATGGCGTAATCTTTTTGTGTCTGGAACAGGTCTTGTTGTTCCTCGGTGGTAACTCCGAACCTAGCTTTTCCAGAACCTCCGTATAACTTCATAAACTTTTCGAACTCCATTTCTTCGATTGGATTCCTGGTTCTGCTACTTATTACTCTGGTTCGGACCTGAACTTGCGCATTGTGGTTATCGCCAGCAAACGGGGCTAGACGATCGACGTGGACCACTTTTGGCTTGCCTCTGGTCGGTTTTCGGATGCGGTATATAACGTCGTTAATACGCTGCACGACTTCATAGGGGCCCTCCCATTGACTTTGCAGCTTCGGCGACAAACCACGTCTCCTTTGAGGGTTATACTACCAGACCATATCGCCAGGTTGAAACCCACCATTTTGCGCCTTGACGTCATATCTTGTTTTCATCCTGTCGCTGGCAATTTGTGTGTTTTTTCGAACCTCTTCATGTACTTCGTCTAGCCTCTTTGCCAGCTTGCTGACGTAATCTTCTCCAGCGACTTCCTCTTCCGGTCTTCGGCCAAATTGAAGGTCGCATGGCAATCGTATTTCACGACCGAGCATTACACAGGATGGTGTTTGGCCTGTGCTTTCGTGAACGGATGATCGGTATGCCATTAGGAAAAGGTGCAAGTACTGATCCCAGTCTCTTTGGTGTTCGGACACTACCTTGGCTAAGTACTTGCCCATTGTTCGATTAATCCGTTCAACCATGCCGTCAGATTGAGGATGGAGAGGCGTTGTCCTAGTCTTCTTAATTCCTAACAATCGGCAAACTTCTTGAAACAGCCCAGACTCACAATGGCGGCCTTGATCGGAGTGTAATTCCAACGGAACTCCAAACCGGCAGAAAAACTCCTTTACTAATACGTCTGCGACTGTAGCTGCTTCCTGATTGGGTATTGCGTAAGCCTCCGTCCATTTCGTGAAATAATCCATCGCCACCAGGATGTATTTATTTCCCGAATCGGATTCTGGGAACGGCCCTGCGATGTCAATCGCTACTCTTTCCAAAGGGCTTCCTACGTTGTATTGTTTCATAGGTGCTTTGCGCTTTCTCGCTGGACCATTTTCTGATGCGCAGACTATGCATTTACGGCACCATTTCATGACGTCCTCTTTGCAGTTCATCCAGTAAAATCGTTCTCGCACTTTACCCAACGTCTTCTTAATGCCAAAGTGTCCTCCTGATGTCCCATCGTGGAGATGCTTCAACACTTCGGTCACCCTGCTCTTCGGCACTACCCGCTGTAGTCTGTTTCCCGTGCCCTCGGCACTTTCTAGGGATCGCTTAAAAAGACCGTCTTCTACTATCAAGGAGTCCCACTGCGCCCAGTACGCTTTGATATTTTTGCCCAAAGCACTCACTTCTTCCCAGGTTGGTCGTCGGCCGCTTTCTTTCCAGTCCAGGAGTAGTCTTATTTCAGGATCGTCTTCTTGTTCGCGACGTAACTGCTCAGGTTCCCACTCATCATCAACCATAGCAGTTCTCCGGAGGCATTCGACTTTTTCTTCCAGTCGCGAACAATGGCTGCAGTCCGCCGGACATGATCTTCTGGACAAGGCATCCGCGTTTCGATGACTGCTTCCGGCACGGTGTTCTGTGTCATAGTCATACTCTTGCAGTCTCTCGATCCATCTTGCCACTTGTCCTTCTGGGTTACGGAACTGCAGAAGCCATTTTAAAGCGGCGTGGTCTGTTCTCAGTAAAAATTTTCGTCCATACAAATACTTGTAGAAATGTTCGATGGACTTAACGACTGCTAACAGCTCCCTCCTAGTCACGCAATAATTCCTTTCTGGCCTGGACAAAACCTTGCTAAAATACGCGATAACCTTTTCTTGTCCATCTTGAATCTGCGAAAGGACCGCGCCTATGGCCAGATTGCTTGCGTCGGTATCCAAAACAAACTTTCCATCTTCTCTTGGATAACTCAAAATCGGCGAAGTGACTAGGGCTTGTTTTAGTTGATTAAAAGAACTTTCGCAGTCTTCATTCCATCTAAATTCTGCTTTTTCTTCAGTTAATTTTGTTAATGGTTTGGCAATATTGGCAAATCCGGGTACAAATCTTCTATAATAAGTGCACAACCCAAAGAAACTTCGGACCTTATGTTTGTCGATGGGTCTTGGCCACGCTTGCACTGCTCGGATTTTGTCTGGGTCAGCCCTCACTCCATCTCTAGATACGACGTGGCCAAGGTATTGGACTTCCTTCTTAAATACGTGGCACTTCTTTGGGCTCAGTTTGAGGTTAGCCCCACGCAATCGCTGGAACACTTCCTTCAAGTTGTTCAAGTGTTCTTCAAACGACCTTCCAACCACGATCACGTCGTCCAGGTAAACCAAGCACGTCTTCCAAGACAATCCGCGCAAGATGGTCTCCACCAAACGCTCGAACGTTGCAGGAGCGTTAGACAGGCCAAAGCGCATTACAGTGAACTGCCACAAACCAGTTCCGATCGTAAAAGCTGTTTTTTCACGATCCTTAGGTTCTAATTCTACCTGCCAGTATCCACTCTTTAAATCTAACGTAGAAAACCACTGGGATCCTGACAGGGTGTCTAGCGTATCGTCAATTTTGGGTAAAGGGTAGCTGTCCTTTTTGGTCCCGTCGTTTAGCTGCCTGTAGTCTACGCAAAACCTCGTTGATCCATCCTTCTTCTTTACGAGTACCACTGGGGATGCCCATGGACTATTTTAAGGTTCAATCACGCCTTCTCTCTCCATATCCGTAATTATTTGTTCGGCTTCTTCTCTTTTCGCCAAAGGAAGTCTGCGTGGATGTTGTCGTATCGGCCGAGCGTCTCCGGTATTAATTTTATGTTTCACCACGTTGGTTCTTCCTTTGGAACCACTCTCCAGCGCGAACACATCTTGGTACTCTTGGATCAACACTTTAACTTTAGCCAGCTGGTCTTGGCTGAGGTTTTGGCATTTGGTGGTAAGAATGTCCAATAGATGTTGTGGACACTTCTTCGGCGACGTATCTTCGTTCGACTTCACGCATCTCACAATTTGTGATACTGGCGTGCATTGGCCTACAACGGTCTTCTTTTTCAACGTTACAGGATCTGAGTTAATGTTTAAGATCCTTACTGGCATCGTGTTCTTTACTCGTACTAAAGTTCTGCCAACGAGTAGTCCCTTTTCAACTAAACCGCCCTCCATTGGTTCAATCGCGCGTATATAGCCTTCCCGGAGACTTCCATCCAGGCGTGCCATCACCACACTTTCAGTCCTTGCAGGCAGAGTCACGTCTTCACTCAATAAGACTCGCACGGCTGCCTTCTCTGACGAATGAAAAGGAATTTCTTCATTGTCGATCTTCAGGACATCGTTCTTCATATCCAAATGGAACCCATACTTCTTTATCACGTCCATTCCCAGGATAACTTCTTCCGTGATGTCGGCTACCAGTACTTGATGGTCGAGTACTCCATTTCCCAAACCAATGGTTACTTTGACTTGTCCGTGAGTAGGTATTTCGTCGCCCGTCGCTGTTGTTACTGGTGATGTCTTCTCGTTTTCTAATAAGATGTCAGGACGAATGATGGTCTTCGTCGCTCCCGTGTCAACCAGTAACTGAACGCTTCTACCATTGATCTTGCCATCAAGATAAATGCTATGCAACTGCTCTCTAGGCGATGCCATTTGAATGGTAACCTCCGGAGTTTGACTAGATGAGATTACTTTTTGTTTCTTTCGCTCGCCTCGTTCCAAATTTTCGAGGGCTCTTCTAGTCCTCTTCTTAGGTTTGGTACGATGCCGTCGTACATGGCTTATTTCGTCGCAGTTCAAAGCTATCACTCCTCTTTCCCGAAGTATTCGTCGCGCTATCTCCTCGATGCTTTCCAGTGTCTGCGCGGGTACTTCTGCAGCACAGCAGAGTCTATGACCATCTCGTTGCGATGCTTTTTTTTGCTGCTTCAAACTCCAAAGCATGAACCAAAGCGTCATCCAATGTCTTCGGTCGAGCTAACCGCAGAGCCTGCTGCGTTTCGTTGTCTCGGAGGCCGTCTACAAAGTTTTGAATAGCCAATTGCTCCAAGAAGGTATCTGGCGCTGTAGGATACGCAAGCCTTGTTAATCTAGCAATGTCAGCCTCAAACTCTTGAAGACTTTCGGCAGCTTTCTGAACCCGACTTTTAATTTGAGCTTGATAGA
The DNA here is from genome assembly GCA_035610365.1 of Aquatica leii. Classification (NCBI taxonomy): domain Eukaryota; kingdom Metazoa; phylum Arthropoda; class Insecta; order Coleoptera; family Lampyridae; genus Aquatica; species Aquatica leii. The sequence goes on from CM069432.1 coordinate 118,797,367, forward strand.
CTTGTTGAAGATGGGCATCTCCATATCTCATTTCTAATCGTGATATTAATAGTTCGTAATTTTCTTGCAGATGGTCCGGAACAGTTTGTAAAATTCCAAGCGCTTCTCCACGTAAGGACACTATCAAAGACGTCGCTTTCTGCTTGTTGATCCAACCATTAGCAGTAGCTGCGGCTTCAAACTGCTTGTAGTAGGTTGACCATGGAACTTTACCATCAAAATTCGGTGGTACAACTTTGAACTTGTGAGTGTTTTCTTCTCGATGGTCCATTATTAAATCTTCACTCGTGACGCTTCCTTCACCGTGACAATTCATTTGGATCATTCTCTCTTCAAACAGTTGTATTCTTTCTCTCAATTTTTTTTCTAGCTTTTGTTCTAATTTGTCTTCTACTTCTTCTATTTTGTCATTCACAGATTCGCAAATTTCTTCTTTTAAGTTTAACATGTCTGCTTGTGTTTCCTCTTGAACAATTTTAATTTGATTTTCTATGTTCGTTCGTATTTCTTCTTTTAAACTTCTAGAATTTTTCAACAACTTTTCTTCTATTTTTCTAGAATTTTCTTCCATTTTCTGAGAATGTTCGGAAAGTTTTTCTTCCATTTTTCTTGAATTTTCTTCAATTTTCTGTGAATTTTCTTCCATTTTCTGCGAATTTTCGTAAAACTTTTCTTCCATTTTTCTAGAATTTTCGGACAGTTTTGCTTCGATTTTCTGAGAATTTTCGCCCATTTTCCTATTATTTTCTTCCATATTTTTATTCATCGATTCGAGAATTTCAAATATTTTTGAATCCTTTTTTTTTTGCAAACGCGTCACCAGCATAAATTTAAATATAACACGAATATAAAGTTTAAATACACCACTTTTTAAAATGCAGTTTTTGTATAACACAAAATTTTAATAACGATGCACTTGTTAATATTAAACCACTAGTGTACGGAAACGAATCGCGATCACGCACTTGTTTAAAGAAAAAGTTTAATAAACACTATTTTATACTTTATAAATAAACACGCGTATCGCAAACTTAAAAGTTATTTACGTAATCAATGTTTTTATTCCGGGAGCGGTATTTCTTAATGATATTTACACTAAAATTCGCGAACGATATCCCACACTGACGCCACTGTTGCGTATTTATTTATTAAAAAAAAACTAATTTATTTATAACGACTAAAAATTATGTTTACTTATTCTAGAAATATATACACTTTTAAATTAACCGAACTAATTAAATCTAATAATAATATTTAATGAAAACACTTACACGAATTTATGTATAACTGTTGTATAACACTATCACTAACACGAGATAAGATAACGTCCGCGGGTGGCTTCACAATTGTTTGTTTACACTATAAGTCACGTCCACTCGATACGGTGTACACTGTTATTTATTTAAAACTTCGCACGTGCTAATCACTTATTTATCTTCACTTGAATAATCTTCTTAATACAGCAGCATTCGCGTTTCGACAATAACTGACCTACGATCTGTCTCGTCGCTATATAAAGACATACGGAAATCCTTCTCGAGCGTTTCCCGACTTTTCGCTATAACTTCTAGAAAAATAGATAACAGTTTCTAGAAGGCTCTTGCATTTGCAAGTAATTTCTCGAACGTTTCAGTATTATGATTATACATTTTATTTTCATTAGAGTTAGAATTAGGAACCAAAGTTATCTTTGAACAGATTAACTTTTGTGACGCATTCAAAAAAGAATTGTTAAAAGCACTTGCTATTTCCTGTGGATCTTCTAGCTTAACGCCATCAATTAATAATATGGACGTAGTAATACATTTCTCTTGAGTTTTTATAGTACTGTTAATAAAGTTCCAAATAACATTTCCTTTGTTATACAAATTTGATACCTTTTTGGTTAAATACATTTTTTTGCAGCTTTTAATATTTTTTTTATATATGCGCTTGTATGTTCTATAGTAAGCCTGATCAATGTTACTGTCGCATTTCAGCTTATGTAGTAGCTTTAACTTATTACTAGACACTCTTAATCCTTTTCTTAACCATACGATTTATCAGCGACTCTCTTTTTTTTAGTTATTAGTTTAAATGATAAACTAAAATAATAGTTGAGTATATTCGCAAAGTTATTATACCTATCATTAACACACGGCTCGAGAAAAACACTTGTCCAATCTTCACGATGTAAATAAGTATTAAACAATTCGATATCTTTTTGGAATAACAGCGATAACTGACATTATTTTGGTTTACCTTTTTGCAATTTATTTGAAATATAATCTTTTGAGCGCAATGATCAGATAGACCATTGTTAATCACTGCTTTTGTATGAATGTCTTCATTAAAGTTTGTTATAATGTAGTCAATCCTTGTTGCGCTGCAAGTAGTTATTCTTGTTGGCTGATTAAAAACCGATTCAAGTAAAAAACAGTTGATGAGATCGATTAACGAGTGAGTAGTGGTACTTGATTTATGTAATAAATCAATATTGAGATCGCCACATATGATTATTTTAGAATAATTCAACCCTTTTTATTTAATATATTAATTTAAATTAGTTTGGTGGCTGTAATAGTTTGACAGTTTAATGTTAGTTAACTTTGACGTAATCGTGTGTTAAAATAAAGAAAGAAATAAATAGATAAGGTAAGTTTTTTTTCGTATGAAATAATTAAATTATTAATGTTCACATAAATTTACAGTTTTAAAATCAAATTATTTTGTTTAATTAAAGATTTATATTTACCAAATAGCATCAAATAAAATTTCTTGGTCTTACTAAATCGTTTTCTATGCTTTCCTTTCTTTAAAACTAGTATTAATACTATTAGGTACGTTATGCTATTAATGTAATTTTAAAGAAATGGATTATCTGCCGCCAAAAAATGCTACTTTAATTTACTATTATACGTAATACGAGCTTATACTAGCCTATATTACTAATACTGGAATAGTTACCCACACAGCACGCGAAATGCAATGGATATACATATTTATCCATATAATATCCATTGATGTACATCCGTAGTTTAATATCCATTGTATATGCACCTTATATACATTCATGGATATCTGTGAAATAGGATTATCTTAAGTGTTATAAGTGTTATGTTCGGAAACATTTTTTTTTATGTATCATGTTACATAATTTTGTGAGTTGCTATTTTTTATCAAAATTATTTTGAAATAATTATATTCTCTAAAATTTAACATTTGTAGTAAATATTTAACATGCAACAACAAATTTAATGAAAAATTGAAAAAGTAAAAAAAAATACTTGGCGCGGTTTAATTTAAACTTTCTTCGTTGTTCGTTTGTTTTCGCCAAGGTTTTCGCGTATATTATCGCCACGGAATTATTGCACACGCAAACTTTTTGGCTTTTTGTTTAGCTTGTATTTATCATATGCAAACCATTTTGTGCTTTAAAATTTCGAAAAAATGTGTTTGTTTTTTATCATTTAGGATGGATTAACAAAATAAGTAAGTATTAAATTCAAATATAAATTATTTCTTAATAATAAATATATAACCTAAAAACTAACACGTTTTTGAGCAAATTTGTGAGTTTATCTACAATTTCCCAATTCATTATTCTTATTGCTAAGTTTTATTTAATTGAAATTTTTTTTTTAGATCGATTCAATCTACTTTGTTGGATGAAAAGATACAGCAAACGAGACATGTTTTAACCAAGTAACTGGTCTGGATCAAGCAAAACAAATTTGTAAAAATATTTTAAATTTAATTTATGGTAAGAGGCTTTAGAGTATTTTATAGTTTATAGGTTAAAACTTAAAACATTAACTTTATATGTATATTAACGTAATGTGATTTCAAGTGCATTACTGCCAAACTTGACTTTCGTGTTGTATTTTATTTCACGACTATTTACAAAGCAATTCTTTATAATTACTTCAAAAACTTCAAAATTTAGTTTAGAAATTGCTAAAAAAGTGCATAAGTTATTTGAGTAGCATTACAATGTAATTTTTATTTTACAGTATCCATAAGAAAAAATTCAAATTGTGCTGCAGCTTTACAACACGCAACCAGGAGTAGTGGGTACGAAAGACGCCAATAAACATAAGCTCAGAATGAATGAAAATAGGTTTTTTATATTTTTTAAATTTTTTTCAGTACATATATGGACATTGTATGTTAAGTTTCCAAATTGTTTTATTAATTAAATTAAAAATGATAATACCATTGTATGCATTTAATTTGTGTTAAGTTGCTAACATTGCCAATGCTTTTAAGATTGCGCACTATTTATGTGATGGCAAAGTACATATTATATTGCACAGATTTCACTGGCATTCTGCATTTAACTTGTATTAATATACATAACTTGCCAATATTGGTTCGATGCAATTTCTGCATTGGCAAGATTCATCCGGCAATATATCGGCCGGTGTGTCACCTGGTTACCGGCAGTGTACTTTATTTTAGTACATTGCCAGCATTCCGAGTGCCGGCTAAGGAGTACATTGCCAGTACAGACCCATTGATTTGTGTTTATTGGGTAAAGACAAGGTATTTTTGCATATTTGAATTTACTTTTGCTGTACATTAATCTAGTAAGTATTTGGATTCCTATAATATAAATAATGGATAAAAGCTCTAGAAAAATGAGAGAATGTGTAAATAAAACAGTTCGATTGTGTTTAAGTGAAAATGAACAAGTGGTCATATTTTCTGTGGACCAACCGGAGTTGGCATTTTGTATTGACTTTATTTGACGTGTGGCCATATTTTTTGTTAATATATAGATATGCACATATATTTTACCTACATATGAAGGTTCTATAAAAAAATGAATGTTTATTATACTTTAATTAAATGTTCATTGAACCTCCATATGTATGTATTTTGTACGTTCATATGACTGTTCAATATATCTCCATATGGATGTAAAATGTTTATCCACCTGGAGGTCCTATGGACATACTATGAAGATTTTTCCGTGACGGAATGATATATCCAATGGACCTCCATCCTTGCTCCATAATATTAAATATGGATGTTCGATGCACCTCCGGTATCCATGGTGGGTGTGTACATTTCATATCCATTGGATATGCTTGTGCTGTGTGGGTATTTATGTAACAAGCGGCGAAAGTTAACAATAGCATAACGAACGTTAATGCAGCGCGAGGCCGCAGGCCTCGCGCTGCATAAGAGTGAGTTATGCTATGAAACTTTCGACGAGAGTGACATACATTATTTTTTGTGCTGCCTATTGCAAAATAACATTTTTTTAAAAAAAAATTATCACATTGAAAACATCATACATTTGATGTTGGTACTACATTTATAACTAACTGAATCTGTCAAGTTTGAAATTCAAATGTTTTATACTTTTGATAAATTCAATTAATAAAAACTTGAAAAAAAAACGCTTTTATAATGAATATTCCTGATCATGTTAAAAAATCTGCTGAAGAAGCTGTAGCTAGTTTACTTCCAACAAAATCTGCTAATCGTTACAACGATGAATATAAAAAATTTATTAAATGGTGTAACGACAACACTATTATGGAATATAGCGAGGTAGTTCTATTAGCTTATTTTAAAACAAAATCAGAAACTTTAAAAGCTTCAACTCTGTGGACCACATATTCAGTGTCAACCATATTTATTTTGCAGACTGCTCTGATTATTGCTATTTCTGGAGCTTGCCGAAAGAGCGAATTAACAAATTTATCCACAGATGCTGTACAATTTTTAGAACATATGTTAGCAATAAAACTGTGCGATACCAAAAACAAATGTAATCGGACATTTGTTATAAACAATAAACCGTGGATAAATATTGTTTGTACGTATTACAATTTAAGACCACATAATATCGACCACAAACGATTTTTCATTTATTATTGTAATAATAAGTGTACTCGGCAACCAGTTGGAGTTAACACATTTGGCAGTATGCCCCGTAAAATAGCAGAATTTTTGCAGTTGTCGAATGCCAAATCTTTTACGAGACACTGCTTCCGAAGAACCAGTGCTACATTATTATCTGGGAAAGGAGCAAGTTTTTTAGATGCAGAAAAAAGTAAATATTTAGAGTTAATCAAATTATTATCTGAACATTTCAAACCAAGCGTGTCTGTGTTTTCCGCGAGATATAAATTTTACAATTCACGGAAAAATGTAAATGAATCCGCAAGAGAGTGGTCGGCCAGAATTAGAAATTTGGCAGCATTATGTAATTTTGATAACGAACAATTGGAGTTAGTGCTAAGAGATCATTTTGTAATTGGTTACGATAAAGGTAGTGTTCAAGATAGACTTTTCGAGGAGAAGAAAACCTTGACTTTCAAAGCGGCAGTAGAAATCGCCACCGCAAAATCGACAACGTTTCAACCCGGGGTAGAAAGAGAATATTCTATCAAGAAAGAACCAGAACTTTTTCATGTAAAAAACAAAAATAGAACAAAACCATCAACGCCACAGGATTGTTATCAAATCCACAGCGCCCGAATAATATTAATCGGTCTAAGCAGGTATTTCATAGTAAATGCAAGGTATGTGGACGTAAAAACCATTTTACAGATAAATGTTCTTTTCGTGAATGCATTTGTCACATTTGTGATATAAAAGGGCACTTAGCGCCAATGTGTCCAAATAAAAAAATAACAAAAACAAACAAAATTTTGTAAATAATAAAGTTTCGCAAAATTATTTAGAATCTGATTATTCGCTATTTAATTTAGATTGTACAATTAATCTGATTAGTATCAAGCTTATAATAAATAATAAATTATTAGATTTTAGTTTAGATATTGGTTCTAGTTTTTCCGTAATCTCAGAAAACTTTTATTTAGAATACTTTAATAACGAAATTTTGTATGCAACTGATAAAGTATTTAATTTATACAATGGTGATAAAATTATACCTTTAGGATTTATACATTGTAAAGTTGCATATCAAAATAAGGAATGTTATTTAGATTTTTATGTAATCAAAACTAATACAGGACGCGATTTTTTCAATACTTTTAAATTAGGAATTTCACAGATAAATCATAATAATTTATCAGATGACGTAGATTACTTGGTAAAAAAGTATAAAGACGTTTTTTCGCCTGGTTTAGGCTGTTTTAAAAAAGGGGTAATTTCTATTAAATTGAAAACACTTGATGTAACGCCGAAGTTTTATAGGGCTCGTCCGCTTCCTTTTGCAATTAAAAAAAAGGTTGAAACGGAGTTGGAACGGTTGATTACAGTGCGTGGGGTACATCGATATAGTACCAGTATTAAAAAAAAAATGGTTCAATTAGATTCTGTGAAGATTTTAAAATCACTCTTAATCCATTTATTGGGGTAGATCGTTAGCCGCTTCCTCAAATTGAGGAATCGTTTGTTAAATTACAAGGAGGCATAGAATTTTCTAAATTAGATTTGTCTAATGACTACCAACAAGTATGTTTAGATAAAAATTCAAAATCTTTAGTAACCATTTCAACACATAAAGGTCTTTTTAAATATAATCGCGCACCCTTTGGAATTGCTAGTATTCTCGCAAAGTTTCCGAGTATCATGGATTCATTATTGCAAGGTTTAGATGGAGTAGTGGTGTTTTTAGATGATATTTTAATTACAGGAAGAACCAGAACAGAACACATTAAACAATTAAAGTTTTACTTATTTTACAAGAGCCGGTTTAAAAATATCATTAAATAAATGTAAATTTTTCCAACCAGTAATTTCATATTTAGGTTTTACCATTGATAAAAATGGATTACACACAGAAATAAAATTGTTGCAATTGAAAACGCGCCAATCCCACTAAACGTAACGCAGCTGAAATCGTTTATCGGAACAATTAATTATTATGGTAAATTTGTACCAAATTTATCAACAGTGTTATATCCGTTATATAATTTACTAAAAGCTAAGGTCAAATGGCATTGGATACCAGACTGTGACAATGCTTTTAAGAAAATAAAAAAAATATTAACTTCTGCTAAAATATTATCACATTTTAATCCAGATTTGCATATCAAATTAAGTACCGATGCGTCAGACGTGGGTAATGGGGTTGTTATCACGCATGTGACGCCTGACGGGTGCGAGAAACCAATTGCGTTTGCGTCGCGTACGTTGACGTATACCGAAAAGAAATAAATATTCACAAATTGAAAAAGAAGGATTATCAATTATATTTGGTTTGTGTAAATTTAATCAATACTTGTACGGTAGAAAATTTACGTTGTCAACTGATCATAAGCCGTTGGTTTCTATTTTTAATACTCAAAAAGGTATACCGCAATTTTCGGCAAATCGACTTCGCAGATGGGCCGTCATATTTTCAAATTATCAGCACGACATTTGATTTATTAGATCAGAACAAAATAGGGCAGATTTTTTATCGCGTTTGCCGATTATGGATCAAAATAGTTTTTGGGATGATGTCGACATTAACTTTTTCTTATTTTTCAAATAATGAGGATTTTCCTTTGAATGTTCAAGTTATTAGTAAGGAAACCTTAAAAGATAAAGAATTAGTTACCATTTTAAATTTTGTTCGTACAGGTTGGCCTAAAAATATTCCTGATCATTTAAAACTATATAATAAAATAAAAAACGAAGTAAGCGTCGAATCACATTGTTTATTATAGAATAATCGTTCAATAATTCCTTCGGTTTTACGAGCAACGATTTTAAATCAGTTTCATGTATCGCACATGGGCATAGTTAAAATGAAAAGTTTAGCAAGGTCTTACTTTTGGTGGCCGGGATTAGACAAAGACATTGAGAGAATTTGCAAAACATGTCCTAATTGTGTAATGAATAAGAAATCTCTTGAAAAAGCTAAATTAGATTTGTGGCCATGGCCTAAGGAAGTGTGGTATCGGTTACATTTAGATTTTTTAGGACCATTTATGAATAAACAATTTTTAGTACTTTTAGATTCTAAATGGATCGAAGTATTTCCGATGCACTCTATAACTTCAAAACTCACGATTGAAGTGTTAAGGTCCACTTTTGCAAGGTTTGGGTTACCTAAACAAATTGTTACCGATAACGGACCAACGTTTTGCTCTAAGGAATTTCAAAGTTTTTTGATTTTAAATAATATTAAACACGTTACGTCTCCTCCTTTCCAACCTTCGTGCAATGGAGCAGCCGAGAACGCGGTAAAAACTGTAAAAAACGCTTTGAAAAATGCATTAGGTAAAGATGTATGTTTTGATTTAAACAAAATTTTAAATAATTTTTTATTTGACTACCGTAATACAGCGCATTGTACAACGGGGGTTACTCCGTCTAATCTTATGTATGGAAAAAATTTAAGAACTCGTTTTGATGCTTTATTACCGAGTTATTCAAATTTAACTGATATAAAAACTGTTCGAAATCGAGTTCTTATAGATCAGGGTAAACAAAGAAGGTATTATAGAGGTAATAGATTTATTGAATTTGAAATTGGTGAATGTGTAACTGTAAAGAATTATAGTGTCCAATAAACCTACTTGGATAAGAGCTAAAATTTATAAAAGAATTGGTAAATCAACGTACATCGTTGAAGTACCAGAATTTTGTAATATGCGGTGGAAAAGGCACCTTAATCAAATTACAAAATTTCATTTAGTTGAAACCAGTTTACCTAATAGTAGTAATAATACTTCTAATAATACACCGATCAAGGATGCTGATTTAACGATAGAAACTGAAGAGATTAGTGCTAGACCGAAACGCATAGTTAAACCAGTAGATCGATTAGTGTATGATAAATTGTAATTTCATTTTCCTGTTAAAAAAGAAATTGTTTCATTTAAGGGACGGTGGTGTTATGTAAGTAGTAATAAACAGGCGATATTTGCTGCGCATACAGTGCGAGTGGTTTGATTTACAATGACAATTATTATTAACAAATGTACCGTACTACAAGCACGTATTTCAATAAACGTTATAACCAGAGTTTGCTTTTTCTTTTATATTAAAAGTGAATAAGAACATTACAGTCGAAATCCTGTTTAATAGCTAAACTTCTTTCTAATGTGTCTCCTTCGATAACAAGAACATAATGTAACTGACTAAGTGCATCGACATGCTTCATGAGGTTGTTTCCACGATGCTCTACCGAGTAATCATAATTTTGCAAAAGTAATGCCCACTTCATTATCCTAGGATTTATGTCCTTTTTATCTAATGTACACTTTAAACTATGACAATCGGTAACAATTTTGTACTTAATGCCCTGTAGATAAATGTGAAAACGTTTAAGTGCATATATAATTGCCAAACATTCTAACTCGTAGCTATGATATTTGGCCTCAACATCCGTAGCACGTTTACTAAAATAAAAAAATTGGATGTAATTTATCATCAAATTTTTGCTTTTGCAATAAAATGGCTCCAAATCCTAAACTACTGACATCACAATGGAGCTCAGTTTCTAAAAAGGGGGAGTACAAACATAATATAGGTTTACACATTAACTTGGTTTTAATATTTTCAAAAGATTCTAAAGCCGGGTCCGTTAATTTCGAATGAAAGATCTTTCTTTTTCATAATGTCATATAGTGGTTTGGAAATTATTGAAAAATCCTTTACAAACTTTCTAAAGTAGCTTGCCCATCCAAGAAAACTGTGAAATGATTTCAAATTTGTGGGGACTGGATACTTTTCTATCGCTTCTAGAGCTGCTGGATTGGGTCTAATTCCATTTACATCTATCTGATATCCTAAATAAATAATTTCAGTTTCTAAGAATGAACATTTGTCTAACCTTAATTCTAACAAGTTATCTGACAATAAACAAAGTACTTCTTCCAAAACTTCTAAATGTTGAGTAATCGTTTCAGTAGCAATTAATAAATCGTCAAAAAATATAAATAACTTATCCTCCTTAACTAATTTATTTTTTTTATTTATAAGATGAGTGAAAACTGCAGGACTGTTACAAAACCCAAATGGCATTTTTAAAAATTCAAACTGACCCATAGGAGTCACAAATGATAAATATTTTGTACAACGGTCCTTAACCTTAACGTGATAAAATGCATTCTTAAGGTCTAATTTAGAAATTTTTTTTGTCATTAAGGCGATTAAGATGATCTTCTATTAAGGGAAGAGGATACCTATCCTTAACTGTTATTTTGTTCAACTGCCGAAAATCTACACATAATCTTATCTGACCAGACTTCTTTTTTATAAGTACTATTGGGGAACAGTAATCAGAACAGCTAGGTTTTATTACGTTTTTCTGTAATAAATCAGTAATGATGTTATCAACTTGAATCTTTTCCATATATGAAAATCGTCGAGGTCTAAATGTAAATGGAGTATGATTGGCTACCAACTGAACTTCCATTTCATACTTAACACTAGGTTCTAATGGTTTTTCTATGGCTGTGTAACTATTTTGAATAAGATTGTGAACATCTTGTTTGAGATCGAAAGGTAAATTTTCGTTTACATTTATATGATTTTCTAGTTGCTCATCACACACATCAATTAACTTAATTTCATTAAAAGTGAAACCATCTGATGTAGAACCCATAGCCGAGTGCCTAATAATAACTTTCGGTCCTAAAACTACTTCTATGTCGGATCGTGATAATACATTCCGACCAATAACACAATCACAATTCATCGTTTTAAAATCTACAGCATAAAGATCTAAATCTGAACTAATATCATTAATTCTAACCGTTTGCTTAAGGAGACCTAATATTTTTAAAGGGCTATCATTAATTCCAGTTAATTGCAATTTGTTATCATACGGTTGCAATGTACATAAAAGAATGCGTTTTTCCGATATAAAAGAAATTGGACTTCCCGATGTTGACCGGTTCCGGTTGCACTAACAGAGCACTGATGCCACTTTGTTGATTTTGTCCATTGGAGGTTCTTGAACTAAACTGTTGCTGCTGCTTTCGACTTGGACAATCAATTTCTTTATGTCCCATATTCCCACACTTAAAAAACACGATCCACGCTGACGTAACGGCGTTGAGCAAGATGTAGAGAAATGACCGAACTCATTACAGTTAAAACAACGTATGCTAGCACTACTGGCACTAAAACTCGGTACACTATTGCCAAAACGTCGAGTAGTACGCGTCGTTGAGGCCTCACTAAAGTTTCTATTACTGTACCCACTTGAAACTGAAACAGGATGGGATCTTCGTTGAACGGCTTGTTGACAAAATCGTTCATCGAGCGATATCTCCGACATTACTCCTAATAATTCCGTCAGTGTTCGAAACTGTTTCATTTTGGCTTGTGATTGTAAGATAGGTTATCAAAGCCGTCAATTAAAGAACTAATTAAACCTGATTCCGACATATTCAGTTTATTACCTAAATTAATCTTTTCATTAAAATAATTTGAAAATTTTTCGTTGCGACGCCATCTTCTGGATTCAAACTTTTTCATTGAACCGACTCTGTCTTCACGTGATCCAAACATGTCTTTTAACGATAATTCTAGTTCCCGCAAGCTCAAGGACGCATGCTCCGGTCGGGAATGAAACCATTGTAAAGCAGCATCCCGTAATTTTCCGATTACGACTAATAATAGCATTTGCTGGGTTACCTGAAATGTACATTCAACAGTTCGAATGCGCTCAATCCATGCCTCGATGTTTTCATCACTATTCCCTTCAAATGTGGGTAACAATGCTGTTAATTCCGACGTAGAAACTTGTTTCTGTTGTTGAAGCTGCAATGCTTGCACCGTAGCCGCCACTAATTCTCCCAAGCTAATATTAAAATTTGTCAAAAGTGGTGCATTTTCTGGTATTGGCGATGCACTACCACTAGCACTATTGTTTTCCATGATTATTAAGAAGTAATAAGATTAAAACCCGACACACTAACCGAACACGTTTTTCTCTTTTCAAGATGGCCGATTTCCGTTTTATTAAATTACTAACACAATGCTAGCACTAAAGTAATCACTAATAATGAGTTCATTTATCCCACTTCTGAGAAAATTTGTAGGGTATTTTAACTAAAACAATTTAAGTTGCACACAAAAAAAAACACTTTATTACATAAAAAAATATAATTAACAATAAACACACAAAAACATCGGCACTCTTACATCCAAACGATAAGAGTATTGCCGACCGACTGCTTCCTCAAACAAAAACGTGCTTGTACCACTTAACTGGCGCATGCTTATTTAGGACAAGATGGAGTAGTTGCAGCGCTAAATTTAAAAATGACAGAAATTTCCCTACATGCACAAGAAGTTATTTTATAAGTTACGTATAAAAACGGACAATAAAAAGTAAAACGGCGTTCCATAGATGTTTGTGTAACCTTTCGTCTTTGTTTGGCGCCCTACAGATTTTAATAATTTTATTTTCGTTTTTGAGATTTTCAAAATATTCACGATTTGCAAAACTTATGTTAAGTGCGTAAGCAAATTTTCCATAGCCTCTTTTTATAGGTAACAGAGGAATTTCCAAAATTACATTGACATTAGTTTCTACCAAGTGTGCCCTTTATAGGATTTTATTTGTAATGGATTATGTTCGTGAGTGTGGTTAGCATGCGTTGGCGTATGCTAACTTTTTTTATATATATTAAGTACAAATACACGTCATAAGCTATAGTTATCTGTCGGTGTTATTGCACTTATGATGGAAATACAAAAGAGCAAAATAGCGGTGCATTATTATTATTTTACCTAACAAAAAAACAACTTTTTCGCCTTCTACATCAAGATTAAAGCACAAAGGCCAAAAAAGCTACAAAAACCGTCGTAGTATAGTTTCAGGCCAGAAACCCTTTTAGTGAGTTATTCTTTCCCAAACAAAAGCGATGAAAATATTAGAAAAGTATCTCAATTTACGATACCATAACTAAAATTTTCAAGAAACTTCAGTTAAAATATAAATAAAACATATAGGTTAACTTAATCAAGAATTATTAGATTTTTCATTTTTTAAAAAGTATCTCACGTTTAGTGTCTTTCAAATACTGTTTTAAAAATAATAAAATTATAATTATAAGGGTACCTACTAGTGATCTAATTACATACCTTCTTCCGATTCTTTAAAACTCTCAACATCATTCGATGATTTTAATACAGACGGTTGTGGGGTCTTTTTTGATTTTGAATCTGAAAATGATTGATTCATTATTTACTAAGTAATAAACATAAAAACGTTACAAACATAATACATTGAAATAAACGTAATCGGAAAGCGAAAACGTCTATAATTACGATGTTATATAGAATATTAATGTATACCCACTTATATTTTTACGTAACTAGCAGAAAATATATCTGTAATTAATCAACTTCTAATGCAACCAAAAATTACTAATGGCATTAAAAAAACGTAACTGTTGCTCTCTTACAGTAACATCAGAACGACTTGCGTAGAATTAAATGAGAAAAAAAAATTCTAACTATAACTTTTATAATTCACGAGCCCATACGAATATCTACGAATAAGATACAGTTCCGCCATTGGAAACGACCAAGACAGACCTCATAAATCATTTGCATCTTTTGTGCTAATTTGTTTAGTATGTAATAATACCAAGTTTCAACAAAGACTAAAAAACAAGTTTAGAGGTAAATGTATATTGTGCAAAGAAGCAAAGTTACTGTTATTTATTTAATGCCGCAAGTAAAATACTTTTACTCAAAATAACTTAATGGTAAATCACATAAAATAAAAATATTTAGAATCTTTTTCATGTACATTATTTAAAAATCTTTTATTTGCTTGTGTCTAACCTACTCAATATTTGTAATAAGTAATCTCGATTAAGATCTTAGCGCCACTGCGGCGTAAACAGAAAACTGAGTTACTGACATAACATAATAACATAACATGTTTTGAATTTGTGGAAGTTTTAAAATTCAACTTTAGATTATGGCAATTTGCATGCGAGTATTGCAGTCATAATTAAATCTTTCCTTTTCCTATTTCTACATTTAAAAAAATCTGCTTCCGTAAATGCTCACACTGCCATAAAACGAGTTGGAGTTTTTCCATTTTTAATTGGTTAAACTACGAATTTCGAGGTTTTTGTTTTTAACTACGTGGAAAGTGTTGAAAAGAAAGGGTTAGGTTATTAGACAATAGATCTAGAAAAACAAGTAGGCACTTTCTTGAAATTTTAAATACATAAATTAATTGCAAATACTGTTTAGAATTCAACCTTGGTACCACCAATAACATTATGCAAAAATTGTAATCCTATTGAGTTTATGATCTGTTTATGAGTCAGTCACCTATCGAAGAATTTGTTAAATATACAGTTATGTACGTTACCAAAAGAAAATGCCATAGATTTAAATTAGCAAGCAAATGGTTGTATGTATTTATTGGAACTCTTCTGCTAAGCGGTTTCCCACACAGAAGAATGTTTTGAGAAAAAGTTGAAAATTACACAATACACTTGATCAGAGTCAATGAGGCGTATTCGGTTTGAGAAAATATGGCAGTTTCTGTATGCTGCCGATAAAAATTATTTATCTCTAGGAAACAACATGACAACAAACAAAATCCATTCGATTCGCCTTAAATTCTTGGGTTATATTTACCAAGTCAGACTATTGCTTACAATTTGAAATTTACCAAAAAACCACAAAAAATTGCAATAAAATTCGTGGTTTTAGAAAATGTATTCTGTTGTGTTTGTGTTTGACAACGTTTTACAAAGAGAATACCCTAGATTGCTTTTCATTCTATTTTTACAACTTTTTTTTCAAGCCAGAGAAAAGAGGAAGAATGAATAGAGCTGTAGAAAAGTAAATCGGTATGGTAGAAATTAGATGGAAAAACAATAGCTGGTAACAGTATTATCAAATGAGTATGGTATTGATTCCGTACAAAAAAGCAAGATTTTTAGTTAAAGAAAAAATAAAAGTAGATGTGTGACAAGCTCATGCAATAATAAATACAATACATAGGGTAGAATGGGGTAGCTTGAGACGATTTTTTAAAAGGAGAAGTCTACAGAAACTACTAAACCGGGAAATTGTATACTTACATGTGTCTGCTACTTATTTTCCCGTATAAGAATGCACATTTATTACATCAAGTGACACAAATACCAAAAACTAGTAAGCGGTTGTCTGTCCTACTGTGCCCCTTGGGGCAAATCGGTAGAGTAGATTGGGACTTGCTAGATTCGAGTCAGGTTTTACCTTTTTAGCTTTATTTTGGTTAATGACTGAATGATAGCTATTAACATAAGGTGACAATTGCAAAATCTTCTGAATCTGTGTGTGGTTTAGACAGCTTTCTTAAATCATTAATTATTACTTGAACACGGTCGGTTTTGCTTAGTCCCCAACCATTCTAAAAAAAAATATTTTATGGTTCTACCTGTTCTTTAGCAACAGATAAATCCACAAACACAAACAATTCAAAATTTGCAAAAATAGTTATAGTAGGTAATAACTTTCATAAAAAATTGAATACACTGTTCTAAGGTGTCCCATTGGTTGCGTCCTAAAACGCCCCATAAGATGCGTGCTAATAAACTATGATAGAAATCATCAAACACCCCAATAACTTCAATCGCGATCATGGTTTCGAACTATCCCCTCTTTGGTTCCCGGTTATTAGTCATTTATCAAAAACACGCCCCCTAGCAACCGTAACCCAATCAGGGTCGAGCTTAATCATCCGTGACGATCCTTTTCCTTTAAATACGGAGACCATTTCTTCTTAAGTCACTTCTACGGAGTTTAGAATCTGGCTTGGTTCACAAGTTGATTACCTAACTCGGTAGTGGTTCTTTGTTAGATTTTCGTTTGCTTTTTCAGGTTATCGTTTTCTTTCTTACCTTTTCATAGTTTAGGTTATGGCTTGTTTTACAAGTGGATAACCTAACTTTTGAGAAGTTCTTAGTTAGATTTCGATTGCTTGTTTGAGTTTTGCGATTTATCTCACGCCCTGATGAAGCCCCTTACGAAAGTGGGCGAAACGTTGGGAGCTTCGGTTGCAACTATGACACGGCCCAAACCCGGAAGACATTCTAATGTTAGTATATTTTAATAAAATTTGTGTTTGTTTCTGTAACTGTTTAAGGGATCGTTAACGATCACTCTCAAATTCATAAACCAAAATTGAAATATTTTCTTTATCATTATTAAACACAAAACCTTTAGTTTGATAATTTTCATAGTTCTATTCCTACCGACAGTGCAGAGCAATTTTATATTTCAAAAATGTAGTAGTAAATCATATTTAATATCCCGATTATGATACACTTTACATCTTATACAGGGTGTGCAAAAATTAAAACCTTTCAATTAAGAAATTTAAGTAGCGATAATTTGATTAATTTAAATAGAACGCGATATTTTTTAATTTACCAGAAAATGTACTTTCTAATTACCTATCAAATAGTATTAGAATGTTCTGTAGCTAAGTTTTCCGATTTTTACACAATACCTTAAATAATCGTTGTTTGCACCATTTGATGTTTTTTCAATAAAGGTTCTGATGAATCTAGTTGCTTATTGTGTTTAGAAATATCAAATAATAATAACTTCGTATAAAAAATAATTGTTAAAAAAAATAAACTTGATCTTAAAACATACCTTGTCAACATTTAAGAGAATATCGCATAAGATTAGATATGTCATTTTCAATGTTTAAAAATATATTATTTCGTAATATAATAAGTAATCAAAAACTAAAAAATAGTTATTCAGAAAAATTCATATTTTCATTTTCCAATTTTTTTAGTTAAATTTAGATACGAATGACGTATTAGACAAATAGATTAACCATTTCTATTTACCTTTTGGGTGGTATTGGTTATTAAGTTTAGAATGTTTTTTAAAAAAGTAAACTGTAAATCAACGTTCAATATAAAAAAAAGTGCCTGAATTATTGTTACATAAATATCAATTAATTAATTCTTAATTTCAATAGCCCCCAAGTATTTCGATAAAAAATTATAAAAAACAAATGTCGTACGCCGGGATGTCTTGATACGTTTTAACGTATTGCTTTTTTAATATGTCTAAAATTTAGACGCACCCTCGTAAATTTTTCATTTGTCCTTGATTGTCGCGAGAGACTATGTGTGAGCTATTCCTGCTCTTTTTGGCCCCATAAAACTAAAACATGTGCTTCAGTACCGGTTTAAATCAAAACAAAACAACGTGATGTTTCAAGTAATCCGTAAACTTTGAAGTGTAGCTATACGGTTCTATAAGTTCGATTTTCATGAAATTTGGTAGTAAGTTAGCTTATACATATATTAGTTAGCAACATTAGAAAGTTTCAAAGTAAATAAACAAAAATTGTTAATTTGGCAAAGAACAACATATTTTGTTCCAGAATGGGGTGGACTTGATACACATGTAAAATGCCAAAAATATGCTTGGGACACTCAGATATGCATCGTATTCAATAGAACGATACATTTACGTGGCCTGATGTTGAAGACATAAGTTTTGTTTGCCCTTTCGAAGTGAAGTACCGTTTACCTATGCAACAAAAACGAGGATTTTTCAAATTTGCTTTTGATGTTCTATAGTTATTTGTATTAAAAAAAAAATTTCTATATAAAGGGATAATCCCATTTTTTATTCAAATAAACGTTAGTTTTTCATAAATACGACTTTTAATGTATTTTTATTTAATTAAACCTTTTTTAAAGACTTATCAAGTTACCCATTAAAGCTTGTGAAGTAACATTTATAAAGAAATAAACACTTATATCAAGCCACCCGGACCTACGGGGTGCTATATTAAGTCGAATTTTTACATTAAAAAAACGTAAACATTTTAGTCAACATACATATACAACATAATATATACGCCTTTCAATCTTGGCCGTCTTCTAAAGTGTAGGCCACAGAAGTAGCTGTCTATAAAATTCTTGTAAATCTTCTGCCGTGTCGTCTTCCACATACGGTCTAAACTTGAGTATATTTCTTATCTTTACTTTGATGAAAATTTTGTTTTCAGGAAAACCTGGTACGTTTTCTGTAGTTGATAATTTTAATGCATGCTCCACTAAACTTAAAAATAAAGTCACGTACAGTAACTTTTGCGCTACTAGAGTAGCAAAAATGTGTAAAAGATTATACAGCAAATGGTTGTTTTTGGTCGACTGAAAGTTTCCTAATAAGCCGGTTATCGTGGTCAATCATAAGAATAGTAAAATTCTTATTGTCGCTAGAGCTTAATATTAATTCAACCTATTGTAAAGGAGCATACATTCTGTCGATTATCTGTAATTTTCTTTTTATTAATGCAAAATCTCTATTTCAAGCCATGTAAGAGTGTCCCCGAATTGGAAACTACTGCTGAACAGTGTAATTTTTACTTTGACCAGTGCAACCGTCTGGGAAGATATCGAGATAATTTACTTCCTCAGAACTGAGCACACATCATTGGGGCAATTCTTCCCTAATATGGAAGACGTTTACCGTCAATTGATGTAAATAAAATGTATCCTGTATACGTATGTTAGAGCAAATGCGTTACTTGATGATCCTTGCGCAGATCTCAAAATTCGTACGTGTAAATGCGATAGATAGAGATTTTATGCGATGAAACGATTTATAGATCAAACTAAAAACGTCGACCAGTAATCGCCTTTTTAATTGTTTTGATTGCTTCTTTCCGTTTACTTATTTGTTCTTAATATCGTTTCTTAAGTCTATTAATAAAACTACAACCAGTTTTTTTCAAAATTCTGTATTACTGAGTTACAAGTAAGTAAAATATTTCTTGTGATCGATTTTGTTACGATTCAAGTTTAATTACAGTATGCCTGATGAACGCGAAATTAGTGCTGCTGCATCTTCGGCTACGAAAAGAGGCACATATCCTAAAGAATCCAGGACAATAGTATGAAATGTTTATTCGTATTTTAAAGAAAGAAATTAGAAAAGTAATTGTTAGGTTATGCATTACATACATTCAATAATTTACTTTTATTTTGTAAAGGCAATCTCATCGATACGGTTGTTCAAGCAACAGAAGTTTCACCTACTGTAGAAGGTATTGTGCGAGAACGCAAGTTAATTGAAACTGGCGAACAAACTACATTTAATCACGGAGAAAAGAATTTCATAAGGCATCTCCTAAATCAACCGTAGACAATTGTGCTGAACAAATTATACGAAGAGTTGTTTACAATTTTTATCTTACTGATGGACGAACGCCTACTTTGAAGGCTATTTATGAGAAAATCAAGAATTGTAGCGTTAAAATATTTAAATTTTAAATTTTCAAATTTTACCGTTTTCTTTTGAACAATATATGAAATAAAACTTGTTCAGATAAGTTACATCGATGTAGAAGGTTGTCGGATATATTTTAGGAGAATCAATTTGGGTTCTGACAAAGTAAAATGTCTTTTTCTATAACGATCAGAATTAATAATAATAATAACTGATAATTACAGTAATCAATATAAAAATTGAAATTAATTATCTTCTACTGTCACCTTTTCAATGGAAAGGTTTTTTCTTGGGATAAATACATCTTCGTTCCTAAAAAGCAGTTTTCTACCGATGTGCCAGGATCCCGATGTGGATTTGATTTCCGTTTCAATAGCAGACTTTGTCCGTATTTACCTATCCAATGACAACACGGCAGCAATCGTAAGCACAGACCAGACTCCTTTAATTTATTAACTATAACTTAATATACTATTTACATTAGAGAACAAAGAACAATATTTGAATTAAACATATTAGAAATAAAACAGGATTTAAAATAAAATATCAAGGCGCCAATCACCTTTAAATTGGTGATGAATAAAAAGCGTAAAATCTTACATCTAATTATTAATTGATATTACATGCAAAAATAGTAAACGGTTAATTTGTTATCGAGTGAAAAGTTTTAATAACTGAATTTAATTAATGTGAAGGTAAAATGTAGTAACTTAATTCCAGTTGACTCACCATGTTTAATAAAACGTTATCGGATATCTTCTATTTTTAGCACATCTTGGTTAACGTGATAAAATTCTTCAACAGGAATAAAACCAGTGTATAATAAACTTCAATAACGGAAAATCCAGTGATTAAACGACAAAACCAAAATAAAAGATCCAGAAAAGCCAAAAAAAGTAAAAGATCCAGAGTAAAAAGAAAGACCCTAAATATAAATAATTAGAATGGTTTTTTGAATGACATGCTCTACTCACGTTGCATTTACAACAACGGCCTTCAAAATAAATTCCTTTGTCTAACCATTGCGCAACATTCCGAAATCACTAAAAATGTTGAATTCGATAGAAAAATTATATCAAAATAAAGGTAAACTCACCAATAATTAGATGGAATGAATAGAAATTAAATTACATGGGTTTTTACGCCATAATCAAGAAAATTTGTCTTCCTCGCATCACTCACGTGAATTACGCCAGATTGTTCAAACGGAAGTGCAAGCTTAAGCTCTTACTCAATCGACTACGCAGACGCTTCCGAAATACGACGCGACGTTGCCAAACTGAATAAATTTACGTGCAATATTAGTTGCAAAAAATAAACGAATGTAAAATTGAATTTTAATGTAATGAACTCTAACGGGACGTTACAAACTATTTACTATAATTAAAAATTAAGCTTGTACATAAAACGTCATGATGTGCGAAATTTACGAGTATCATACATACGAGCAATAACTAAGTATCGTAAAGAAGGATGTCTCATCATTTATACCGATGAAACTTACATTCACGCTTCCCATACAAATTCTTACCAATGGACTGATAAATAAAATCAAGGGCTGAAATGCCCTATATCTAAGAGTAAACGGTTAATTATCGAACATGCTGGTGGTAATGATGAATTTGTTAATAATGCACTATTGATATTTAAATCTGGTCAGCAAAGTGGAGACTACTATGACGAAATAAATTTTAACAATTATAATCGTTGATTGAAACATCAATTAACTCCCAATCTTCCCAAAAATTCTGTAGTGGTTATGGATAATTTCAGTTACCATAATGTTTTGCCAGTTAAAACTCACAATTTTAATAATAGAAAAGCTGACATGAAATTGTGGCTAAATGAACGTGGTATTACGTACGAAGAAAAATGTACAAAAGCAGAACTGTATAATTTAATACTTATAAATAAGCCGATCAATCAGCATTACTCGGTTGATTCAGTATTTGCTAAACATGGACATAATGTATGTAGTGTTGTGCATAGATAATTAAATTTTTATCTAGATGAGATAATAGATAATTTCCAATTTTTTTATCTAGATAACGATTTAGATAAAAGTTGAAGAATTTATCTAGATAATAGATAAGATAATCTATAATTTACGTAGATAATACGATAGATGATTCTATCAAATAGGTACAAACAGGTAATAATTAATTGTTACCATTTAATTATTATCATCATCAATACCAATTCATTATTTATAAAATTAACTAATTAAAAAACTGAGACACGTTGAAAAAAAATAAAAATCGAAAAAAAAAACATGACAGAAATTTTATTGATTTAATGACCTACTATTGTAAAATATAAAACAAATTTCTTGATACAATCCTTTCTAAATTTTCATTGCTAAGCAAAACTTACACTATCAGGAATCAAGGCTATAAAGTCTTTCAATTAACGCCGAAATTGATATGTTTAATCAATAACTTTTTCACAATTGGAGAAGTGTCTAGTAAACTTAATTAGTTTTCCTTTGTAACAGTTAGAAAAAATCTGGCTTTGATATCGACATCAGTTTGAACCTAAAAAATTATAAAAATTATTGCTCATAGCCGTTAATCACACTCCCTAAATTATTGCTTTTTCTTTTTAAATTTAAGTCATCATTTGTAGTTCGATATTTTAAGCAAATTTTTCACAAAAAACCAACTAATCCTCAAAAATTTATTGTATTTTAAATTTTGAGCAGCTTACATCAGCGATCACTTAAAGAATTAGCTTTTGTCTTTAAAAAAAACGCAAGCAGTTTTGTTTCTTCTAAAAAATTTGGGTTATTTCAAACAGTTGCAAAAAGCATTTTTGCTTTGCAGTTTTGTTAATTATATTTGACAGGTTGTCAGTAATTGTACTCTGTGTTGTACTCATATGATAATTTACATCATAGATTTATATAGGAGCGTTTTTATTCTACGCGGTATACATTAGGATCTTATTGAGACTTTAATTTAACGTTAATATTACTTACTCAACAAGTTGATTTAAAGAGTAAGCTAAAAGCTCCATGACTTAAATAGTCTTTTAAAAGAACTCTAAATCACGTGTATTGAGGTTTGTCACTTTCAACTGCTCAAAAAGTCGTGAATTTTCTCTTTTTCAATCAAGCATTTTTTTAATTTGGGCATAGTTTTGCTGTGTTGGCACTTCAACTAATTAAATTTTCAAAACTACAGAATTAGTAGCTGTTAATCTCAATGTTTGAATCGTGCAAGATAATGTATTGAATAAATGTACGTATATCAAAAAGCTTATTATTGTTTCTAAAGACGATAAGATACTTATTGCAAGCACTTGGTTCAGTTTCAAAAAGTAATTTGAGTTGTGTTTTTGTTTACATCTCGTATTGCATGTATTTACGCTCAAGGTCATGTGAGTCTAGTTTTTGTCAGCAGAAGAGCTGCAAAAAATGCGAAGATCTACAGCAATTATTTATCAGGTTTTAACCATCTGGACCGTACTACATTACCACAGACATTACAAACAATATTATGTTTGTAAATATAAAAATTACAAAACAACAAATCTAAACAAAAAATGTATGTTACTTTTAAAAAATCATCTAGATAATTTCATGATAGATAACCGAAAGATCATCTAGATAATGTTCAATACTTTTATCTAGATAAGGAAAAAGATGATCAAACATTATCTAGATGAATTATCTATATAATTTCATCTAGATAATGCACAACACTGTGTATGTCGTATACCACCTTATCACCCAGAATTAAACCCTATAGAAAAAAATTGGGTTAGAACTTGAAACATCACGTTTAAGTTAAATGGAGTGGAGTCTCATGCACCATGTATAAAAGTAGTCTAACTTTTTCATAGTGGATTGTAGCAAATCAACTGATCGTTCTCGCGCAGCTTGGGATCAAACAATAACGCGTTTACTTTAAGTTTCAAGATTCTGCACCTTGTTTATGCAAATGCCTGCTACAGTGGAGTCTTTATGTCACAGTTCAGTAATTTTTTTCATTATACTGTAAAATTTGGTCGCTCCTTGCAAATATACCATTTTTTGCAGCCGATTTAGCATTATCGTTTAGACTTTTTAATTTTATTTACACGTTAATTTCCTCGCAGATGCTACTGGTGCCTACATGTGGCCGCCCAAAGGATATATTATAATTTTCTTTAAATGACTTTTAACAATTTTTTTAGCTAACGTCATGGTGCTTCAATAGGTACATTTTATACATTATCTTTACATTAAGTCTTTCACATAAATATTCATACAAACGACTTGTATAGCGTCCTTCCTTTACCGGAAATAATTCGATGTGTTCTCTAATTTTGATATCAAACTGGATTTACAATCGCAGGTGTTTTTTTCCACGCAAGTCTTGCGGATAACAGATTACATAAACAGCGAAATCTATTATTAGTAAACCTTGCAAGAAGAATAAATGGTAGAATATTTATTAGAACAAGAATGAGTTCTTTTGATATTTCAGTGATTTATAGGTCTTCTTCGTACAACTAGAGCAGGAATAATCAAATGTTGCAAATAAGCATCCTACTGGTTTTTCGTGTTACAATTTAGAAATTTGCTGTACATTTCTAATTTAATCTCATTTAGTATATTAGTAACGCACTTTTTACATCACCTTAAATATAAATCTGGGTGATCGCAAAATTTCCAGCTAACAAAGTGAACAAACTTACCTGCACGTTTTCCCTTGTTCTACTTTTAAAACTACGTTGTCCTTATAATTCACGTATTTATCACCTTTTACACGTGCTTTCTAGACTATTTCAAATTTGTAGGTAACATTTTTAACACTTTTTTTACGTTTTTTATTTGAATGCTCAACGTGCAAACTGTTATTGACATCGATTTTTAACGAATTAACAAGCTTGAGAAAGAATTGAATCTTTAGATATGTAATCAGTCATTTTAAAAACAACATAACTCCTGGATATAACTATGTGGTTTTCCTATGCACTGGAAAATTTCAAGCGGTATTGCGAATTAACAAACAAGCAGATTCATGTGACTTCTAAATGGATCGATGTGGTTACCTATACAAAATTTAATTACCTAAATATATGTATATATGCGGTTTAGATATAGATATATGAGATATGTGGTTTTTCAAATGACAGATTCAATTATTTTAATTACTAAAAGTACTTCAAGGGGTTTTAAATATATTTAGCGATTTTACCATCAAAAAACCGCATTCAAAATCCAAGCAACCGAACTTATATGAAATCATCCAGTATTTTCGATTATTTTTATTATTTATTTAGTAGTTATGACAAATTCCGTATAGAAAGTTGAAAGCACTTTATTTTAACTTATTCAGTAAATTAACAAGAAGAAAACATTACAAATGCTATTTTAAAATTAACAAATATAATAACAATGCAAAAAATAGGTACTTGGTTAAATAAAAACTTGAAAAGAAAATTAAACAAGGTAGATGAAACAAACCACTCAATAGATTATAATTTTATAGAAACGTTTACAGGATTTTATTCATTCTATATTTTGTTTATAAACAGAAATTAAAGTGTACGAATTATTTTTGCAAACTGAGAGTTTTACGAATCAAAGCAAGTTAACTGGTAAAAGATTGCTTTGCACGTATGTCGGAACTAATAGCGTGTGCAAGTAACTCACTTGTGCCGCCATCGTTTGCAATCTTTTAACCAACCAAAAACGATTTGAGACTTTGCATTTAATTATTACCTTGTTTTCACTATCGCCATCTAACATGAATAAAAATCTATTTCCATATAAAGCTATCTCATTGTCTAACTATAATGTATATAAACAAAGTTCATAGTAACAAAACTTCACCAACAACGATCAGAAACATGTGATTTTTGTAGTAGTGCTATATTTTTCGTAAATATGTCACATTTATAGGCCTACAACTTAACTATGCAATTACTTGTACAAGTTATATTAAATATAAAATTACCGTAATAGATACATCTGATCTAACATCAGAAAGTTAAAATTCTTTCAATGAACGCGATGCGCTTTATTTTTCGCAAGCCGAAAGCTTGTATGAGAGTGACATACTTGCGACGAGTGCCGTACATTCTTTTCCGTGATGTTTATTCTCAAATTACACTTTTTAGGATAAATATAAAAAATAATCATATTCACATCACAAATATAATGTTAATGCTACATTCATTACCAGAATTTTAAAATCTTACGTTCGATTAAATCACTGCATATACTATTACTTTTAAATATATACATATTGTAACTCAGCTAAACGGACTATGCGGTTGGAGATTGAATATGATTTGGTTTATCCAGGAGAATTCCCATCGATTAAATATTTTTTAGTTATTTCAAGTTTTACAGGTTTTTGAGATTTAACTAAATTTCAAAAATTTTTAAATGATTTTACATGAAACACAGTTTTTCTTAAACATTAATTCATTTTAGACTCTTTAAACTACGGCCAACACCGGCCCGCGATAGCGGGCCTGACGTGGCTGGTATCCGGCCCCCCTTTAATTTATTTTGATAAATTAAATCAAACAAAGTAATTATACAAAATAATAATCAGATGTTTTATTTACAGACTAAAAATACAATAATCCACAAAACTAAATTATTAAACATTAAATTAGTATAGGTACGTATAAGTAGTTAATGAGATTTATGCAACTGTGACTTTCCACTGACGATCGTTTGCAGTTGTGGATTAAATTTACTTGTGCCAATTATTAGAAGCCACTTAAGATGCTCGTCAGTTAACTTTGATCTGTAAACATTTTTTGTGTATTTCATTTTGGAAAATGTTTTTTCGCACAGGTACGTCGTTCCAAAAGTGGTAAAATAGCCACGAGCAAATTTATGCACCTGATCAAACTGTGTGAGTGGAAGACTCTTATAAAATTCTAGTAATGATGAGTTTTGATATTTTTCTTCAAAAATATCGCTACATTGCAAATCAATGATTTCCTTTTGAAGTTCTAGGGGAAGGGTTTCTATATCGGTGATAAATGGATTCTGGAAGATCTTGATGTCATTTGCAATTGCGTCAATATCAGAAAAACGAGATTCAAAATTTATTTTTAAAGCCCCCAAAGCTTCAGTTGCAAAATCAATGGGAAATGGAGTGTCAGTTTTCTGACTGAACGTTTGACACGTATTAAAATGGGTGAAACATTTTTTATTTAATTGGGATTGAAACAAAGCGATTTTCTGTCGGAATGACTTAACATGTGTGTGCAAATCAGACAGAAGCTGATTTTCTCCTTGCAATCGTAAATTAAGGTCGTTCATATGTTTAGTCAAATCTGTATAAAATGATAACTTCCATAACCAGTCATCGTTTTGCAACTGCGCAAGTGGACGATTCTTTTCGTTCAAAAAAATTTCTATTGTTGCTCGTAACTCAAAAAATCGGGTAAGAACTTTTCTACAAGTAAGCCAACGTACTGCAGTATAATATGGCAAGTCATTTTCTCCGATCTCTGCAATAAACTCGCGGAATTGACGATGATTAAGCGCATGCGATCTGATAAAGTTGACAACCGATATGATTGGCTTTAAAACTTCTGACATATCCAAGCATTTTGCGCACAAGGACTGTTGATGGATGATACAATGTACTATTAATGGTTTTTATCCACCATCATTTTCGACGGCCTTTGATACGAGAGCAACCACACCTTTATTTATTCCACGCATATTTTTGTCACCATCAGTGGTAATAGATTTCAAGTTTTTCCATTTAAGATTGCTTTTCTGAACAGCATTTTCAACTCCTTTAAAAATATCTTCACCAATGGTCGTGCCGTGAATGCTATAAACATCTAAAAGCTCTTCATACACTTCGTAATTCTTATCTACTTCTCGAATAAAAATTAATACCTGAGCAGTATCTGAAACATCCGTGGACTCATCTAGGACCAGAGAGAACCACTCTAGGAGACGATTTTTGTCATTTAATTGAGCTAATATATTTTCTGCAACTTCATCAATTCTTCGAGCCAGTGTTTGCTGACAAACTTGTTTTTAAATAAATTAGCCTTTTCTGGACACATTTCTTCTGCCGCTGCAATTATGCAATCCTTGATTAATTCACCGTCAGTAAATGGTTTCCCACGTTTTGCAATGGAATGAGCTACGCGGAAACTAGCACGAGTTGCGGCTTCTTGTTCACTATTGACTTTTTTGAACAAGAATTGTTGAGATTTCAACCCGCGCTTCATTGATTCAAATTTTTTAGACCTTAAGCTTCCCCTAATTTTGAGTAAATCTGAGAATGCATAGTCTCATAATGGCGTTTTATATTGTACTCTTTGAGGACGGCTATGGTTACATTACAAATTGTCTTATTATTTGACTCGATTACAAAATATTGACAGCCCCATTGCTCTTTAAATGTTCTGCACTCACTATCTATTTTTCGTTTCTTTTCCATATTTGTCAATTCATACACAAAGTACGTAACTTCTAATCAAAATAATATTTAGTTTTGCACCAACACCCACAGTACATACACGCAATAAATCCGCTATTTCCACCGGTCTGACATGTCCATGACAATTTGCGTACGTGAGGAGGCGCACCACGCTACAATTTGTTACTACGACGGCATACATACAAAGGGCGCGACAACGGTACATTGGCGCCGGGGTGCCAGATAAAAGTTGCTGCTCCTAAAAACCGCAAAAATAAACAATAACTCGAGTCTGAGAATTATTTATCTGCAACTTCTTGGAAACAAACATGCAACGTAGTTGAAAATAAAAACTATACCTAAAATAAACAATCGTAAATTTGAAGGATATGCTACAAATACGTATAATATTAATCATCGGTTTACATTTGTAGGAGCAACCCTTGCAAAGTAATATCTTAACACCAATGTTACGAATGACGTATTTTTTGTAGTATTTATGTATGTACAAGTACATAAGTATATACATAATACACGTAAAAATTTACATATTTAATTCATAAGCAGTAGTTTTTAATTTATATTTATACCATTAATAAGGAAATAAAGATTTGAGAATTAGTAATTCTTCTGGCTAGACCTTGGCCCTTTGGGTTTTGTTGAGCAATCAGTCTGGCCCTTAGGCTAAAAAGTTTGGAGACCCCTGGCATAAAGCATTATCTTTGACGATGCAGTTAACTATTGGATCATGTTGTTCAGTGTCATCATTGATCGTCAAATCAATCGTTTTGCTGACGAAATTGTTAAATTATTATCTACGACTTAGTTAACAACAGCGTCAGCTAGCAGGGTTAACTTTGCTTTGTTCCAATTAGTCACGTCATTTAGTATACGTCTTTATCACGTCATGAAAACGTCACTAAGCGACTGAAACATGCATCTTTAAATATCTTTTTATTTACAAACAGCACAAACAATAATGTTAACCGGTAACACAAATAAAAAATTATTTATTAAATACCTAATTCGTTCATTGTCATCAAGGTTAATATCGTTAATATTATCTTTGAGTTTAATCACGTGTTAGTGCTTTATTATTTATTTTATGTGTTTAGAGGCAAAGTTGTGTATCTTAAGTAAGTAAATTCAATAAGGAAATATAATATGTTTACAATACTGATGCAGCAATACCAGATTTCGTAGGTGTCGAGTTTGATAATGATGGTGGTTTAGCAGTTGTTTGCCAGAAGTGGTAGACACCTCTAAAATCTCAAGTTTTCTGGCCACCCTATAAAAACTAATTGCGTTTTAATAAAGCTGTGGAAACCGGTGAGGATCCAGATGATGTAAACTGGAAGTTGTATGCAATAAAACAGCGTTTTTTTGAGACAGGTATTTTTGTACTTTTACACTTCACCCCTTTCCTATTCAAAAGTTAGCACCTAGAATTAAAGTTGAATTTATGCAGTAAAAATAAAAATAAAAAGTTAGGTTCATTTTAATCAAAAAAAAAAAAAAAAAAAATTGCCATGCATCTTTAATCTAGTTTAAACTTTCTGTATAAATGTATTTTTCTTAATGCAAATGTTAAGTTTTAATTTTATTGCACATTTTTGCTGTATAAATCCACCTTAACTGTTCTTAGGTACAAATAAAATTTATTCATAATTTACAGATGATTATACGGTGGCTAAAAAAAATTCAAAAACTTGAAGTTACATCGGACCTCCAAACAGAATCTGATGAATCAGACTTGGAAATACCTTTTAAGAGAAAGAGAGCTCCAAATCAAAAGTATTTGATTGAAGACAGTGAAGAATCTGATGGAGGAAACCAGGATGAGATGGTAATAACTTCTAACACCAGCAAGTATCCTCGACCACCCCTCATCACAAGATTTCAATTAAAGTCTCCAGTCTCAAATCTAACCATGCATAGTATGTACTTTTATATTATTTGTGTTTTATTATTGATTCATGTCTGCAAAAAAGTTTACATTTGTCATCAATTTTTCATCAGTGCATATAAATAAATATTATATATGTATATTAAATTAACTGTAAATTACTTTAGGCATCTTCGTTATTTAATTGTTATTGATTGTTTTATCACAGTAGATCAGAGCAGTTGTGGTTCACCCCATAGTCCAACTTTTTCTAACAGTCCACTTAATTTAAATCCACTTGAAAAAAGTGCATCAAATTCATCAGGTATGAAAAATTTATTTTTAAATACATTATTTCTTATTTTAAAGTTTGCAGTGTCAAATGAAAAATTATTGAATATATTATTACAAGTACGGGAGCAAAACTGTCAAATATTAGATTATTTCAAAAAAGAAAGACCATCAAATGTGGTCAGTTCTAATCAATTAAACCGAAATATATTGTGTGATTTGCCAGTCAGAAGCCAGGAAGATTTAGACAAATTAGAACTCACTTTAAAAGATAAAGAAAACTTAATCTTATTGGTAGGTATTCAAATCACACATTTAAATTTCATAATCACTTACTGTTAAGTGTTAATCGTTAATACTTTCGGATTACCTATTTATCAACATTGGGTGGACAAGACGTTATTCAGAACGGAAATAAAATTTTGAAAACATTAATTTCTGATGAAGCTGCCACAAACTTCAGTTACTGTGGCAAGAGAAATAACAAAAAGTCATTTTGTCAATTAATTTTAAAAACTGCTATTGTAGGTAGGTTATAAATTAACTGTACATAAATAGATGGTTATATATTATTATGTTATATTCTATTAAACATACCACACCACTGACTACTGACAAAGAAATT
The DNA here is from genome assembly GCA_035610365.1 of Aquatica leii. NCBI lineage: Eukaryota > Metazoa > Arthropoda > Insecta > Coleoptera > Lampyridae > Aquatica > Aquatica leii. Next base: position 118,828,694 of record CM069432.1, read on the forward strand.
GAAGATTTAATCAAGATATGGCTTAAACACGCACCTCAACGCGTAAAGATAGCTAAAAATAAAGAGAACAAAAACCAGTGAGTTACTTTTTTCTTTTATAGACTTATTCATTTATTTAAACTATCTAAAAAAGTATTCCGATTTTTTGTTTAGAGTTTAGGATAAGTAAAATCTCGTGGACGTCATTTCCATTAATACACACTTTAGTATAGTTTTTGGGTCTCTTTCGCTCCCCTGTATTTGAAATTGATCAAATTAATATTATACATAGAAATATATATTAAATTTTATTTTTTTTGTGAAGTTTTAAGAGGAAAAAGTCACAGGTAGAAATTAATGCTTATTCAATCTTTCTGTAGCTGTTTATATAAGTATCAACTTATTAACTGTTCAGTTATGTTAGTGTAACAAATGCATGTTATGAAGAATTATGTTTTGTTGTTCACTCACAAAGTTTATGCATAAAAATAGCAGCTTTTTTTATTGGTTTGCGAAGTTAGTGTAGGTACGCAATGTTTTTTACGAAAGTGTAAAATAAGAGATAAAAATTGTCTCGTTTTTCAATCTTTCTTTAACTAGAAATATAAGTATAAAGTATTATATTTATTTGCTCGTTTGCTAAGTTAATGTATGTAATTTTATGAATAAATACTATAATTTCATTAATTGAATTTTATTTCTACATTTAGACGTACACATTTATGTCATCAATAGGTCAGTGTAACAGCTATAACGTCACTTGATAAGGATATCTGCCGTCAAGAATGACCAAATAACGACGTCAGTGTGGCGTCATCTTGCTACATGGGTACGTAACTACCTTAACAAACAAATATTGAAGTTTCAACGAGGGGAGCTCAAAAAATTTATTTATAGAGTTGTATCAGAAACATTTTTGTGTGTAATTCTAATGTAAATAATCATAGCCGCTTTCGTCAACAACCTATATATTTCTTTCCAAAGTGTCTATTTGTAATGTATTCCCTAGAAACCTCTTGTCTTTATAATAAGAAATCAATTATATAGGTCATAAATATAAAACAAGCAGAAATGAGAAAGAATGATAAAAATAGCAAATAGTTGTAAAAATTTCAATTACCTGTGTCCTGTAAATTCATATCGTCAGTTTTCTTTAACACAATAAATTTTGCCCATGTCTTGTTAATTTTATCCTTTAAATTAACACTTTCGGCTGAATTTAGAGAAATAGATGCAGCAACAAAACTTCGATCTTTATCTGGATTTACGTTTTTTGAATTATTTTTCTTATTAGAACTATTAGCAGTTCTTGTATCATTACTTTCTGTACTATAATTGTGTTCATTTCTAATAGTTTGAAAATTACTTTTATTTGATATTGTAGGGGTAGATTCATTGCTCACAGTAGAAACAACTTTGTATCTCTTGCTTGTTTGCTGGTTCGAGTTTAACAAAGATCTTGTTGAATCATTAGGTACAATACCGTTGTAATTTAAATAAGAAAGAAATCTTTTCGATTTAACTGGTTTAAGTACAGGCACATATTGTATTTTGACTTGAGATTTATCATGACCTATATTGTCAAACAGTATCTTAAAAGGTCTTGGTGTTTCCTTGTTTACTGATTGTCCTGTACTTGCTGAATCCAAACTATTTAATTGAAGAATATTACTAAAATTAGCTTTATAAAGATCATTATTCTCTACTATACAATCAGTTGAAGATTTAAAACTTTCTAGTGCACAAACTTGTATCTTTGGTTTTACCTGGCTGGGTTCCACTAAAGATAATTCTTTTCCTTCTAAACTTTTATTACAACCTTTTTTATTAGTTGTAAGTTTTGAAACAGGTTTTATATTATTACTACTTTCATTTGCTTTTTCTAAACAGATACCACTTGGTTTCATCTGTTGGTTCTGTAGACTTCTTTTAAGTATACTGCTTTTGAAAATGTTAGATGATTTTTGAAAATTTGTTGTTCGGGTTAGTGCAATTGCTGGTAACATATTGTGTTTTAACTGAACTTGACGTTTTCTTAATTTAACACGTTCTGTAATGTCTGTAAACATACTACATGCATTGTTTAAGTCAATAGAATCTGATGATTGCATGATTGAAGTTTTTAGTTTTTTTCCCGATTGTTTATCAGTACTTAACTTTCGTTTTAAAGTGGGTTTACACTGGTTTTCATCTTCATCTTCTTCCTCTAAAAATATGTCATCAGCTTCATCCAAATTATAATTCTGTTTCAATTTGTTGATAGAAATATTTGCCTGTTTGACTAATATAGGTATTCTTTGTACATCACTATTCCTACAAAGCTCGACTTTTTTGTGTTTGTTATAATTCTTAACAGGTGAAACACCAATATTATTTACAATATTTATTACTAATTCTGTACTTTTAAATTCCTTTGTAAGTTTTGATTGGAATAATTTTTCAATATAACAATTTATTAAAAATTCTGATTGAAGGCAACGGTTTCGAAAGTTGAAAAATAAGTCTAACATTTCTAAACATTCGTTGCAGATTAAACTCGGTAAGTTGTAATCAAACTCCTAGAAATAAAGATTAAACATAATGTTTCGTATTTAAGGTTATGAATTACTAAATCTCCAATGCACGCAGTAGCCTTTTCTATTATGTTGTCATTACACATGTTGTTCAAATCTTTCTTGAATGAAAGACATAATCTACAAAATTTCACTAAACAATACATTTTACTATTGCTTTGCTACAGCAAATTATTTAGCCATTTCATGTAAAAACATTTTATAAAGAAGTTCGATTCGAAGTAAACACGTTATTTAAATACACGTGAAACAAGCTGCAGGCGTCTACTTATTTTGAAACATATAGGGTTGAACAAAAATTAATAAACTAAAAAAATATTCAAGCATCTGTATTACAATAATTCTATATTTATTTCAGTTATAACAATATTATAGTACCTTTTATAATTACCATACATACAGAATGAAGCAATGTAAGACAATTGTTTGATAGTCTCCCTCATTTTTGCCTAACTTCATCACATCAGTGAACTTCAGTTGTAGATTTGATTTACTTAACTTTCGTTGGCGTTGGCGGCTACTGTTCACGCATTTTGTTACGCACGACGCTATTTCAGGATAGAATTTATAAACAACGCTATAGTGGCGCTGCATAGAACTTAAGTTCTGCCCATCCGCCATGAAGAGGCTAATTTCAAATTCCATATCATACAAAATATCAAAAACTCGACAAATATATGCGTTTTTGTATTAGTAAAAGACTAAATTACATTCAAAACTTTAAATACACACCTTATATCTAATTGTGTTAAAATATTAATAAACATTGACTATGTAGCATAGAATCATTTACTTCAAAATAAATGTACGTTAGCAATAGAAAACCAACTGAATAAATATATGTATTTTTTATCCACAATTGTTGAATTTTTATTTGAAAGTTTTACAAATAATACACAGCTTTTTTAAAGAATGGTCCATTTTTTTAGAATTAATTTGTACTTTAAATAGGACATAATTATTTAGTATATTATTTTGTAATTATAAAAATTAAGTAAAAAAATCTCATTTCTAAAAAAATTTCTTTGGAATGAAAAAAAGTTAGTCGTCTGTACATTTTTGTTCGTTAATTGTTAACTTAGTAATCTATACAAGCTAAAAAATTTGCTATAACTTAGGTTAATAATGGATAACATTTATACATCAAAGTGTTTTGCTGTGTATATACAGTTTTTTACTCTTGCGGTGTATTAAAATCGTGAAAAAATCGTCTAACTTCTAGAATGAAAATTTTTCTAATACTGCTTTGAAAACTTTTTCATTATAAAATCTTTTATACTAAATTACTGCAAACTAAATAATATAACTATGTCTCTACATCTCTTTAGTTTTCATTTTAACACTAATATTTACGCTTTCTTACCATTTAATTATTTTTGTAGCAAAAAAAAATGAATTTGTTTATTTTAATTTTAGAACTGAGGGAGTATACAATAACTATGTCTAAAACTATACGACTAAGACTTATTGACAATCGACATGGTTCATTTATACCAGAAAGAGAAAATTATCACATATAAACAGCCTACAAATTGATAAGTGACATGTGAAAAATTACTACACCTCGAATATTGTAAACTATGTTTCAAAAAACATCAATATTATTGCTAAAAGATGATCAGCGTCAACTTTTACATTTAATCAATTTAACGTAGGTACCTATTAATTGTAATTTCCACCAGAATTTTACATTCTTGAAAACATAAATAACTCACTTTTAAGCTATATCTGCGACTTAATTTTAGTAAATCAAACGTAAAAAGTACCTTACACAACATGAATATGAATTCAAGGATATACCCTAAATACCTGAAAAGACAACATTAATGTTACAATTTTAGGTGAAAATATTATCAGAATACTACATAGTTTTATACTAATTATACAACAAACTGCTATAAAACTTTTTAAGTTTTTTACATTAAAAAAAAATGCAGAATTTAATCTAAACTTCAATCGAAACAAACACACACCTGACTTCATCAACCAATAAAAAGTTTGACAGCGTGTGTTGCCACTGTTATTATAGTGACTGTAGCCTTGGTTAATTCGTGCTTGTCTGGTTTCACCAGTGAGTTTTACTGACGTCCATAACATTTTTATAGTTAACCCTTTGTTAGACACCTTTCTTAAAATTAGTTATTAATAGCTTAATCTATAGTTAACCTTTGAATCAAATATTGTTATCGTTATTATTGTAATTGTTGGAAATAAGTTAATCGAAACGTGCTCGCCGTTAAAAATGTATATATGTGTGCGTTGTTAATATACATGCGTGAATACAGCGAGTAGTAATAAAGAGCGTTAAGCGCGGGTAGGTCGCATGCCGTTTGTACTCGCGCATTTATTTGTTTTAAGTTGTAGTATTTCTTTTATTATAATAAACTTTGATTTCACTTCATTTTTCTGTCAGGTTATGGGCCCAGAAACGCCCAAAGTGCTATTTTAAAAAATAATAGTGTGTAAAGTGTAAGTGAATCATAACGATAATAAGGAAAACGCGTGGCGCGAAGGATTACATTAAAAAATGGCTACGGCAACGGGTTTCGCGAACATTGAAAAATTAACAGAAAGCAATTATGAATTGTGGAAAGTGCAAATGAAAAGTGTACTAGTTTTCAATGATTTGTGGCAATACGTCAATGGTACGGAAGTGAAACCAACAGAAAATTTTATTAATTGGATAAACAAAGACTCGTAGGCGTTGGCATTAATAAATCTTTCCATTTCGCACGGGCAGTTAAATCATGTAACAAAAGCATGCTCATCGAAGGAAGCATGGGATGCACTTCAAGCGATATTTGAATCGCGCGGCCCGGTAAGAAAAGCAGTTTTGTATAAGCAATTGTTACGGATGGAAAAGAAACCGAATATTAGCATGACACAATATTTAGCAGATTTCACACGCAATGCAGAATACCTGGAAAAAGCAGGAATTCAAATTCAAAATGAATTATTATCAATTATGCTGTTAAGTTCGTTACCTACAGATTATGATAGTTTAACCATTGCCATTGAATGCTCGATCTTTAAGAACAAGCGATATAGAAAACGTAAGCACTGCTATGATTACAAAAGGTCATTCATACCAAACGAAACAAAATAATGTTTCTGGGAAGTATAAACACACGAAACCCGATACGCACTTTAAAGGCAAATGTTTTAAGTGTAATAAATACTGTCATAAAAGTCGAGATTGTAAATTAAAATTTAAATCTAACGAAGCAAATAAAGTGAATGACGCGATGACAGTTATTGCATGTAATACGGGAATTGATAAATCAAATTCGTGGTACCTTGATAGTGGCGCAACCAAGCATATGTGTAACAATAAACAAAATTTTGTAACTTTAAATGAAAGTGAACAATTCAAAGTTTATACGGCCGCAGAACATTTTATAGAATCCACCGGGAATGGAGACGTAAATTTAAATTCGAAAATAAACAATCGTTTCACGAATAAAGTAAAATTAAAGAACGCATTATACGTTCCCGAACTTCGAAACAATTTACTTTCTGTTTCAAGTGTTACCGAGAATGGTTATACGGTTACCTTTATGAAAAATAAAGCAGTTATTAATCGAAAGGATGGTTCGGTAGTTCTTACAGCATCAAAACGTGATCAACTTTATGTAGTGAACGAAAAAGAAGAAAGTGTTGCATTTGTACGTGACAACGATGTTGAAAATTTAGTTAGATGTCATCAAAGGTACGGACATTTAAACGTTAACGATTTGAAAAGAATGGAAAACGAAAATATGGTGACTGGTATGAATTTGCATTCCAAAATAAAAGAATTAAATTGTGAAGTGTGCGCAAAAAGTAAAATTCATGTGCAACCGTTTAAACAATCGACAAATCGTGAAAAAGAAACTTTGGGTTTAGTGCACTCAAACATATGTGGACCAATGAAAACTGAATCATTAGGTGGCGCGAAATATTTTGTAACGTTTATTGGCGATTACTCACGTTATACGGAAGTTGTTATGCTCCGAAATAAGTCCGATATTTTCCAAGCTTTCAAAAATTACAAAACAAGAGCAGAAAGACAAACTGGCCACCTCATAAAAAAGCTTCGAACGGATAATGGAAGAGAATATTTATCAAGTCAGTTCAAGAATTTCCTTGAAGATGATGGAATAGTACATCAACTAAGTGTTGAGTATACACCTCAGCAAAACGGCGTTGCAGAGCGAGCTAATCGAACGTTGGTCAAAATGGCACGTTGCATGATGTTACAAGCTAAGCTTCCAGATTCCTTATGGGCCGAAGCAGTGAATACAGCAACCTTTTTGAGAAACAGGTATGCTACTAAGTGTTTAAATGGGACCACTCCCTTTGAGGCATGGTCAGGAAGAAAGCCGCACGTTAGTTTTCTGAGAATTATAGGCAGTAAAGCTATTGCATTAAATAAAAATCAAAGAAGAGGAAAATTTTAACCGAGAGGTGATGAATATGTGCTGGTAGGTTATTCAGATGAATCCAAAGCTTATCGTTTGTGGAAACGAGGAACAAAGCTAGTCATCAAAGCTCGAGACGTAAAATTTATCGAGAACAGTGAACCTAATGAAACAGCATCAAAAGAAATTTTTATGCTGCCAGATCAAACAGTTGACATGACGCATGAAGAGGACGATGAAACCTACGAAGATAATACAGAACATAACTTAAAAATAGAAGTTGAAGCAGATGTTCAGGAAGAGAGCTATCAAACTGATGAAGAAGAAGCAAGTCATAGTACTCGACGAGGACCAGGTCGTCCAAAACTCTTAAGAGATGGTCGCCGAGGTAGACCATCAAAGATTTACAAAACCAAGATCAAAGAATGGGTAGATCCCCAATCAGCAACAGATGCTTTGGAACATGAGAACAAAGAAGCATGACTAACCGCTATGAAAAACGAGTACGACACATTACAACAAAACAAGACATGGATTCTTGTACCAAGGCCAATACATAAAAAAGTTCTAACAAACAGATGGGTGTTCAAAACGAAATTTGATGAAGATGGAAAAATTAAGAAACACAAAGCAAGGCTAGTAGCCCGCGGAAACACTCAAAAATATGGGATCGATTATGAAGAAGTGTTTGCACCAGTAACAAGATACGAAACAATCCGTACGTTATTGGCAGCTTGTGTAAATGAAGAATTGCACGTACATCAAATGGATGTAGTTTCTGCTTATGTGCAAAGTGAGTTACACGACGAAGTATATATGGAACAACCGGATATGTTTTGTTACGTTTTTTTATTTAGTAACGTTCTCAAATGAACGCACCAGTTTTCTTATTCAGTAACGTAAATATAAAATGTGCCTTTACTATTAGATGCGGGTTTGAACTAAGTCCAAAGTGTAGCGCATGCGTTACTTGTATTTCGCGCTTGTCTTGTCAACTTGTCTTGTTACTACGCACACGTAGTTTTGTACGCTGCTATAAAAATTTAATTTTAAATGGTCAACTCTTAGCTTGGTAAGTTTTCTAATCCACATTTTATTGTTGCTAATTTAGACAAATATTTACAAAGGGTTTTTTTTCTTGATCTTTCCGATTTTCTTTATTTATCTTGGCTGCTTTCCTAAATGTAACCGTTTACCGAGAATAAAAGGGTACAAGATGGCGGTTGAAAGTCCACTTCGCACATCTGTCTTGCGTCGATGCTAAAGATGGCGACGAGTGCCGTTATGTGTTATAATTACGATATCTGATTGAGACAATTTATCTAATCCTTACTGTTCGATTTGGAATAATTACGGCGAATGATCGTTTCTACAAGATTTCATTGAATGCAGCTTATGGAAATTTACAATGCTAATTTTCGTTTTTTAGTTAAGTAAACGTAACTTCAATTATCAGCTTCTATCTATTGTTGTAATTTTTGCTTATGTGCTAACCTACATTAAATGTGAATTGTGGGAGTGCTGTCTTACTTTTATTGTGTTTTAGCTATTTTCTTTTCCGACCACTAAGGACGAACACTTGGGCAGAGCTCTGGACAAGTCAGTCGATCGATCGATGTATGTAAAACATTGTTACCTGTGACAGTAAGGTAGTATTCTCTTTTTTTCATTTTATGTAGTGTTATGTGTTTTAACGATTCATAATTGGTCGTGTGATTGTGACTAGACCAAGTTTGCTTAAGCCTTTTAATTGAATACACGTTTACCTCATTATTACTTCAATATTACTTAAATTTTTCTTTAAATATTACTACGTATGATTTAATTGTGTTTAATCGTACTTAATTTTACTTAATTTGTTTGGATTACTCTACGAGTAAGAAATTTGTTTCGACGATGATTGCACCGAGGGAAATTATTCCCTAACGGTAGAAATTACTAAGTTTCTTTAATTTGTGTTCTCGACTCGTATGTATTTAGAGTCCATATTAACTTAGGTCTAATTTGCTTACTATATGTATATATTATTATATCTATTGTATCCTTAAGTAGTTAAGTATATTTACTGTATATGTATTTCTTTGCTCGGCTTTGGTAATTTAGCCAGAATTACACCTGTTAATTTAAAATAAACTACCTGGCGCCTGTATTTCTGGGTATGTTCTAAATCTCTTAAATATCAAAGTGCATTTAATTTTATTATTATATAAGCTATCTCGAAATTCGTCTGCATTTTTCTTTCTAACCTGCTTCCCCTCTCCTGAGCTAGGGCAATATTCTTGTGACTATTAATTCCAATTGGAATTTTTCTACATCCATTATTACTACCCCACTGCAGCTGGTAGGGGTTGGTAATAGTTTGTTGAACACGGCAACGAAGAAAAAGTCTGCAGGTTATTGAAACCACTATATGGACTGAAGCAATCAGGTTGGGAATGGTACAATAAACTGGATGGTTATTTGACCAAAATTGGAGGTAAACGTACCCCAGCAGATCCGTGTGTTTACGTATTTGGCGAAGAAGATGAATTGGTTATTGTGTTAGTTTACGTTGACGATTTAATTTTGGCGGCGAAAAAGATTCAAAACCTCGAATCAATAAAATTGAAATTGGAGTCATCATTCAAGATGGTAGACCTTGCTCAAGTTAGCAACATCCTTAGAATCACTGTACAACGAGAAGGAGCTACAGGAAGTATTCATCTTTCACAGAAAAGGTATGTTGAGGAATTAGTTGAAAAGTTCAATATGGAAACTACAAAGACAGTGTCGACTCCGATCGAACCTAACTTGAAAATTTCAAAAGAAGAATGTCCAAGAACAGAAGAAGAAAGGCACGAGATATAGCGTTTGCAGCCAGTACATTAAGTCGTTTTTGTTCCGATCCAGAAAAAAGTCATTGGGTTACTGCGAAACGTGTATTGAGATATTTAAAAGCTACATCTCATTATGGCATTACGTATGTTAAAAATGAAGAAAAGCTCATGGCATACTCAGACTCGGATTGGGCTGGAGACATCGATGATCGAAAATCGTGTACGGGTAATGTCCTAATCCTGGCTGGAGGTCCAATTAGTTGGAAATCGAAAAAGCAATCTTCAGTGGCATTATCAACAATGGAAGCGAAATACGCGGCGTTTTCAAAAATTTCTCGTGAAGTTGTTTATGTTAGTAGACTGTTAACTCATATGGGTTTTTATCAATATGCAAAACCACCAGTGAACGTCTTCTAAGTTGTAGTATTTTTTTTATTATAATAAACTTTGATTTCACTTCATTTTTCTGTCAGTAATTACTCTATTTGTATTTCTAAAATTATGTATTATTTTTAGTCAACGCATGATTTAAGTTGAATGTTCAAATGATATTAATGTTTAACTTTGATTAAAACTTGTATATATATATATATATATATATATATATATAAACCGGTTGCTGTTGAGCCCGTAGAATATATAAACGCTACGCTCTTTAGCCCGAAGAAACGCTATTAAGCCCGGTTTCGGGCTCATCTACGTATCCATGTGTATATAATCAAAATACGATTATATAAGCATCAAAACGTGTAAATCCAAAAATTTTGGCCGGGCTTCATATTGTACCGTTTATATCTGCATTATATATAAAATAGTTCAGAGTTAGTCACTGCAGAGGTCGCTTTTATATACAAACTGTTTACAGACACGGACGGTACGTTGTGTAGCCCAACATGCGACAACGTTGGATGGGCTTAATAACAAGCAGTAAACGTATACTCCAAGTGTATTTTACTTTAGTATGAATTTTATGCACTTTTTGAGTACCATCACGTTTTAATAATTATTCACAAAAACAATACAAACGGTTTTAGTAAAAAATTTGAAGTTAATTTTTAAAAACGTTTGCAATTTCTACGTGATGCTTGTACGTACATATGTAGAATGTGGTACTTTTATAACTATTAAATTAAATTAATATTAAAGTATTGAAAAAATTATTTGAAAACCTCTAAAGAGGTTTGGATCAAAAGTTCAATATAGGTAGCTAAGAAACTTTAAAGTTATAAGAATGATATGTTGGTTCATTCATGATGTGATACCTATAAAATAATTTGAAACATAAATACATACATTTTATAAAAGCGTTATAACGAAAAAGATATGTCTTAGGATATGATATTAGCATTTCTCATATATTTTTTTTTCTTTTACTAAAAATCTTTAAAAACAATGTAGGAATCTCGTTTTGTAATGTAAAAATTCTTAGAAGCATGGACATTTTTTAGTATTCTGAAAGAATTTTGTAGAATCAATTGGAAAATATTACTTCTCGTGAAATAATTATAGAAAGTTATGATAATTTTGCAGATAACACTGTACAATTAAAAAAAATTAAATATGGTTTTACCAACACAAAGCTTTTACAAACAAATTTGAAAAAAAAAGATTTGTCCTAGCAGAAAGAGAAACAAAACTTACAGTCATAAATTTTAAAATCGACACAGAGTTTTTAAGTAATTATGATAACAATTTACTTAAAAGTTAGAAAAATAATAATTAAGACAAACAGTTAATCCACTTTTACAAGAAATAAGATGTGTTTTTAAAGTTTGAGTCATTTCATATGAAATCGTCTAAAAGTAAAAGCTGACTTATTTTAGAGTCCTAAAAAACAAATCTACGCACATTTAGTTTTGATGAACGCCCGTTTTTACCTGACCGAATTGAAAAACATAATTTTTATGCTTTTTTTGAGTGCACAACGAAAATTTATTCAATACCGATCAACAATGACGCGCTGCTAAAAATACGTTTTTTAACTTATTTTCAGTGATTTTTAACTGACTTTAGTGTCTTGGTCGTTTAATGTAAGCACCTAATGTTATTCAGAAATTAAGTTTACATATCCTAAAAAGAATAAACCCAACAACTGATGAAAAAACCCACTTTTTGTACAAAAAAAATGCTTGAAATTCGATGAAATCGCGTTTTTCAGGCTACATTGATCGTCTTGTTGTCACATTCTTAGTGTCTATACACTTGGTTTTTTAAAGCAAATACCTTAGTAATTTTATTAGGTTAAATATATTATTTGCAATTGGTTACTTTTTTGTGTGAAAATTCATAAACCACTACATGTTTGTTTTCTATATATTTAGTGTAGTTTTATCTATTTTGTTTGAATCTTATATTATAGCAAGTAGGTTGAATGTTTTTTAAACGTGATATTATGTTTTCATTTTCATTGAAATTGTGTGTGTTGTAAGTGATATTTATTACGTAAATATAACATATGATGGAATATTGAATTTTTTTCAATAAAACATTATATTTTCTTGGAAGGCTTAGCTTATTGGCTTAACGATATTGACAGCATCACAATTATAGAAAACTGAATACCTTTACGGTATCAACTAGCTGTGACCGTGAGAAATCTAAACTATATTAAATTATTGTACCTTTTTATGTTATTATCTTATTAATACATATGTTACAGCAGCTTGAACATTCACACTCTATACAAAAAACTAATTTTTATGCCAAGAATTTCATTAGAGCAGAAATCGAACATTCTTTCTGAAGTTACTATATGATGATCTGCAGTTCGTTCTGTTTTTTTTAATAGTTTGTGACGGTCCGATTAATGATAAATCTGTTACTTTAATCGGCATTTAACGTCCACATTAAGGAACAAATAAATTGAGTGAAGATGTTTCAGACTACTTATTAGAATTCCTCAATTTCGTTATTTGAAACAGAGTATTCTATTTACTATCACATACATATTTTAATTTCAACTAAAATTTCATGATAATGTTGTATGACATACTGTATGCCCAAAACTGACCTTTCAATTTATTTCCGATTTATTAAAAAAACTTTGTGTGCGTAAATAAGAATATGTAGGTACAAACATGTAAACAGGTTGTTGTTGAGCCCGTAGAACATATAAACGCTACGTTCTCTAGCCCGAAGAACCGTTATATATCCCAGCTTTAGGCGCAACTCTGTATATATGCGTATGTCATCAAAATACGATTGTAGAATCGTTATTTTTTTTATTATGCGGTATATTGTAAGTTTGATTTAAAAATTAATTTGTGCTTGTCAAATGATGACAAATAACACACTGTACGTTAGCCGTGCAACTTGCGGCAACGGTTAAATTTAACATTTCTTTAAAAAAGTTGCCAAAAACAGAGTTACATGCGGAATTTTAAAGAAAATTATTTAATTTGCTGCCGTTTTGAGTATGTTTTTTTTCAGATAAGAATTTGCTAATACACACAAGTTACAGCTTACAATCTAAAATTATATTTACAAATAAAACAAACTTTGCACCAATCATAAAAAGAGTTTAATGCTTGAATACAGTTTTTATTTTAAATCTGCAGAAAGTTTATTTGTTACGTGACTATTAATCAAATTAAATTTAAAAAAAAAATTATTAGATCGGAAGATGTTTTAAAGAGTTATCTGCAAAGACCAAACGCAAATGTTAAAATTTCAAATCATTGTCGAATTTCGCTTAATAACTACGTTTAGAGCCTGTATAATATTGGCAACGCAGTCGGGATTAACAGCGCGCTAATAACGTCGTGTAGAAAGGCGTTACCGCCCGGGCTCATCGGGTACCTGTTTACATATCGGGCTCAATTGCGTGCAGTTTATAACTATATATATATATATATATATATATTTATATTTAAATTTTTGCGTTTTTCTCTAACATATGTACATACATACATACATTAATTTTTCATAACGTACATTAATTTTCATGTATATTCAATACTCTACGTATTGCTTTATTAAAAATCTATTTATACATTTGTAATTACATCCTATACGTAAAAATCGCGATTAGAGTTAAGTGTCGTCTTTGAATCATCAGTTTTTGGGTGTAGTTAAATTAATTTTGTATGAAAACACTTATATTTAATCAATTAATTATCAAGTTTGAAATTGTAACATGATGTTTGTGAGAAAACTGCTTTACAAATTCGATCTAATATACATATATATATTAACTATGATTTAATATAGACATTCGAAGCGTTGACAATTGAAATATAATTTTGATTCATGCAGACGTTAATTTATAAATTTAATGGACCCCTGCTGTTGTGAAATGTATTCTTTCAAATTTTTCTTGTAGAGTAATTGTAGTCTTTAATTATTGTAGCCTTAGTTAATATCGAGTTAAAATGGAATAAATAGACTCATATCCTAATTTTTAAAATAGGAATTGAAATAAATAATATCTGATAAGGGTCCCTAGTGTCGATGCACTGATTCTTGTTGTGTGATGAGAATCTTTGCTATTATACGAAAAACCTAATTTGAACTCTTTCTCTCACTTTTAAGTATCAAATTTCAAATGAAGTCTTAATAGAAATATAGCTTTTTCTAATTTAGTGTAATCGATGATTGAACATACAGATGTTTCTTTCAAATTTGTCTTGTACAATAATTTTAGTCTTTCCTAATTAATATCGAATTTAAATCGAATAAACTTAATTTGAACTCTCGCACAATTAAGCAATCGTCAAATTTTAGCTAAATCTTAATGTTTATGTATGTTTGTGTGAAAATAGCGTTTACTAATTCAACACAATTGCTACATTAACTAATATTTAATATTGACATTGATATATGTGAAATTTGATTGAATAATGCAACAACTTTATTATTATTTATTACTATTACTTATTTATTTTTTTTAACCAGTATCGACGACTACTGTCATTAGCTGATGGTTACTATTTTTACTTATATTTTACTAAATAGGTTCGTGGCATGCAAATACTCGAAAATTTTATTTTCATTTTCAGGTCTAATATCCAGAACGTTTGACAGATCTTTGCTCAATCCCACTTGATTGGTTTATACTTTTTACATTCTATTAATATGTGTTTTACACTTAGTTTGACTTTACATTCGCTGCACAATGGTTTTGTTCGTTTATCTATTTTCTTCCGATGTTATGTTTGTGTGTCCTATTCTTAAGCGCGTAATTATTACATCTTGCCGTCTTTCTACTGGCACAGACGACTTCCATGGTAGAACAACAGGTTTTATTTTCTTCAAGTGGACTGTAGAATGGGTCCATTCTTCTTGCCACATTTCGGTTAAATTTGTGGTTATTTGTTTGATTATTTTATTTTATTTTTGATTTTCAATTTTATTAGTGGTCCAAGGTGGTTGCATTTGGTACAAACATGTTTTTTTATTTTGGAGGGTCATGTAAGGTACGTAATCGACAACAGTCTATACACGTAGTTTTTGTCCCTGCAAACTTAAAGCCGATGTCGATCTTCCTATTAAACGGTTGATAGCCACTTGTAGTTTATTTTCTATGGTCGACATTTCGGCACCACTTACGAATATAATTAGGTCGTCGACATAGACAGAAAAATTTACCTTGGATGGTATGGTTTCAGTGAGGGTTTGCATTGCTATTAAAAATAGCGTTACGCTTAGCCCTAGTAGCACCAAATATTCTACAAATATTTGAATAAAAACATTTAGGAAATATCTTTAGCGCCACTCTTTTTAATGTCATACAAATGTTTTAGAAAATGATTTCTAAATATTTTTAAATATTTAAAAAATATTGAGATTATGTTTGAAGGTCCATATTTAATAAATATTTGATAGAGCTCATTTCAAAAATATTTATTTTTATTATTATCAAAATATTATTTCAAAATAAAATCTTTTTATATGTGACTACTGAATGTCATCGTCGTTCTCAGTTCCAAATGGTTTTATGCGTGACTTTGCTGTGGCCAAGAAAAGTGCAACTGATTTTTTATATCCACATCCGTAGCTGTAGACAACCATTTTCTAGTCGCAACTGAAATATAGATGAATTTATTTTATAATAAGCATAAGAAAATAAAGCAACTTATTGCCAGAAATGAGAATTGTAATAAAGTATGCACTTACCTAAAATTACATTATACAAAGTTAAGTTCATAAAAGGCAATTTCTTTTTTTTTCCTTGGCCAGAGTATCCCAAGCAGCACAATATATTATATAAATGTTATTTACTAATATCAATGAAACATTCAAATGTAACACTTTCATATATTAAAAAAATATTTTAGTTAAATATATAAAAAATATTTGAGATAAATTTTACCAAAATATTTCAAGTAAATATTTTAAATATATTTTAAGTAAACGTATAAAAAATATTTAGCGTAAATGTTAATATCATATTTTAAGTAAATATATGGAAATCATTTAAATTAATTGTTTGTATAAGGTTTCCCAATAATATTTTCTAAACATTTTAAAGTTATATTTATGCAACATTTGTTGGTCAGATTTTAAAAATAATTTCAAAAATTATTTAAATATGTTTTTATTATACTTTGAATTGTTTTTAAATAAAAGATTGATACGAAATCAATTTACAAAATAAACTTATTGATATTACAAAAGAGAAAAGTTACTTATCAACTAAGATTATGTTTGAAATATTATTATAAACACCCGTTTTACAAGTTTGATAACGTAAAATATAAATATGTATATCTACAAACTAAAAACTAATTTTAGTCGTCATTCAGATTTTCGCTTGCATTTGTTCTTCAGCCGAATCAATTCTGTAAATAAAATGTATTAATTTTGTAATCATAAGAGCATATGAAAAATCTTTCTCAACTCCTTCAGTAAATAATTAATTTGATAATGGGATGCATTTGTGTCACGAGCAAACTCATTTATCAATATAATTAAATCATTTGAAGTGTTATTAATGTTAGTACTTTTAAATACCGTAGATGTAGAAGAAGCATTAGTTTTGGATTCCGATTGATTTATCATTTCATCTGTGCTAATATTGAACCGTACATATTTTGTTTCTTGTACTGAATTTGTACCACATGATACGTTATTTATAGTACCCTTATCTGATATATTTAATAGGTTGTTACCAGTTGCCAAATGTAACAGGTTTATACCTTTCAAAATTTCTTTTTTGATAAAACGACTTTTAGCAACGCGGCGTTTAGATGACATTTTTCGTTAGCCAAATAAATGTAATTACCTTATCACAAATAATAAATACTACTTAAGCAAGTCTAAATATCTAACATGAACCCTAAATATCTAACATGAACCATGTGCTCCACGCATCAAGAAAAAAGAAAAACTTTGTGGAAAGAGCGTGATAAAGTACACTAGATGATGCAAATCAAATCCTATGATACAAAATTAAATAGATTACCTATTACAAAAAAATTGAATAAAAACATACTTACCCAACCACTGTTTATACTTCGGTCCAATATTGTACTTTTACTGGATCTTATTTGATTACTTCATACAAATAAATACACCCACTTATAAGTATCGCAAATTAATTGTGAACTGTAGTGATCGATGGTAAAATACAGAATGATTGAAATACAGGTAAAATCTTGGTGCATTTGTATTCTTTCTTGATGCGCCTAAGTAGGATTTGCAAAACAAAAGATTTGCCCTCGGCTATAAACTATGAGTAACGCTAGCACAAATATGTTTTTACTAGTTACCTGCTTAGGTGAAAATTTACGAAGAAATACAAGCAAGTTTGGACAATTTTTATTTGAATTCAGAGCGTTCTTAAACAATAAACGTAATTAATGTTAAATTTTTTACTACAATGTTACAGTGAATCCTTTATGAGAAAAAGTCAAGACATTTTACATCTGTATGTAATAATATTTTCTTAAGTGTTGCTTGTAAAGAAAAACTATTGTGTTTATAGTTAAATTACAAACAAAAAATATTTTTTTACTTATAAATGTAAAATAAATGCAAAGTGCGCATTATTTGTCTTAAAGACAAAATTTGTGATATTTCTATTACCTTTGTTAAAAACTGGTTATACACTGTAAAAATAATTGCAAATTTACCATGAAAATTTACTGAAAATTAAGAATATTACTGCAAACTGAATAGCAAACATATTTTTTTTATTATAATAAAATTTCTGTAAATGTAAATTTACTATTTAGTTTGCTGTAATATTTTTAACTTTTGGTAATAGTTTCCTTAGTAAGTACAAGAAGTACTTGTTTTGGCTCTCAAGAAGAGACTATGACCAAGCATAAGTCTGGGTGTTTAACTACGACGCGGTCTAAGCCGAAAGTCGCTTATAATATTAAACATAACAACCGCGAAAGCTTAAGATTTTATATTTATTCCTTTTTTATAATTATTATTGATTTAGTGGTAAAACTTTTTTTGTGGTGTAGTATGTAATTATCATAAAACTGCAAAAATGTTTATAGACAGTTATTTTGTGCTTTGTTATTACGTTTGTCTAAAATAAAGTTCAAAAATTTATTTTCTTAAATAAAAAAAAATGATTTTTTTCAAAAAGTGTGCGTTAAAACCATATCTATTGTAATTGTAATTTCCTTACATAAAATTATAAAATATACATTTAACAAATATTTTTTCTTACATTTTCGAAAATGCTTTAAATAATTATTTACTGAATATTTCTCCAATATATTTGTTTTTCAATAATTTAAAATATAAATATATTATTTTTTAAACGCTGTAGAATAATTATTTAAAAAAAAATTATATAAATATTTATTTTACATTCGTTATAAATATTATAAAACATTGTTATACCAAATATATTTTAAATATGAGTCTACACTTAAAAATATTTAACACAGATTTTCAACAGACAAATATTAGAATTACGTTTATATAATGTTATTGAAATATATGGTGCTGCTTGGGATAATACACCTGCCTCATTTGTGATTAATTTATTCATATGAGAATATACAATTTTTTGAGTGGTATTTCCTACTAATAAATATAACAAATGAGCCTGCAATACAGAAAGTTATAAACCGAAGAAATAGTTAAACGAACTCACCAATTTCTTAAATTTTCTTTTATCTGATTTTATTTCGGAATCGAAACTATTGATTGCATCTACGCTACCAAGAGGAATGTTGTTTAAAAAGTCGCCATCGTTATCACCTTCGCCAAGCACGTTCTCTGTCATAAAGTTGCTTAGCAATTTTTCAATCCTATCTATCTGAAGTGGCATTTTATTTACTTCAAATTTTAGTTCTGTAACTTGTCCTAATACTAAAAAGAAATGACGTGTAAACCATATAAATGTAATAAATAATCACCTGTTAGTGAGCCGTCTGAAGGATTTCCATCATGCTCAGGTCCATTTCTGTCTTAGAATTTTGTGGAATATGAGGTTGACTTGTATCTGAATTATTCCAGTAACTTTCGTTCAACTTTAGAAATGTGTTATATTGGTGATTGTAATTATCTGGTACAAACTGTGAAAAGTGAGCTTCAGTTGGTGGTTTGGCATTTAGATTCTGAGCATTTCCGTATGATACAAAAGCAGTCATACTTTTTTTTTATATATCGGTATTTTGAATACTTCGAATAACAAGACATTTTGACTTAATAATTTTCAATTAGTTCTAGAAATTAAGAAGTTATACAAATGCATCTACTGTTAAATATTAACTAATTAAAATTTAATAGCCAAGTATAAATGTTAAGCATATAGGTTACGTCTTATAATTATAAACACTTACCTAACTGAACTGTAATCGAGGTTACTATATTTTAAAGGCAAATGGCACATATCAGGTTCTATTCGGATCTTCTTTGTGCTACGAGCATCGACGAGCATTTCCTAGATTTAACCAGATTTAACCAAAAAAGAAGACTATTTGGCGCAAATTCGTTGAATTACAAATACGTACACGCATGTGCTGGTATCATCATCAACATTGTCAACTTAAAAAAATTATAAGTACCTACTCATGGTATACAAAATGTTTATTTAAATATTCTTTGTAGCAAGTAACAAAAGTATCAATACAAAATTACAATAAAATCTATTTCTTCAAAAAATCGATTGATTGTACGTGTGTAAGTATCATACCAACTGCATTTTGCTACATATATATTTATAAGTATGTCTACAATACAGGAAATGTTTTCTATAAATAATTTATCTATATATCATATAAAATATTTTGTTCCAAATATTTAATTAACATTTACCCATGCTTAATTTCAAATATTTCTTTACAAATGTTTTTTAAATATTTTTTTAACATCTCAAATATTTAACAAATAAATAAATATTTCTTAGATATTTATGAAATATTTAGTGCTACTAGGGAGAGTTGACCCTTGCGGAACACCATTCTCTAACTTTCGCACTAAAGACAGCTCTTGCTGTATTCAAACTTTTTCAATGACGGAGTGTCCAATGGCGGGGCAAATGACCGATTATACACGCGGGGCGGCGACTTCGCGAAATTAATATTTAAACAAATACGCGAAGGCGGAAACCTAGCTTGCAAATGGCGGCTGTAACGGAGGCGACACAAACTCGCAGGGCACCGACACGGTGTCCTAAAAACCTTATAGTATTCAAAAATACACACTGTTCTAGTACAGGTTTTGACGGTGTCCCAGAAACCGTATAGTTATATACCACTTGCAACTGTGCGAATATAAATCTTTGGCTACAAAAAACAATTAATAAATTAAAACAAATTACAAAAGCTACATAACTAAGACAAAAAGTATGACCTCGAAAACTGGATGCTATATCAACTATTATAAGTATTACAAAAATTACCTGGCAAAAAAATCAGAAAATGTAATACAAGTATATCGACACGAACGTTTTCACAAGGAGTTAAGACTATTTACGTTTTCTAGTGACGTAAACTGTCAAACTCATGAATGTTTGTACACTTTTTATATAATTTTTTAATCCCTAAAAGTCCCTGAATATAAATAATTTTGAATATCTACAAACATTTAAAAAAAGACGTAGCATGTATAAACATTTATAACTCATCTTCTTACGAAAAAAACTAATTTAATATTTTTTGAAATATTTTTATTGATTCAAGTCCTACTTAAAAGAAAAACATCTATTACAGATACCATATATCAGACATGTATTGATGACGACAATAATTTAGTGTGAGCAAAATCGGTCTTGATCTTGTAGACCGAGATTGCGACGATATTAGCAAGACCAAGATTTTTGTAAGACCACGTCTGCAAGAGTTTGGCAAAATCAAAACCAAATTGCTATTTTCTGATTTTTGATTGTTCTGGATAAAAAAGTGTATTATATTTGTAATATATTTCTGGATTTATCTCTATAAACAATGACTAGCAGGTTATAGTTAACAATTACCATTAAAGTTAATCCACAATAATATTAAATATTTATAAAATGTGTCCGTGTTGGAAGACATTTTTATATGATACTTTTCTTATTGTTTTTGCAAATGAACAAACATAGAGTGTAAATTTGCAACAACAACAAATTGAAAGGTTATTAATGTACATGTTAAAAGTTATAAATCTAAATGTTATACAATACAAAAAGAACAAAAACATATTAAAGAAACTCACTTGAAAATTAGAGAATTTTATCTAACAGTCTTTAAATTATCACAGTAGCTAAATTTTTAGACTTTTGCTCTTTTGAAAGAATATTTTCTTAAAAAAAGTTTTTTAAATATTTATTATTTTTTTTTATTTTTAACTCTTTTTAAAAACGTTATTACAAAAAAGTAATTAGTTATGTTTTTGTCTTATTTAAGAAGGTATTGGTTATACACGAATTCAGTGATGATTTTAGTTAATTGTCATAATTAAAACTTACTAATTTGTTCGTCATAAAACTAAACTCGGAATTTTGAGTTACTTATATTTCTACAACACAATATAAAAAAAGATTCATTCAAGTATCTATATGTAAAACAAAATTAGAGTTTCAAAGATCAGACAAGTTTTTAAAATAAAATTCTTATTAATTTTGGAGGTACCTATGTTTAAGGAGCTTTTTGGCGAAAAATTATGTAATAGTAAGTGCTAATGTGTAAATATGTATTTGTTGTATCGCTGTATTCAGCCATAATTAAGTAAACCATATTTTAATTTCTAAAACTTATCGATATTGATACTTTCTTGCACCTAACATTATTTTTTAAATAATAAATGTAACTAACACAATACTGATGATATATTGATGACAAACATTGCACTTATTTACGGTTGTTTTTTATTAGTACAAATAAATAAACTGAAAATTATTGGTTAATGGTTATTAGAACTTCAAATCAAAATTAAATATTTACGAAACACGTGAAAATAATTGTAACATTCCCACTTTATACATATAAAAATAATCGTTTTAAACAAATATTAGCTATGTGCGTTTGTTAATTGAGAAGTTATTTAGATGAGAAAGTAACAATTCTATATACGGTAAAAAGGTAATTATTTAACATTTTCTTTAAGTTAATAATAGGGTTTCTAAACTTAAATAAAATTTGGTTTTGATGTATAATAATTGATAGAGCCGAAATAACAACAAGTATTTTTTTGGGTTCGGGCGAGTATACATTTTATATGTACTTTTTTATCGTATTAAAGCATAAACTTGCATAACCTGAAAGATACATTTCAATTCCATACTATAATATATTTTTAAACTTGTAGTAAATGCCGAATGTATGATAGCAAAATCAGCTTTTCGC
Organism: Aquatica leii; assembly: GCA_035610365.1. NCBI lineage: Eukaryota > Metazoa > Arthropoda > Insecta > Coleoptera > Lampyridae > Aquatica > Aquatica leii. The sequence continues at coordinate 118,851,196 of CM069432.1, forward strand.
TAAAAATTCATAAATCCACTATTTTAGTTTTTACCGCTTGTAAGAAAAAATATACGACGTAACATATCTTTGTCCAAATAAGAGTACAGAAGGACGACACCATGAGACACATCACCAGATCGGCTGTTGCAAAGCATTTTTTGAACACTGAACACATAAAGTTTGACCAAACAATAATTTTAACCAATTCTAGTAATTTCTGAGCCAAATTATATAAGAAAGCTATCGAAATCAAGAAGTATAATAATTTCAATAGAGATAATGGCGTCGACCAAACATTAGCATGAAAAAACATGTTTCCGAAAAAAAAATTATGAATTGGGACTGTCATGAAGATTTTTCAAAATCTGATGTCTTTAGTTTTTTTTGTCAAAACGTCAAATTTAATTATTTTTGCAAATATTGTAAATTTTGTATATTGTGTTAATATATAACACGGTTTAAACACTAAAATATTTCACATTTCACATCATGACTGTAAAAACCTTAAAAAGAAAATATTTCGTACGTATTTATAACTGTATTACAAAACTTATAAATATAGATGCAAGTCATATAAAGTATTTTCAAATAGTAACACATAAATACTCATTGACAATTATTACACAAACTTATGATATGATCTCTGCAAATGTAACATTAACACTTACTGCACTTTGTTGTTAAGTTTGCTACCTACATATTCCATAGTCATATACCCGCTGATTTATGACTAGCTTGTTTTTCTGCTTCATTAGATCTATTATTTGATCATAAAATTAATAAAAGCGTATTGAATTTTTTAACGTCATTGTAGTGCTAAATAATGAACTTCACAAACTAAAAGTAACTTCTTGCTTAGATTTATACACATCAAGAAATAGCAAACTAATATATGTATGTTTTTAGATCTATCAAAGTTTTCTTAATCTAATCTTTTTCATAAACGTTTTCTCTTTGTTTTTTTTGTAGGTATATTTTTCCAAATAATGAATCCGTTGTATAAGACTAATGTTTTTTTTCTCTTTTTCTTAGTGCTGCGTTACATACTTTCATTCTTTCTTATAAGAATCTTCTGTATTCTTTTTCTTCTAACAATAAGACAGCTTTGTCTAAGCTAGAAAAATGTGCTAGCTTTTATAACTCTTTCATGAAGACATTTTTTAGCTATTTTGTTTTAAATAAACAAAAATATTTTTTTTACATTTGGAAAACAGCAAACTAATAAAAGTAAACATGTAATTTCAATTATATATAGAAATCCAACAAGAAAAGTTAATTAGCCTAACTCATACAGTTAGAAACTGTAGGTATTATACCTATTTTGGCTATTTAAATTTTTGTTAAAGATTTAAGCTTTTAGTACTAACCCTAGTAGCACAAAATATACGTAATATATAACATCTGATAAATATTTAAATGTCACACTTTTTTATACTGGCCATTTATTGTAATGTTATATTAATAATTTATATAAAATAAATATTTTCTAAATATTGTTTATAAATATCTTCTAAATCTGTTTTTAATATATGGCAGACATTAGCTGTAAATGTCTTCTCAATATTTGTTTCTAATATACGGAAAATATTACTTTTTGTATTAAATGTATTCACTATTATTTGTCAGATATTTGTAAAATATATACCTATTACATATGTGTATGTTTGCAAATGATATTTAATAATAATAAAATAATTTTTTTAATTGGTATGAAATATACCTACAAATGGTTTCAGTTTGAATTTTTAAATAAAGAAACTATAAAAACACATATTTTTTTTAAATATGGCTTACAGAAATTTCAACAGCATTATTATTTCTATTTATTTAATCACTTTAATAGAACATTTACTATATATTGTAATGTTTGTTTTTTTACCGACTAGTATGAATTAATAAAATTAGAAAAAAATTCAAACATGATTAGTTTTCAAAGTGCACAAAAGCATTTTCTTGGGATTGCTATTCAAAAAATAAGGACAATACTTAAATAAATTTCAGAAACTGTTTTTTGCATGTATTTACTTATATATTTTTTTTAAAATGTATTGTTTATTAATTATTGACCATAGTTACGTAAATAAAAACATTTCTTTAGTTTATTTTTCTTATTAGTGATGTCTGTTAAAATTTCTTTAAAATATTTTCTGTAAACGTCGAACAGCCAATTAAGCAAATATCGAATTTAAGATGTACTCGCTGCGTTAAAATAAATTATTTACAAAATGACTTTTTGCTTTTCTATATTTAGAAAACATGATACAAAAATAAAAAATAAGCAAATTAATAGACACTTACGTGATTATACAATTACGTTGCACTAAAACTCGATATATAAAAATTTAAACTTTACAAACTGCAAACACGATATCCAAATGCAAATTAGTAAAGAAAACTTTCCTTATTCTTGTTTAGAGTCCATATAACTATCTCTGATCTTAGTACCCAAAATCAGGTAAATAATATACTTCTTAAGATGTTCAATGTTGCAAAAAATTCTACAAAATTGACTAAGAAGTACTTCTAAAATCATAAATACCTAGTAGTAATTTTACAGCAGAATTACAATACCTTGTCAAAAATTTCTTTGCAAATGTAGTTTATTATTGTAAAATTACTATTTTTAGTTATAACGCAATTGGTTTTTATATTCAATTCAAACGCAATGTCTCGAATTTATATTCTCCTTGTGTAATTTTTTAAAAATTAAATTGCGTTTCTTATACAATTTTTAACAGATTACATACTATGCTTTTGGATTACTTTTTATTAAAATATACGCACATTAAATTAATTTTTAAATTAAGCATATTTAAATCGTGAGATCATTGTGTTAGGGTTTTTAGCAAAATCAAAAAAAAAGGTTTAAGGAAAATTTTTAACATCTATAAATACGTAAACTTAAAAGCATAGTCAAAAATAACCATAAAAATGTTAGATACTGATTAAACATAAATATTAACTCTATATATAATTATACTATATATTTTATGTCAGTTAAACTTTGAAAAACATTTGTGACTTTAAAATACACGAACGATATTGTGGGTACATATTTTTATAACACTGTTTTTATCTAGTTTTACAGTATTTAGAATACATTTTCTACACCTTGCAATAAGTATCTAGAATTAAAATATTTACTTGCTGTCATGTAAACCTTGAAAAAATTTAAATGATTCTAAAATATATCAATTATATTGTACGTTTATGTTTTTAGAATATTAGTATTATACATAACTAACATAACAATATCAAAATTATATTTATTACACCAAGCCATATTTAGCCGACTTTAAATACCTATTGTACAAAGATCATTAGAATATTATTCATATATTTTGTGCTGCTAAGGAAGTTACTTTGTAAAAAAAAGAGTTTGGTAATGGGACAGAATGACACTGAGAAAACTGTTGTTTTACAGATACATTTTTTTAAGAATTTGATTCGATTTGATTAATAATAATGAATTCATTTAAAAAAACAGATATTTTATTAGTGTGCAAACAACACGTCTAATAATTTTTGGTAGTTTAAAATACAATTAAAGGAACAATGTAAAATTTGTATTTTAGATAAGTTAAATTTAAACGCATTCTTCTTAAACATGAAATTTATATATTAAAAATGTATTCAAAACTACTTTTTCATTCAATATTTTATTTTTTTATTATATTTACTTTTAATTGACTTAAAACTGTATACTTACTTTTAAAATAACGCAATTTTTATTATATAAAATATTCGCTATTAATAATTTTTTTACATAAAATATCTTTAAACAGGAAACAGATACATCACAATAGCAAGTTACTGTAAATTCAAAAAATTAAAGTATTATTTGCAGAAATAGTAATAAGAATTAAATTATAATTATTAAATCACATTACCAAAATTTGGTTAAAAAAATGTATTAACAGCAATAAAAAAAGGAAAAACATTAAAAATTAAATTGTACTAGGTATAACGGTTTTTTTTATTACAAGTGTTGCAAATAAAAATTCTAGTTTTAGATTCATCTTAGTTAACTAGTGCAAATGAAACGGTAAATCTTATGTTTCTATTTATTTTGTATATCGACACGGAAAGACTGTCGAACGAGACAAAAAAAATAACGCTGTATTTGTTTTGTGTATACATTGTTCGAAAAATATTGACAAGTGTTTAAATTTTCCGCTAATCTATTTAATATTTACAATTGGCAGTAGTGATTAAAAATTCATTGACATAACGTGAAAAAATTGATTCTTAGTTACGTATTGTTCATATTAAATTAATAAAAACTCCTAACAATTAATATATTACGTGGGTTGCTACTTAAGTTTTGAGATAACAAATAAAAACAAATATTTATAATCGGAAATGGTTTTATTGTATTTTAAAATATTCTCCATTAAGATCAATGTACTTTTGCATGCGTTTGAATTATTTGTCAAAGCACTTTTTCCATTCCGATTGAGGTATATTTCCAAAACATGTGATGTGTGAGAGCTTGCGTTGTCGTGATAGAGAATGATTCGTATTCTGCGATTGATTTTCCTGATTTTTCGAACACTTTTGGCAAACAAATGCTGGTGTGCCATTCAAAACTGAACGTTCTACGTTGTTCTAATAGAACGGTAGCGACTTGTCCAGTTATTCCGAAAAAACAAGCGACCATTTACTTTAAAGAGTTTCGTGCGCGAACAACTTTTCTTAGATTTGGCTCGTCTTGAAAGATCCATACAGTCAATTGTTGTTTAGTTTCCGGTTTATATGCATAGATCCATGATTCGTCGCCTATCACAACTTTATCTTCGTCTTTTGAAGCACCGCCATTGAATTTTTTCAACATTTCTTTGCACCAATCGACACGAGCTTTTTTTGAGCGATTGTAAAATTATGCGGTATTCAACGCGAACTAATTTTTTTAACAGCCAAATGTTTATGCAATATTGAATCCAATCTCACGGTATGTCACATGACGATCTTGCAATATCAGTTCACCCACAGCATCGATTTTTTCTGGCACAACAGCCGATTTTGAACGACCTTCACGAAATTAATTCTGTAGCGAAGTGCGGCCACGATTGAATTTAGAAAACCAGCGAAACACAGTGGCTCAAAATGGTGCTTTATCACGAAAAGTCGAAGCGAGTTGATCGGCACACTTAGAAATAGAAAATCATCGCACGAAAATGTTTGCGATTTAATTCCATTTCTTGACCAAGATGAATGTTTCAAGTATTTGTAAACAACACAAATAGCACTCGTATGACAACACGTTCTGAGTACGTTCACTTTTAAAAATGTCAAATGCCATATCTCAAAACTTAAGTAAATAACTCAGGTAAAATTGAACAATGTTATGTATTATAATTACCCGAATATTAACTAAGTGAACATCTAATATTACGCTACTTGTGTTAAACAATACGATTTTCAGGTTAAGCAAAACTAAATGATAAGCATTTTTAACCTTAAAAAAATTTATAATGAATGTCAAATGTTGAATTTGATTTGCCTTTGTTATCATAGCAACTTTGATCACTCGCACGTTTTTTTATTTTGGAAAATTTTTATGACAAACTAATAAGGCATGCACGGCATATAAGAACTATGCCTAATGCATATTCTGATAATCTACGTTAGATGGGGAAATTGAAACCAAAGTTTAAATTTTTGTTACTGTGGCAAGCATTACCCCGAATTGTTGAGATGCCTTAATTGATTTCAGGAAGCTTATCGCTTCTTGCTTTTAATTAATACTATAAAAACGAGCAATTTATTTGTAGTAACTGCGTGTATATGTATCAGTTCAATTTGTAGAAATTTTAGGGGATTTATGTGGGATATGCTATTAGCTAATTACATATTCAGAACAAATATAAGTACCCTGTTTCTTATATGATTATTTGTATGTAACAAGTTAAACGGTACGCTTTGTTTCACTATTTGTGCGGTCACTATAAGCTCGTGATAATTGACAGTTTTTGTTGTATTTACCAACGTTCATTTATTTGAATGTAATTTTAAAGTAGTTCTTGCTTATGTGTACAAGACAGTCGTGGTTTTTCCATTAGGGCATTTGGCCAATGACCTTTCACAAAAATACTAAAAAACGTTTTATTTTTAATTTTATTAAGTAAGAACGCGTTTTAATATTGAAATGACTCTTTAGTAGTATTGACCACCAGCCGCGATTGCTACAAGGTGTTGCCTAATTTAATAGATCTGTATTAATTGTTGCACTGCGATATTTGTTGCCGAACCTTTATTTGTTATATATTTTTTATTCCATTCGTTTTTATCCACTTCTGCTATTGAAATAAATTTATTTGTTGTAATACTTGTGTTTTTCGATTCAGCTCTTGACAGATGTAAACGGGATCTGTACTGTATATTTCTCTTATTTTGGGTGCTTTTTTAATTATTTTATAATCAGCACGTCGAGGATAGCAAATATTTATAAAATATGGATAATTTATGCTTAATTTAAATAAAATACAATATTAATTCTATCAAATTTTAAATATAAATAACTGCGACCCAAATGCAATTGGTTGTAGAAAGTATCTGGTGCATATGTAATTACTCAATTATCAATTCAAATCACACAATTATTACATCTGAATCACAAATAAAACGAAAAACTAAAAATAACTAACGACGACACTACTAGGCTACTGACAACCTTCTGGCAACTTTCTTGGTACAACACTCTTCTAAAACCACTAAAACAACTGCGCGCCAAATTTGAAAGATTTTCAATATTAACCGTTTGGCACTACACTAATTTCACCGCTAAATTCAGGACTAAAAAAATGCCCTGAAAAATTGAATGCGCGCGTTGAATTTTCAAAAACAAAAAACAACAAAATTATTTTCTGACAATTCTATTTAATAAATAGGCTTAAATGAAACACATTAAAGCTATTTATTTTATATACATATATCTTCTTGTAACAGGTGATTGTTAAAGGAAAGGACATTGCAATAAAAGTATTAAAGCATGTCAATACTCAAGGTTTTATGATACAGTAGTAAAAGAATATTACAGTTATTTTCTATGTCCATTAAATAGTTTAAGCGTATGCACAAAATTATCAATATATTTTTAGTTATTATTATTACTTGAGAATAATTTTGTTTTCTTTTTTCTTTTTGTAAATGCCATACTGTTGGTAGAGTTCATTTCAAGACTAAAGAACCGCTGCGCAGAAACCAATTTTGTTCCGAATGTCAATGCACTAGCTAACCAAAAAACGTTTGCACTTTTCATACGGCGTTTGAACTGTCCACATTTATTCCACTCTTTTTCATCTTTGTTTTATATTTTTTTATATTATATTCATCGTCTTGTATGCATTCACTTTTTAGTTCAATTAAGGGTAAACCATTACAGTTAATGTACATCGTTTACAGATGATGTTTTTAGTTAGAATTTATTTCGCATGATCGTCAAATTCCGTATTTATCCGACGCGCACCTCACGGTTCTTTAGTCGTGAAATGATCTCTATTTATGTATCGTTTTGGTGATTAATGTTCATTTGTTACTAATTTGTAAACACCGATAAACTAAATCAGTTTACTTACTTTTAAGATAAACTTTCACGAACTGTTAACTTGTAAAATTGACAACTGCATTCCAAAATTTTTAAAGGTTAGTAGCGACATTTTAAAGCAGTTTTATTATTACCATACACATTAAAATGTGCTAATTATTAGTGTACGCAAAAAAATCCAGTAAACATGCTTTTTCTGATAAGTAATGTATTGATAAACTATTAAATCATACGTACTTCTCGCTAGAGACTACGCTAGATTGTCTAGAAATTGAATTTACATTTATAACTCATATTCGCATATTTTTTTTTACATACGGTGCAAACTACAACAGTAAATTTCTGATTTTCTATTCAATAGCGATAAGTTTGTATTCTTCATTTAGTGTTTTAAATTTATGATATTTTGTAATTTAAGATTGCAGTTTACTTTTCGCTTTTTTGTTATGAGCGTTTCCGCTACGATGAAAATGTACATAGACAGATGTATACTTCCCTGGTTTAAAAAAATCTGTTTTATGCAGTATTCAGTTTTAAGAAGCAGCTTTTACTCAGAATTTGTGCTTGAAAAAGACAAAAATTATTTGAATTAGTTTTAAACAATAGTGAAATATTTAGTTTTTATTTATGCCAACGGAAAATCAGGAGAACAAAAATTTATACATTTTTGTACAACATACAAAAGTGAAAACTTCATTCATCATTAGCAAAATTTGTGGGATAGCCATATTTTAGTATAACTTAATATGTATAAAAAATAACTATAGATAGCTATAACGGCGGAGAACGTTGTAAGTTGATTTTACACCCGCTTAATAGTTTTGAATAAAACTGCAGTATAAAACCACATCGTAAAAGCGATTGAGAGAAAACCAATGTTAATGAAATTGTGCAAATGGCACAACAGTAAAATACTGTACGGTTGTTTGGGTTTATCAACAGTAGGAGACACGCTCTAATGTATTTCCACAATTGAATTAATAAATCTTATAGCTTTATATTTATGTACAACGAGGATAACTATTAGCAAAGTTTGATGCCAAAGCCAATTCAAAGTATAAGCTAATATATAAAGAATAACTGTAAATAGCTGTAACGGAGTTAAATAGTTTTGCATAAAACTGCAGGATACCACAACATAAAAAACATTTAGGATACAGCAATCTCAATGCAATTGTGTAAATGCGACCAGAGTTAACTACAGGACGGCCGTTTTCTCCTTTTGGGGCTCATCAGCAATAAGAGACACTCTAATGTATTGAAAACAATCTGAATTTCCGCCGTTAAATCATGCATTTTACACGATGCAAGTAACTAAATTTTGTTACTTGATTTAGTAATTTGAGACTTGACACGTGTAAATTTAGGTTTTTTAGTTGCAATCTATTCATAGATAAGCTCCTTTAGACATAAAAATTTAAGAATGCAGTTTTACGTTCATATCATTTAACTCTTGTTTTTAATGGGGTTCACTATGATTATTATCATCAACCTGCGGTTTTTAATACATGTTATTTTAATAAGTATGTTACATCGTTAACAAAGATGTTGGTACTACATTAGCTGCGCAAAAAGTGATTGACGTCAATTTTAGCTGAACAAAGCTATAATATAATTACAGCCACAGATAAAATTCAGGGGTTAATAAAAAAAAATCGATTTATGGTCGGCTTCACTTGATAAAAAGCAGCTCGATTTATTCCAGTGCATTCAGAAAATTATGGAAAATGTATCTAGTTACAGTGCTACAAACTTTGAACACGTTTTTGCAGACATACAAGTTACTTTGCTCAATTTAAAACAACAGTTCTGTGAATATTTTCCCGAAAAATTTCAAAACAGTTACAACAGTTGCAGATGGATACTGAATTCGTTTTTATCTGATTCCGTTCAACAAAAAAACTTATCCAAGTATCTCAACTGAAGGAATGTTGAAGCTCGAATTTTTTTCCCATAACCCGGACGAGTTGGCAATACACATTCCTTACGAATTATACACTATACTTTTTCTACGACTCTATATTAATTTAGTAATTATAAAGTTAAACAGAATTTTACGAAAAAAAATAACGCAGAAAATAAATAAACTAATTTAAAAATTTCTATTGGTAATACGTAAAATGACAATAAAAAAATTATGTCAAAACTTGTAAGTATTTATTTTATGTCAACTTGACAGCGTTTATACAATTAGTTATCTGTTACTTTTATTTTATTCTTGTTTTTTTACTCATCTCTAGTTAAAGAAATGGTGAGTATAATTTACTTGCTTTAAAGGCATGCAATTTTAGTTAACTTCAAATCATTTAGTATTTGAATTTTTTTAATACATTAATTTCAAGCATAACCTAATATGAATGAGCTAGAATAGTTTGAAAATTACTAATGATTCAATGACAAGATTTTGCTTTTGCAGCCAGTAAGTAAAAGAAATCTATTCATGCGAAGCCTGAATCGTCAAGTTCTGAAAAATGTTGATATGTGATAGTTTTTCCTAGAAGCTTCAACCAAATAACATGTGAATGTGACTTACAAAGCAAATAAGGTAAATTTGTAAATGTTTAAAGATAATTTGTAATTAATAGGTGTTATTTTTAAGAATCAAGTTTTCCGAACTAAGAAGGTAATAAGAACATCGTAGTTAAAGAATTGAAAAAAAATACCTTTTAGAAAATGCAAAATAGTTAATTATTCTAATGAATCAAATATGCTGTAATAATTTTTACTGCAAAGTTAGTTTAAATATGAGAAATTAATTGTTAACAAAACATATTGTAGGTAAAAGAAACAAGCGATTCAGTGCTTTTGCTTATAATTGCATCTAAATATATAATTTTCTCAATGTATAAACCAGTGGTTTGCATTAGTCTTGTAACAATTGATTGTATTTATGTTTATCTTGTGTTATTTATTAAAACGTAAGTCCAAAGTGTTTGTGATTACATTTTTAAGAAGGTAGCGACAATGTGCGAATACATTATTTTTACAAGATTATAATATAATATGTAGTAAAAGTATAGATAAATACTTATGAAAACTGCATTAACATAAGGATAAATAATAACAAACAGATATCAGGCATGTGCGGAACAAACATTTTGATATCTTGCAACTATCGGTGAATGCCAAAAGATAATTGGATACTTCTGAATTGTCATGCAGTTTAAAAAACTGATAAATGTTCTAATAAATACTAACTTCTTTAAGTTAACTTGAGCCTATTATTATAAAATGAGTAATTTTATTTTAATGATTAAATTACTTAATCTGTTTATAACACTGCAAAAATCTGGTAAGATACTGTTAATATTTCCTTCCCATCAAAAGAAAACCCTGCAAGAAAATAAGTAGTTGGGTTGCAAATTAGAAGTCTTTATATGTTCGAATTACCTTGAACTTCTAAAATATATTTATATTTCATTACAAGAAAGTCACCACTAAACGTCAACGTTTACGAATATAACCTAAAATATGTAATTTATAAAACACTTATTTTACGCTATAAACTAATGCAATACCTTATACATGACACTCAATGATTTCGTTTTCAAATTTCATAATTTGTGATGCAGAGAATATTTGTAAAAGTCTTCTAAATTATGTTTTCATAATTCACTATCCTGTACGTTAATAGGTTTGACCTGTACGGAAATGGCTTTAACCTGTACGGAAATGGAATTAGACAATCACAATGCACAACGTTGCCTAATCGCAATTAAACATACAATGTATCGTATTATCTGTTAGTCGTAGAAAAAACTAATTTCCAAAAAACAGGCACATGGGTTTCATTATTAATTATATATAAATTATAATATTTGAATTTATTTATTTTTTATTTTTACGGACTTATTAACGTTTAGTTTTATGTTTTGTTTGATAATTAATAAATTTTATTATAATAAAAATACATGATTTAACAAAGTAGTATTTTCGTCTTATTTTAGAAATAACTGGCGACCCTGCTAGTACCTCATTGCGACCCTCCAGGAGGTCGCGACCCACACTTTGGGAAACACTGGTTTAGAAGAATGCAGGCAGTTATTAGAATTCTTATTTTAACAAAAGAACTATATTTTTGTATTATGTTTATTTTTTTACAATTTTTTAAATAAAGCTCAATATTGGTTTTTCTTAATACAAAGTGTTCAAATGATAAAATTAATGGTCATACCTATGAGTTTACTATTAATTTGCAACCGCATAAATATGTTTTTTTATTTTTAGGATTCGATATAATGAGCAACTCGGAAAAACGACAAAGCACCCAATATTTTTTATTATGTAAACGGGTGTTTAATATTGCTGGAATCTATTTATACAAGTCTAATAGTATCAACGCAACATTATGCATAATTAGTTATGTTTTATTTTTTTTTCTTTGTGTTTTTCTTTTTGGAGAAATGCTATTCAATGATCATAATTTAATGGAAGTGATGTACACGTCCGGATATATTATTAGTAAGTTCTTAATAAATTATATATAAAGTTTAAAACATTGTTTTTATAGCTTACATTAAAAATATGGCATTAATTTTAAAAAGAAGAGATTTGATTAAAGTGTTTGATACATTTGAGAGTGGATTATTTTTACCCGACTTTAACAGAGGTGGAGTTAAAGAAATAGAATTAATTAAGAATTGGATTGCGTATTTAAATAAAGTGGTAAGTAATTTATACTTATTCTTATTTTATTTACTTATTTATTTATTCAGGAATGTACATGTTTAGTTTTGAAACATTCGCAAAGTTGTTTTCAGCTTCGAGAGCGTTCACGAAGTTATTCTCAACTTCTAGAACGTTTGGAAGAATGTTGAAAATTATCGGGATAGATAAGAGACATATAAAAACGATTTAAAGTGAGCATAGGTCTGTTATTCGAAAACAGAAGTGTCAAAAAGATGTTTTAGTAAATAAGTGATTAACGCGTGTGTTCGAGATAAATATAACGGAGTCAAACGTACGTGCTTTTAATGTTAACAAATGTTAGTTTTAAGATAAACAGAAGTTATCCGCGGATATTATTTCTCGAGTGATTGTAATATATAAATAAGTGTGTTTTTCTTAAATATTGTTAGATTTAATTAGTTCGTGTAGTTATAAAAGTGTACACCCGGAAGACGCTCTCATGTTACTGTAAAAATTTAGTTATAAATAAACTAGATTTAAAATTTGTTACATTGGCGTCAGTGTGGAGTCCACGGTTTTAAGGTGTAAATACAAATAATTTAATCTTGCTCCCGTTTTAAAAACATTGTATATTAAGCACGTGTCCGCGTGAGTTTGTTTATAGAGTGTAACTATAGTTTCAGTTCGATAAAGAATCGCCCGTTATTAAAATTTAGTGTTATTAAACTTTTTATTCGTGTTTTAATTTATGACGGTAACGCGTTTGCAAGTAGTTAAAATGGATTCAAAGTTATTTGAATTTCTCGAATTTATAAAAAATCGTCAAGAATCGATGAATAAAAGTATGGAAGAAAATTCTAAAAAACTGGAAAAAAAGTGTCCGAACATTCCAAGAAAATGTAGGAAGATTCTAAGAGTTTAAAAGAAATAATGCGAACGAGCATAGAAAATCAAATTAAAATTGTTTCAAGAGAAAACCCAAGCAGATATGTTAAATTTGCAAATCTATGAATAACAAAATACAAGCAGTAGAAGATAGAATGAAACTGCTCGAAGAAAGAATTAACCAAATGATTTGCCAAGGTAAAGAAAACGTCGCGAGCAAAAATTTATTAATGGACCATCTCAGAGAAACCACTCACAAGTTTAAATTTGTACCAAATTTTGATGGTAAAATTCCATGGTCTACCTACTACAAGCCGTTTGAAGCCGCAGCTACAGCTAATGGTTGGAGCAACAAGCAGAAAGCGACGTCTTTAATAGTGTTTTTACGTGGAGAAGCCCTTGGAATATTACAAACTGTTCCTGATCACCTGCAAGAAAATTACAAACTGTTAATTTCACGTTTAGAAATAAGATATGGAGATGCTTATCTTCAACAAGGGTACCAAACTCAAATTAAAAGTCGGGTTTAGAACGCTGCCGATAGTCTTCAAGAGTTTGAGGCTGACATCGCATTGAAGAAATAGTGCGAAATGTATTTCAGAAACAAGTAGCTCAAGGAAGAGAAGTGACGTGACGGAACTGCGGTGAAGTGGGCTACATACGACAACGCTGTACTAAGCTCAAAAGAAGACTAGAAGAGCGTCTGGAAAACTAGAGCAAGTCGACCAAATGCGGCAAAAGTCGACCTCAACTAGCCATGCCCCGGAGATTACCATTCTAATAGCATCGCCTAGGGAGCAGTTGCATAGCATTTATTTCGATGGCAAGATCAATAAAAGAAGTGTTCAGTTACGGGTTGACACGGGAGCGACAAAAGCTGTTGTTCATCCTGAGATGTTATTAGAAAACGAGGCACCAGTAACAGTACGACTTCGAACGGCTACAGGCAAAAGAATATCTACCCACGGACATGTCAAAGTAACCATTGGTTTGTGAAATGGCAGCTGACATCACGAAAAAAGTTATCCTAGGAAGGGGCGTTATAAGAAAGGAGGAATAAAAGTGTGGTAGTGGCACGCCTGAATCAAAATCTTTGGGTAAGCTACATTCGAACGATTGAATCAATAAAAGGCAACTTAGTTGAAAAGAGAATAACACGATGCCAGTAGGGATCTTCAATATCAACTCAGATCTAGTAACGTTAAAAAAAAAGACTGTGGTAGTCCAATGCACGCCAGTATCTCAACTTGTGTGAGATGCGTGAAGTCTAACAAAGATACCTCGCCGAAGAAGTGCCCACAACATCTATTGGACATTTTTACCTCCAAATGCCAAAACTTTAACCAAAACCAGCTGGCTAAAGTTAAAGTGTTGATCCAACAGTATCAAGATGTGTTCGCACTAGAGGGTGGTTCCAAAAAAAGAAATTACGTAGTGAAACATATAATTAATATCGGAGACGCTCGACCGATACGACAACATCCACGTCGACTTTCTTTGACGAAAAAAGAAGAAGTCGAACAAATACTTACGGATATGCAGAGAAAAAGCGTGATTAAACTTTTAAATAGCCCATGGGCGTCCCAAGTAGTACTCGTAAAGAAGAAAGATGGATCAACGAGATTTTGCGTAGACTACAAACAGCTAAACGGCGTGACCAAAAAAGGACAGTTACTCTTTACCAAGATTTGACGATACGTTAGACACTCTGTCAGGATCCCAATGGTTTTCAACGTTAGATTTAAAGAGTGGTTACTAGCAGGTAGAATTGAAATTCAAGGATCGTAAAAAAACAGCTTTTACGATTGGAACTAGGTTGTGGCAGTTCACTGTGATGCCCTTCGGTCAATGTAACGTACTCGCAACGTTCGAACGTTTGATGAAGACCATCTTGAGCGGATTGTCTTGGAAGACGTGCTTGGTTTACCAAACGACATGATCGTGGTTGAAAAATTGTTAAAAAAACACTTAAACAACTTAAAAGAAGTGTTCCAGGGACTGCGTGCCACGTAGAGCAAATCTCAAACTGAGCCCAAAAAAACAACACGTATTTAAGAAGGAAGTACTAAACCTTGACCACGTGGTATCTAAAGATAGAGGAAAGACTGACCCAAACAAAATCCGCACAGTGCAAGAATGACCAAGAACAATTGACAAACATCGGTTCCAAAGTTTCCTTGGGTTGTGCACCTAGTATAGACGATTTGTACCCGGATTTGCTAATATTGCCAAACCGTTGACAAAATTGATTTTAAGTTATCCAAGAGAAGATGGAAAATTTGTTCTGAATACCGACTCAAGCAATCTGGCCATAAGTCCAGTTCTTTCACCGGTTCAAGATGAACAAGGAAAAATCATTGTTTGTTTTAGCAAGGTTCTGTCGAGGTCAAAAAGGAATTATTGCGTGACTAGGAGTAAACTGTTAGCAATCGTCAAGCCCATAGAACATTTCTATAAATACTTGTATGGACAAAAATTTTTACTGAGAACGGATCACGCCGCTTTAAAATGGTTACCCGGAAGGACAAGCAGCAAAATAAATCAAGAGATTGCAAAAGTATGACGATGACACAAATCACCGTGCCGGAAGCAGTCATCGAAACGCTGATGCCTTGTCAAAAAGACCATGTCCGACTTACGCCATACCCACTCAAGAAGCAGCTACAGTCGCAAACTTATTAGTGAAAAAGTTTCTCTGCCGGTTTGGAGTTCCGTTGAAGTTACATTCCGAACAATGCCGCAACTTTGAGTCTGGGCTGTTTTAAGAAGTTTGCCGACTATTGGGAATTAAGAAAATTAAAACGACGCCTCTCCATCCCCAATCTGATGGCGTGGTTAAGCGGATAAATCAAACAATGGGAAAGTACTTAGCCAAAGTAGTATCCGAACACCAAAGAGACTGTGATCAGTACTTGCACCTTTTCCTAATGGCATACCGATCATTCTTTCACGAAAACACAGGCCAAACACGATCCTGTGTCATGTTCGGTCGCAAATTACGACTGCCATGCGACCTCCAATTTGAACAAAAATCGGAAGAAGTTGCTGGAAAAGACTATGTCAGTAAACTGACCATGAAGCTAGACAAAGTACATGAGGCAGTCCGCACGCACAAATTGCCAACAACCAAATAAAGACCAGATATTACGTCAAGGCATAAAATAGTGGTTTCAACTTGGCGATATGGTGTAGTTGTACCTCTAAAGAAAACGTGGTTTGTCGCCGAAGCTTCAGAGTCAATGAGAAGACCCTTATGAAGTCGTGCTGCGTATTAATGACATCATATATCTTATCCAAAAAGCATCTAGAGACAAGCCAAAAGTAGTCCACATCGGTCGTCTAGCCCTGTTTGGTGGTGATAACCACAATACGCAAATTCAGGTCCTAACCAGAGTAATAATTAGCAGAACCAGAAATCAAGTCAAAGAAATGGACTTCGAAAAGTTATGGGCATATACGAAGGTTCTGAAATGGTTAAGTTAGGAGTTACTACCGAGGAACTACAAGACGTATTCCAAACACGAAAAGATTACGCCATCGCACATTGCGTGAGCAAATATCTTGACATGTCCAGAGGGGTTGCAGTCGTATATGCTGACAGACACTTCGTTTTCTATCTGGTCGTCAAGAAATACTTACGTAGAAAATCTGTGGTAAACAATATGGAATCTCAAGAGAAATGGAGTTCCACAATATTAAGAAATTGGCAGTACCCCAGCTTGGTTGTGGCTTATTCCTAATACCACATCTTACTTTTAGCAAGGTGGAAACACGTTGAATCAAAAAACCGCTGGGATGCAAAATTTAAACAATCAAAGATTGATTCTTTTTTTTAAGACCTATATTGTAATACTTTTTTTATAGAAACTATTAGGTATTTTATTTCAAATATATTTTTTTGTTTTTTAAATAGATACATATGTATGTACCTACAAATATATTTTGCGTTTTTGCCTCTCCGTATTAACCGAAATTTCAGTTATCCAAAAAAGCTCCGGTTCCGGCTGTTTTGGATGATCCGGAGTCTACTGTATTTAATTTGTCTACATGTTGTTTTTATATTTAATTTTATTATTTACAAAATCCATATCACTAATTCTCTTTTTTTAATTACATAAGTAATGTATTTATTTATGGATTTAGCTTCCCTGTTCTTTAAATCTTTATCACCAACAGATACCGAGTTATTTTAAACAAATTTATAAATTTATTTTTGTTAATGCATGGAAGTGATTAATTCTATGCTATATATTTATCAAAATTTTAACATAATTAGATATAAATTGAGTGTGTTTTTCAAGATTTGAATGTAATTCAGTCTTCTACTAATACAAAAACGTCAAAAACACATTTATTTGATGAGTTTTTGATATTCTGTATAATATGCAATTTGAAATTAACCTCTTCAGGGCGGGTGAGCAAAGCTTAGGTTTTACTGTTATTATAGTCATTGTATCTTGATTACGATTGCAGCGTTATCTCGGCGTGGACAGAAAGCTCAGTTAGTGATATGACGTCATATGTTTTGCATTCGTCGAATAAGTGAGTTTATGTGTGTTGAGTTAGAGATATTTCTATGGTTTCTATTGTTTAATTCCTACCTTCTATTGTAGTTCTTGAGTTATGATTTAAATCTTTCTTTTCCATTTTTTTAACTGTGCGTGATTTTCTTTTAACTTAAGATTGTAGCAGTTTTATGTGGTCATTGCAATTCAAGCTTTATTTAACAAAAAAATCTTAAAAAATTGTGACTGTTACTTAAATTTTTACGTTTAGTTAATTTATTATGTAAAAACTATCTGGTGTAGTCATATTTACACAATGCGGTCATAAAATCATTAACTGAACCCTTGCAAGTCATACTTACAGCATGGTTTTCTATTTTAGGTAGTTGTAATTCCGATATAAGCATGAACGTGTCTTTGCTTAAAATTTTTTACTTCCGAAACACAATTAAAATGTATTATACATTGAAAAACTATTGTAAAAAGTCGATCTGTTTACGCACGAAAATGTTTAAAAACGGTAGTGCAACAGGCATTACGCTACGAATATTTTATACATTTTTTTCTATTCAGACAAATTTTAATTATTGTACTAATATTGCAGTACAGTAAGAATTCGTAAATTATTTATAGACGAATAGATGTGATAAGAAAAAAAATTAAATTTAAAAAAAGTTATCCCTAGTAGCACAAAATATTTCGTTAACAGTGCGTAAATAATAATATAATATTTTGCCTCTTTAAAATATTTACAGATAAAATATATATAATGTATATATTTTCCATGCAACCACATAAATTATTTTGTGAAAACATTACGCTAAGATTAATATAATAATTGTGTAAAATAAATTTGAACAGAGTTTTAAATAATATTATGTATACCTATATTTAAATTTTATCAATGTTAGATGTTTCTAAAATATATTTGGTTCAGATTCAAAAAATAATTTCGGAATACATTCAACAGAAAGGATTTGTAAAATATTAAATAAAGTTATTAAAATTTTCAGAAAGAAATATATGCTCGATATATTTTGTCAGCATATAAACATTGATACGCAAAAATATTATTATTAGTATATTTTAATAATAATTCGATCTGTAATTTTAATATGATTTAAGAAGATAAAATAACCGGTTGTTAAGTACAATATCTGTGTCTAGACGATCTATTTTATATTATTTTCAGTCACCTCCAAAAATGTTTAAAATAGGTACATATTATTTAGAAGTTTGTTAAGAATCACTGCTTCGGTTTTTTCGTAGACTTCTTTACAATACGATTCAAATTAATTAATCATATAGCAACTGATTCTAGTAAAAAAAGGGATTGCTTTCTAATTTAAAAAATCTCAAATAATAAACAATATTTAATAACTAAGCAGTTTCTATGAAGTTTTAATTTTAGTCGTACAATTTATTTCAAGTTTACTTTTACTTTTGCTATTGAGTACCAAAGTAAATCCCTTATTCAATGTTTTTACTAAATGCGATATTATAATCTTTTTTCAAGGTATTTAAGAAATCTTTCTTTGTTTCACAAATTGTTAATATTTATAGTTGTTAAAAGATTTAAAGTAGCGTGCGCTATTATATCCATAGTATTCTTTTATCAAATAATTAAAAGTTTTAAATTATCAAGTGGAAATTCCACAAATACTAATTGTTATTTATACGTCCTCGCCCATAATCTTCCGTTTTTGGTCGTCATTAATAATATTATATTACACTTGAAGTTTGTAAAAACAATGAAAATTTACTAATAATATGTTTGTTATTTTATATTCTTTTTTTTTTAAGAAAAATATTCAATAAAATAATTTTTTATTTCAGGTGATTAGTTAGACCGCGTTAGTGCGATGTCACTACATTTAGAAGTATAAGTACTAGTGAAAAATCTTAGCGAGAAAAGTGATTTTTGAGTACACTTCGCTTTAAAATGATTCAATCACTTCTTTTATTCTTGTTTAAATACCGAGAAAAAAAGCATTAATTTCAACCACATCTATTTTATTTCGACTGTTACAGCTAGTTATACTTAAGAGTTATTTTTTTTGCTCAAAATTCTTATGCTTTTAGTTTTAAATGTGGCGATTCATTTTGACCACGTGGTGCGGCTCAACTTGCCTTTCATTCTAATAGTTTTATCTGTGCTTTTACTGGTTTTACTAAACTCTCAGTGGTTAGTGCGCCTGTAAATACATCAGTTAGTTAAAAAGTGATCATCCGAAAACAATTCAAGGTAAGTTGTATGTATTAAATGCAATAAACTATACTGTTTTATATTATTCTTAAACTATTATATTTATTAACATCGATTTACGTAATTTGAATCATCTTTGCAATTTATATTCAACATAGCGTCGCGTCCATAATTGAAAATGTAATATATAGCTCCAAATTTTATATACTGCTATCTATTTATTGCAATCCAACATAGTACAAACAAAAAGTTCCACAAAATCTTATTATTTTTATTACCTTCTTAATAGTTACAATATTATATTAGTAGTAGTGCATAATAATAACTTATTCACATCCAATTTAAATTAATGCTTTTTTTGCAAGTCTATTTCGTATTTATTTTTTAGACAAACTAAATGTTATTATTAACTTAATTAACTTGTTCAGCGTTGGTTTATAATAATAACCATTTTTTTTCTTGCATACCCACACAACACAACAAGGTTTAATAAACATTTTTTAAATGTATCTTGCAAATATTGTAAACATGCATAAAATATTTTTTTAGACCCTTTAATGAACATTTTATAAATATTAAAAAATCACCTTTTAGGTAGTTTATAAGACATTAATACAATATTTATATAAATATTATATATACATGCATTAAATACGTTTTAAATGTTTTATAAACCTAAAATTTTTCTTTTAAAAACCTTTTATAAAAACATTGAGATAATATTTTACATATCCATATATTTATATATTACATAATTTTTAGTACAAAACAATATTTGAAAATACAATAAAATAATAAACTACGAACTATTTAAGAATATATGATAGGATATAAAATCAGTTCTCAAAGACCACTCTGCATAATATTCTAAATTCAATTTTTAAAATCTCACTTTTTTGTTGGTAAGCACGATGTTTAGCTTGAACTAACCAGTCCATTATGGATTTTATAATCGCATCATTGGTCGCATCTTTTGTAGTTTTGTTTAAACATACAGCTTCTACAATATAAATACTTATTACGTTACATATAAAAAAACTTTAAATCTTAAACTTACTTAGTATCCCTAGTAGAGCAAAACGTTTCTAAATCATTTACATTTGTAACATTTTTAATACGCTTAAATGGTACATTAAAACGTTTATAAAACGTTTTCAAATCAATGTCATACTGCTTCAAAAGCGAATCCGAACATTGTTTTTTAGACGGTTTTTGAAGCGCACACAAATCGATTTCAGGATTAATACCAAAATTGGGTGAAAAATTATTGCCTAAATCGTGTTTGTAACATTTTCAGTTAGTTTCCACTAAATATTAAACGTTGATGTCCAAAATAATTTACGTAACGTTGCAGAATAATACACAGTTATCATCTTTTAATGTTTCTAGAAACGATTTACACGTACATTTTTTGAATGATTTGTATTTGTATTTCCAAAACTATACATATGAAACCGCTAAACTTAATACAAAAAGCTATTAGATAGCTTTGTTTTTTGACGATTCAGTATTTATCCATTGGGACCAAATAGCGAGCCAAACTCGTGGTATGTAACCTTTGCCAAACGTAGAAATAACAAGTCTCACTCGTGATACTCATTATATTTTTTGGTTGTTTATAAAGCAATATATCAAATGACGTTTTTTATTCGTTAAAAAAGTTCAATCGGCCGTCAAGATCAAGTTCTAGCAAGTTTTCCTATCCTATATTTTGAACGCATAATTGCATTATTTTGAAATTGAACTTTATAATCGCTGCAAACCCCGCCTGTGTAAACGTTCCAAAAACATTTCAAAAAATCGTTTTTTGATCGTATACTTTCCTTATTTTGGATTTAAACTTAATAATCGTTTCAATGCTATTTTAAGAAACAATTTAATAAATTAAATGAACATGAATAAGTAACGACTCTAGTTATCATTTTTAGAAGTGTTTTAAAACATTTCAAGAATGATTTAGGAAATGATTTATAGAAACATTGCAAAGGGCGGACATTTATCAAATTTGAGACAAGTGTGAAACGATTCTGGTATATTTCTTTATTTCATAAAAATCGTTTTGAAAATGTTGCAGAAATGAATTTTTCTACTAGGGATAGTTTGAGCTAGTTTTAGTTCTTTAAAGATTCTCTTCTTTTTTTTGTCCTAGCCAACTAAATTTTGTACCCATTTCGTTAGTTAAGGTTGTGTACAAAAGTCTTTTTGTTAAACGCCCTACATCATCTCCACCACAGAGTGAAAGCCGTTTTGATAATAATTCAAAATGTTCATCATTTTGTAAATATTTTTCAACGTCGTCCAACGTGGCGCCATCGTTGATAGGAAACATTTTGATAATTTGGTCAGTTTTTTTTTAAAAATCTTTATTATCCAACAGTGTTGTTTTCGAGTTATTTTGTTTTAAAATCACTAAATCCTCAGTAACGTCTTTTAAACAGCTATTAATAATTGCTTGATTTCAAAGTACAATTCTATAAAACTCTGAAAGATTAATTAGTTTCTTAGCCAAAAGCAAAAATAATACAATACATACCTTTCTGCTCAATGCACAATGTGTCAAAACTATTTTCAATTTTACTCAGTTTTTGAATAATTTTACAAGTACTATCTATAATTACACAAATACATTAATTGCTCGTTCTAATTTAGTAGTGACAATAAAACTTACCATGGTGTGGTAGAGTAGTAGAAGACTTGTACGATGTGATAGGATTACTTCTATGTGCAAGTAGTTCTGCTACCTCGGATTGTTCTGTAACAAAAAATATGAATGAACACAATTTGTTAAGATTTCGCACCAAATAGATTTTAGATTTTTTTAAATTAACTTCTAACATTAAAGAATTTTTAGAAAGTATTGAACTTGCAGTAGATAAAAACAATAAAATAATATAAATGCATTTAAAATTATTGTTTACTTTCTAAATTGCCCACTTCATTTGCGAGTGATGAGAAACAGCTAGGTAATATTGGAAAATTAATATCATTATGCGAGTTTTCTGCACAATTAGAAGCAGAACTGGTATCAGATCAGATTCAGTTGTGTGTTTTTTTTTAATACGATGACCTTTGCCCAATGGTACGTTGTCCTGTTCTGAACCTGACAATGAAATATCATTTTTTTTGCTCGATTGCACTTCAGTTCTGCTATCGAATAATCATCTGCAATTAAATGATACAGTAGTGTTAACTGGAATAGTATATAACAGTTTTACCATAAGATCCCAAAAGTCTAATTTGAAATAGCTTCCAACTACAATTTGGGCTCTGCCTTTTACGAATTGCTTCGTAGGTTTGCTTTTTATTGTATGATGCGGGTGGCCAGAAGCACTGTGAGTCTTCCACAAACCAAATGTCTGGAACAACTTCCACAGAGTCATCGTCCACAATATGTACAACAAGCCAGCAATCGTACATGCTCTAAAAAATCAAACAAAAAAGTTAGTCTTATATATGTAATAATGGAAAAGCTACGCTTTTATTCAGTTCTTTTGTGAAAACACATAATTTAGTTTTAATGTCAGATATTTTGAATACTGTTAATTGCCCAACATGTTGAATATCGATTTCATAAATTCCGAAATTAGAAGAATCACAGGGTAATGTATAAAAATTGTTTTTTTTAAAACTTTTCGCCAATTAAAACAATGTTATCTGTTAAATCACGTAAAATGTTACACACTCCAACAATGTCACCACTGAACATTTGCACATAACAGTCAACAACATTCAATTTGATTGTATATCCTTTTAAAGTAATTTGTTTATGTTGATTTTTATACTTTATAATTTATTAGCACAGGTCCATCAAAATGTTCTTAAGAACATGAAATGCTTAGATCTACAGTCTTCTTTTTAATAATATTGTTGTTGGACTCCTGTACCCGTTTCACTACTTGCTGTAGTGTCTTTTCGTTTTTTTTAATAATTTTTTTAATTTTTTGTCTAAAATTTTCAAAACCAAAAGCACTAAAATTGTCTAAATTTTCAAACCTTCTAACATCTTTTGTTATGTGTAATAAATGATGTACATTATAAGAAACACCATAAATTGTTTCTGCTGTTTCAACAAAGATTTCATTAGTTGATTTGCATATGTAAGTATATCCTTTTACAAAAACCAAAACTACACAAAATTAGAGCCACATGTAAAGTTAAGAAGTTATGATAAACTTTCAAATCTAGAATATTTTTAAAAACTACAGGTCCTATATACAATAATCTAAATTCTACAGCTGTAAATCTTTTACAGTTCTCAATACGCCTAGTTTTCCTTCTACAGAATTCTAATGGTACGTTGTTCCTTATATTTACTAAATGTTGAGAAACTTTTTTCTATCTGCCTATATGGTAATTTGTGCGGTGGCTTTCCAAAAATCCATTCAAATGATTTATGCGTTAATAATTTTTTCATGACACCTAAACATATTAGATGCACATAATCTAATGGAACATCCTTGATTACATCAAATTTTGGTAAACTAATGAATGGGGATATAGCAGTGTGATAACCTTCATCTTGTTGTAGTCGCAATTCCTGATCTATGCGCACCTCAAATGTAGGTTCTGGAAAACACATTATGTTATTTACTAGTTCACCTTCTACTTTACCGCGGTGACAAGAATAATAAGCTGTGTGACTCTTAATGCAAAGAACATAAGATTTTGCAGGCACGTACAAGCATTTTTATGCTAAAATCGTATGTCTTTTCACCTATAATCATACCATGGTTTATTAAATCGGTCACTTCACTAATAAAATCATGTAGGAATTCATACACGTTTTTAGGCCTATCTTTTATCCCATAATAAATTAAAATTTATTTTATTTTTAAATTAACCGATTCTATGCATTGATGACGGAACGAAATTAAGAGGATTAAGATAGTACCTTGTATGCTATAATAAATCATAGATACCATTATATCATTTTCTTAAGCAATAACGTTATTTTCAGTGCATTGCATTGTTAGTATAAAAGACAAACATAATTAAACAGTTTTTTTATAATTTTCTTTAATCATTAAATTTTTTTGTCATCTGTCACTTTAAATAACGCGCCGTAATATTGTACAGTAAGTTTATTAAACACAAAATAAACACCATAAAAATTAGATTTTTGAACCAATTTTTGTTTATTGTTATCCAAAAGTAATTTTTAAAGACAGTATCCTGCTTATGTAATATAAATAACTTACTAAAATTTCATTTTCTGATTTTGCAGTTTATTTTACATTTAACATACGTATTTGGAAAAAGTTTATGTATAAATAATCCACGAACGTTTCTACTAAATAACTTGGTATTTGCAGGTTAAGTAAGAAGTAAAATACACAATCTAATTTTTAGATAATTGTCGATCAATCAACACCTACTAATTTGACAAGAAACATGAACCGTACTGCGTTCTTGGTTCTTTAATTAAAATTTACCTAAATAGAAAAAAATGCATAAGAAATTTGTAGCGTAAGATCTGTTAATGCACTCGTCTTTAAACATAGATTTTTTATACTGATTTTTCGATGTATGATTTATTTTAATTGTGTTTGGGTGTATAAAATTTTAAATAAGAAGCTAATTTTAGCACGCCTATAAATCTATAAGAATTGCAACTACCTAGAGAACCCTAGTGTGAGTATGACCTGCAAGAGTTCAGTTAATCACTTTATGATCCATTCTGTAAATGCGGTAACACCACATAGTTTTTACCCATCATAGGTAATACCTAAAAGTATAGCTTTTGTTGTCTAAATTAATTACTGTGATTTAAACATATAATTGAAACGATAACATTCGTTTTGTTATACTAACAAAAAAATGTAAAACTGTTTTTGTACAGCATAAACGGTAACACACACCGTTTTTACTGTGCATTTAAAACCACTTGCAATTCAATTTTTGTCTATTGACTTATTCTTTGTTTTTTATTTTTTTGCAATGATCAACAAATTGCACAAAGATAAGTTGAGAAAAATGACAGCTGCATTCAAGTTTTTTCTAATTAGAAATTGCTACGCAGTGTAAACGGTATGCAAACCCTTTATTTTCGGTTCTTTGGATAAAATCTGTTACGTGTCATACGATAGTACAACAATAGTATAAATGTTTTATACAAATGCTACTAAAATTTTTGTTTGAACATTGTCATTGTAGAAAACTTAAAGTAAAATATAAAACATACACCTAACATATATTTTTTGTTTTAGTGTCTACTGACTGCGCCTATTTCTACAATTACAACAATTTCCGGTTTTACATTTTGGATATTTAGCGGATACTCAAAGCTACCGTTTGGGTTTTTTTTTGAAGTTATAAACGTTGAAGTAACAGTTTTAATTCAAACTTTAAGTTATTTTATTTTGGGTACTGGTTATATCATAACGGATGTTGTAATTTTTGTAGTATTGGGTCATCTAAAACTTCACTTATTAAATTTACAACATTGCATTAAAAATTTAATATCAAACAGCATTAACGATACATACGTACATGTAAGACGTTATTTGTTTAAAAATTGTTAAGTTTATTGTTGATACTTTTTAGAATAACCACGTTCCGTACATCAACGAACAAACGGTGGAGTGGAAATATTTGAAGACGCGTTTAAAAGAAGTAATTGTATACCATTCTGCTATTCTGGACGTATCTAAATTAATTGATAACACATTTTGTATAAGTCATTTAGTAAAATTTATTTGTTTGTCATTTTTGCTGTGCTTGATCATATATGGAATATCTACAGTAAGTATTTTTATATTCTATAATCTATACAAAATAGAAAATTGCATTCATGTGCCTAGTCAAACAAATATATTTAAAAACAGTTGAATAAAAAAAATATTCTTTTAAATTTGCTTATTTTTTATTGTACGAGTGTAGACATTTTTCAAATTGTCTATAAATTCTTTACAATTTTTTAGTACTTGTAATCATTTGTAATTCTAATACGGTCTACTGCTGTAATTAGAAATGTGTCGGTATTACAGGAACGGTTTCTTTAGAGCGGTATTTTTATATCGCGATTTTGTTCCGTTCCACAGTTTTTGAGTAACAGGTTCCAGGCTTCTATGTTCTTTAACCAGTTAAGTTTCAGCACGTTTGTAGTGTACAGCACAGAAATAATATCTCTTGAATATAAATTGATAAATGGAGCAAAAATATGCGTTAATTTGAGAAAGTTGTACTTAAAAAACGTAGAGATTTGTTTAAGATTTAAATTGTAGGGATGAAGAATTGGTTAGTAGACTAAAGTAGATTTCAGAAAATAACAACATTATTATAAATATATATAATAATTAATAAATAATTTTTTATTTTTTATTTTGAATAACTTTTTGTCTTCAATTGAGATCGAAAAACGTCAAGTAGCAAAAAGCAAGTATCTTTCCCATAAATTGGATAAACTGTTAAAACGTAAAGTAATCGTATTCAACAATGTTTTATTTTTTTTCTTAACTGTAACAAATTATAATTTTCAATATTTACACGCATTGTCAACTAAAAGTGTTGATGAATTAATAATTGATTGTAAAAGTGCAAGGATACACTTGGTCTGCAACAATATAGCACCAGTAAGTATTTAGGAAATGATATTCGCTAGTTAGCTTTTGTGTAAAAATTTCTTAAATACAAGAAAACTACGAATTATATATAATTAAATTGGTTGTTTATGTTTTTTTGTTATTAAACTTAATTGTCAAATTTAATTTATAAACTAATTGCAAGTTGTGTTTATTTACTTGTAAATTTAAATACCGCTGAACATTACGTTTTTTATTTATACAATAACAAATAATCAATTTAAAAAATATTTTTTTTATATTTAAGAACCTATAATCTTAGAAATGACATTAATACAATTATGATAAAGACGCATTAATGTACCAACAAACAAAATTTTAAGGTTTAAATAAATCCACTTATTTAGAAAAAGTAATATTAAGTTTACAATTACAAAGGTCATTAAAAAGAACAAAAGCAATCAAAAAAATTTACCTTTCAAAAGTATGTCGCAAGTTGATCTTAAATTACGACTGTAATGCTATGTAATAAACTGATACTCATATTCGTTAATTATGCGTTTATTATACTGAAATATTTTGTAATCATATGGAGCAGAAAACTAATAACGAGTATAACCTCTTTCGTTTTGAATACATTCCTCTAACCGTCTGGGTATAAATGAAGTGATTTAAGTATTCCACACCAATTGTCTCTCAAGCATTTTGAATCGCTGCTATTCATTTGTTACGATTTTCAAGCATGAAGATGAGACCTCGTTGTTGCTGAATGGTACGAACTATTCGTCCCCCAATATTCTCACGTTAAAATCGGGGCTTTTCGCTGCCCAAGGCAACACATTTAGGTTATTTTCTTGTAACCAACGATGAACTATCCTTGTCCTGGCAAGGAAAAAGTGTCAAAACCATTGTGTTAAATTAATAAAAATAAAGTGTATGATATATATCTTATGTTAAAAATTTAGTATAGTAAAAATTTTCTAGTATAAAATTTATTCTCGGTACGCCTACTCATTGTTGTTGGACATGCCATGATTCCAAAACACTAATGGCTGGTTGACATTGTCTGGTGAACTCTAAGCGATTTTGTGTACTAAATTTAGCATTAGTGGTATTTAGGACATTATATGACGTAATGAAATAATTGCTCTTAAAAAAATATGCATTATCTAAGTATTATTATATCTATTAATAATAATCCTGTGATGTTTTCAAATCTACTTTAGTCTTTTAGTTATTTATCTTGATAATCAAACTTAATCTACTAACCAAATTTAAATTTTCTTAAAAATGTACGCTAAAAGGAGTGCATTGCAAACGTAAACGATAAAATAATTTTGCTTTTTTAGTAAAAACAACCAACACTTTGCAAAGTTTGGTATAATGGACAATAGGTAGTTTACCTGAAACTATTTGGAGTCTGTAATTGATAAGGTTACACCCCATTTAAACAACTAAATTTTTATATTTGCACACAGGTAATGTCTTGATTTTTTATTTGACTGTACCTGGTCTAAAAAACTAAATACAACTGGGTGTTAGAAATTAAATTTGTATAAATTCTATTCCTGTTATCTCTAATATGTAACGACAAACAATTAAATTCTCTATTGTTTCTCTGATTATTATTGTTAATGAGTCCATGTTTACTTTTTTTTATTGCGTTGAAACAGAAAATAACCTAATCTAGTGGTCTAGTAACAAAGATCATTAATTTTAAACGTCAAAAGTAACACTTCTAATGAAAATAAACATGTGATAAAAAAATTTGGTTTTCACATTTTTTTGTCACTGGCAACTGCGGAATGATTATTATTATACCTATATATAATATATATATTATGTTAAACGTCTATATTGAATAAACCATATACTATTACTGCTTAATTACTATTTTTCACAAACATTGGTTTAAAAAACTTAATCCGAAAAAACATCAGAGGCAACTGATTTTACAGAAAAACGTCAATATAGAAATTCGTAAAAAATATGCATACAAATTCTGTATAATAGATTAAATCGTAGCATATACATGGTCGTCTGTTTGTCATAATGGTTTGTAATTGTACTGCATTTTGTTTTTTGATATGAATAGGCGTTGCGTGCTACCTTAAAACCGTAGATAAGCATTTGTGATTTGTAATATGTTTGCTACACAAAACTACAAACATTTTAGAACAATCGTTCCAGAGTAACTGTTACTTTGTACCACGACTTCATTGGAGTAGTTGCAGTTGGAACTGTTTCACCCGTGGTACGGTTTACTGATCACTAGCCGTAATAAATACAAACAAGCATTTAGAACTCACTGTTTGCATTTGACAAAAATTATTAGTAATAAATTTAACTTTTAAAAAATAACAAGAGAAAAACCGATTAATTTGTAATGGTAACCTTTATTAATATTTTAAATTAACATTAGATTTCATATAAACTAATAAAAATATGAAAATAAAATGTAAACATAAATAAGTGAGGGCAACAACTATTACATATTATTGTAGTTTTTTTCTGGAAATGTTGTTTACATACAACGAGTTTGCACTTTTCACATGTTTCGGAACATTTTTTGTCATTTGCTCTTGGACATATCTTACAACGACCTCTTTTTGTGTTGTTCTGTGTCTGCCAAACAATATTTTTTTACGTCGCAAAACAAATAACAATTAAAAAATTAGTTATATATTAGTAAACATTGTTGAAAGAAACTCCTCTAAAAAAGTATTGGGACAGTTGTAAAAAAAACTTAAGAAAAGACAATAAAAACAACACGTCTGGGGTCAAAAAAGACCCCAATGGTAATCGAAAGGTTAAAACACCCACTTCTTACGATTTATTTTGTGTTATATACTGTACCGTTACAACATATATTATGCTCAATATTTTGCTTGTAACTTTCATATGCAAAGAAATTTAATGCGACTAATACCCATAAGAATAAAATAAAATGTAAAGAATAGTTAATTGAAAATATAAGAAGTTATTTATAATATCGCCAATTATTAACAGATTACGGGCCCATAATTGCTGTAACTATAACCGTAAAGTATTAACTTTATAATACAATATGAAAAGCGAGTTGTTAAACGTGACAAGACTAGAAGATAAGGATAGCTGGACTCAATGGAAGTTTCAAATTCGAATAATTCTTAATGCTTATGAATTGTTTGAAGTAGTTAATGGTGAAGATACAAAACCGACATTGGTCAATAATCCAAATGTAGAAGTAATTGAAAACTATAACAAGCTACTTAAAGAAAAATGACGCAAAAGCACAGAAAGTAATATCAACAACATAGGTAAGAAATCAATGCTTTTGATTATGAATTGTGAATCTGCTAAGGAAATGTGAACAAAGCTAGTTTCAGTGTATGAACAAAGATCATTCTAGCTTACACCTTCTCCAAAAGAAATGTTATCATTATAAGAAATCTGAAGAAGATGATATTGCTACGCATATTTCAAAACTTGAAACCTTAGTAACTCAAATAAGTCAAACGAGAGAAAGAATTTCTAATTCCATGCTTATGACTAAAATATTAATAACTTTATCATCTTCATACAATCATTTCGTTAGCGCTTGGGAATTTACACCAGAAGAGAAACAAACCCTGGAAAATTTGACATCTAGGTTGATTATGGAAGAATCCAGATTGAAATTGCAAATAAAGTTGAAGATGTCACTGCGTTAGATTCGAAAAATATTGCATTACAAAATAGTTCACATGATAGAAATCGACAAAATAATCATCGCAAACAAAATGTATGTTACTATTGTAAGAAACCTGGTCATTGGCTAAAAGATTGTAGATTTAGGTTGAAGAAAGAGAAAGAAATAAATGAACGAAAACAGAATTTATCTAAGGATGTATTTATTGGAGGAAATTTTTAAATACAAAATGATGATGCAAATACTTGGTATGCTGATTCGGGAGCAAGTGATCATATGTCAAATCAACTACAATGGTTTCGTGATTTTAGAAAACTCCCAGAACCTGTGCCAGTTCGCATTGGAAATGGAAGTAACATTAATGCATATGGCTTGATTTTATTCAAGGATGATTATTCTCAACAGGAGAGTGTATTTTATGGCAAACAAATCTGAGGATAAACTAAAATTAAAGGAATATCTGTAGGAGATTAAAAAAAATACTGGATATGATGAAAAGGTAATTCGCAGTGATAACGAAACAGAAATCGTAAATCACGATGTAGCAGAGATCGTTCATAAACATCATATTTTACATCAAAAGACGATACCGTACACTTCGCAACAGAATGGTTCGGTTAACCGTAAAATGAGGACAATTATGGAAGCAGCTCGGACATTATTACATGCTAAATAAAATGGATAAGGAGTTTTGGGCAGAATCAGTAAATGTGGCTGTTTATACAATTAATCTAATCGGAACGAGCTCGATTACAGATAAAACGCCTTATGAATTATGGTATGGAAAACCCCCAAAGACTATTCAACCTTTAGAACAGAAGTTTTTGTTTATATCCTTAAACAAAAAAAGTATAAATTAGATTCAAAAAGTAAGAAAGGATTTTTTGTTGTATACGGTAATGAGACAAAAGGTTAGCGAATATAGATTCCAGATGAAAGAAAAAGTGAATTGGCTAAAGATGTCATATTTATGGAAGAATTAACGTTAGATAACAAGGACTCGAATTGAAAAGGATTCTAAAATTTTAAATCAGACTAAGAACGAAGAAATAGAGAAAGAATTGTTGTGGTTCTTGATACTGAAAGAGATAAAGATCCTTCTAGCGAAGATGATGTAGTTATTGAAGAAGCTTTGGAAATACCTCAAAGAACATTAAGACCGCAACAAAATTTAAAAGTACCCCTGCGTTAATTAAATTATGCAGAAGCTTATATGGTAGATACTGATGAACCTGTTTTATATGATGATGCGATAACTTCGGATAAAGTTGTGAAACGGAAGAAAGCAATGATAGAAGAAATAGAATCACTATTACAAAATAATACCTGGACATTAGTAGACGCACCTTTAGATAGACAAATTATAGACAATAAATGGGTTTTTTAAACAAAAAGAAAAGCTGATAATACAATTGATCGATATAAAGCAAGACTTGTAGTGCGAGGTTTCATTCAGGTGTATGATATAGATTATAAAGAAACTTTTAGTGCGGTTGTTAAATTTATTTCAATCAGAATGATTTTTGCAATAATTGCTCATGAACAGATGAAAGTAGCACAGTTCCACATAAAAACAGCATTTTTGTATGGCAATATTAATGAAGAAATTTATGTGAAATAGCCTCTAGGATTCGAAGATGGAACACTTAAAGTCTGTAAATTACAACGAAGTTTAAACAGGCTCCTAGATGCTGGAATAAAAGATTTACAGAGTTTTTACAGAAATTTAATCTAAAAATGAGGCAAGCAGATCCTTGTATTTTTATAAGTAAAAGAAGAAACTATAAATTAATTCTAGTAATATATGTGGACGATGGAATTGTTGCAAGCACAGATGAGAAATGTATTGAACAACTGTTAAGTTACATAAAACGAGAGTTTTCAGTACTTCATACTGAATTAGATTATTTTTTGAGTTTGCAAATACATTTCACAAATGGAAGTATTTTTGTTCATCAAGAAAATTATGTTAATCGATTGTTAAAAAGATTCAACATGACTGATGCAAAATGTGCTCTGGTTCCTATAGATCAATTACTATTAAAAACGACTGAAGATGAAGGAAATTTAAATGCACCTTACCGAAAAGCAGTTGGCTGCTTAATGTATCTATCAATGACTACTAGAGCAGATATCATGTTTTCAGTCAGTAGTGTTAGTCAAAACTTTAGAATTATCTGGATATAGTGATGCTGAATACGCTAGAGATATAAATACAAGAAGATCTACTACAGGATATGTTTTAAATCAATGCTTATTTCATGGGTATCCCAAAAGCAAAGAAGTGTGGCTTTATCAACCACTAAAACAGAATACGTAGCAGCGAGTGAATCAGTAAAAGAATTGATCTGGTCAGATTTATTAAGAAATGAGTTATTAGTACTCGACAATGATGATAGTTCGCCAATATTATTCATCGATAATCAGAGTGCTATAAGGCTTATAAAGAATCCAGAATACCATAAACGTAGTAAACATTGTTGCGGCAAAACACCAAATTTAATATTCTTTAAAAATACATTTATTCAATGCACGTTTACATTTCTTCTTTAAGTTTTTGTGGATATTTAATATTTAAACAACTAATCTATAACTCATTCTTCTTCGACTTTTAATGCAAGAATGCAAGTATGCCTCCTACCCCTGGCGTTTACAAAAACGTCCCTCAGGCTAGCGCAGGCGTACAAGCTTATTCAAAACTTTTAAAAAATAAAATAAAATGTAAATAACATTTAACATAATTCGCCACCTTGAAGTAACGTGGACTTCAACATATACAACCAAATGATAATATGCCTAATTCTAATGTATATATATATATCTACCAAAGTGCAATAGGTAATCAAAAACACAAAACTAAATGTATAAATCAAATTAGCTATTTAAGATATAGGTAACACGCACAGCTTGTTTACCGAACGTTTCACACTGCTTCCATTAGAAATAAACAATTTCACTGAGCGCACTACGCCATCTGATGCTCGATACAGTTCTACAACACGTCCTAACGCCCAATTGAGAGGTGGCATATTTTCTTCTTTAATGAGGACTAAGGAACCTACGTGTAGTAACTCTGGAAGACGAGATTGCCATTTGATTCTTCGTTGCATTTCTGGAACAACTTCTGAGCTCCAGCGTTTCCAAAAATGTTGTCTTATTAACTCGACACGCTGATAGAACGATAGACGGTTTTCCTTTATAAATTGTAAGTCAGGTTCGGGGATAGCAGTTAATGATCTGCCTATTAAAAAGTGACCAGGAGTTAAAGGACTGAGGTCGTTAGGATCTGAAGATAATGTTGCTAATGGCCGAGAGTTTAAAACAGATTCAATTTGCATCAAAACCGTCATTAAATCTTCGTAGTTTAAATTGGTATTTCCCAAAACCCGTTTTAAATGCATTTTGACAATTTTTATGTTGCTATCCCAAATACCCCCTTGATGAGGGGAACGGGGTATAACAAATTCCCATTTAATGTTTAAAATTTTAATTTGTGGGCTGTAAAAATAGATATAACTCTTTTAAATGATTGTGTGCACCAACAAAATTTTTTGCGTTATCGCTAGTTATGGAAAACGGTTTTCCACGCCGGGCGATAAATCGCTTAAGTGCAGCTAAAAATGATTCCGTAGATAAATTTGTAACCAGATCTAAATGGACAGCCTTGGTCACCATACAAATAAATAAACAAATGTATGCCTTTATCAACTTTGAACCTCGTGTTTTTCTATCTTTAATTAAAATTGGGCCCGCATAATCAAGGCCAGTGTTATAAAAGACAGGTGTATTTATTTGCAAACGTTTGAATGGCAAATCGCCCATAAATGGGTTATTAGAACTTGGATTGACTCTAAAACATTTTAGGCACGAACGAATAATTCCTTTAGCTAATGTTTTTCCACTTATTGGCCAATAATGTTCTCTGACACATGCTAGTAACTGCTGGGCTCCACAATGCAATAACTTATGATGAAACTCAAGCATTACAAGTTTGGTAAAAGCATGGTTTTTTGGCAAGAGTATAGGAAATTTTTTATTGAAACCAAATGAAGAATTTTTTAAACGACCTCCGACTCTTAAAATGTTATCTTTATCCAGAAATGGATTTAGAGGTAATAATTTTGAATGCGAATATAAAACTTTATTAGATTCCAACAATTTTATTTCGGTAAAAAATGTTTCATTTTGGCAGCTTTTAATTAATAAATTTAACGAAATTTGTAGTTCCTGCAAGGATAAACGACCTTTAATTCTAGATACTATACGAAGTTTTGAATTGGTAGTAAACCGAAGCATCCATGCCAACACTCTTTGAAGTTTTTCTAAAGATGAAAATTTTGTGAATAAATTGAAATCTTTAACAAATGTTGTTAAACTAACTATCTTTAATTCGGTACCTTCTGAATCTATTTCATTAATGAAATTATAAGGAAAGAATTGTTGATCAGAAGATAAAAATGATGGTCCGTACCACCATAGTTGGTTGGACAAAAGACTACAAGTAGTAGTACCTCGTGAAACAAGATCGGCTGGATTATCCGCCGATTTAACATGATGCCAAGCATGTATCTCAAATTTTTCTTGAATAAAAGCTATTCGGTTAGCGACAAAGGTTTTGTACCTGTTTGGCGCTGAACCAATCCAATTAAGTGCAACAGTTGAATCAGTCCATAAGTAGATCTTATTAAACTTTATTGTTAAAGAAGTTTTAACTTTATGCATTAGTTGCGCTAGCAAAACGCAAGCGCATAATTCTAATCTCGGAATTGATTTTGTGTGCAAAGGAGCCACACGAGATTTGGTACATAAAAGTCTGCTTATAATTTTCCTTTCATGCGCTATAGTCCGGACATATATGCATGCACCAAATGCGACAGAACTACTGTCAGCAAAACCATGTAACTCTATAAGCAATGGATTTTGCAAGGTAACACATCTGGGGATTTGTAGATTTTTTATAAACTGTAGTTGATTTAGAAACTTTAGCCATTCGGAACTAACAGATAGTGGACCAGATTCGTCCCAAGAAACTTTTAGTGACCATAATTTCTGGATCATTATTTTACCCTTAATTACAATTGGGGCCAAAAGCCCTAAAGGATCAAACAGCCGAGCTATTGTAGAAAGAATAGAGCGTTTGGTAATTATGTTGGTATTTTCTATATCAGTTTCATAAGATATTATGTCTAATGTGGAATTCCACAAAAGCCCTAGAGCTTTAGAATTAGCTCGTTCTCCTAAAGGGATAGTAAGCAAAAGTGAATGAAGATCATTAGATTCAGACATAATTCGGGAGTCATTAGACAAAAACTTTCTAATACGAAACCCTGCACTTGACAAGATAGAAGATACTTCATTTTTTATTTGAATAACTTCCTCAACGTTGTCAGAAGTAAACAAGAGATCGTCCATATAAAAATTCGTTCGAATTACGTCACAAGCCTTAGAAAATTGGTGATCAAACTGATCTGCTAAGTGCTGTAAGCATTTAGTAGCCAAATAACTGGCTGATGCTGTCCCGTATGTAACGGTGTTTAGTTGGTATGTAACAATTTTATCAGTAGGTTTATCTCTCCATAAAATACATTGTAATTTGCGTTGAGATGGATGTATAAGAATCATACGATACATTTTTTCTATATCGCCAGTAAGAGCAAATTTGTGTTGCCTAAACTTTAATAATATCGTAAACAAGTCAGGTTGAATAACAGGACCTACTATTTGTGCATCATTTATAGATACATTTGAATCGGTTTTAGCACTGCCATCAAAAACGACTCGAAATTTTGTAGTTAGCGACTGAAGCTTAATAATAGAGTGATGTGGTAAATAGTAAAAAGGAATTTTATCTATGTTAATATCCAGATCTAAAGCCTCTATTTTAGCAAGAGGTTCATGTGAAGACTCAACACAATGCAATTGAGTCATATGACCTAAATCTCTATACTCATGAATAAATTTAAGATATTCATTACGCAATTGTGAATTCGTTTGTAATTTTTTCTCTAAATTGAGAAATCGATGCATTGCAAACTTTTGAGATTCGCCTAAATCAGCAAGTCTAGAATTGAAAGGAATAGAAACCACAAATCTACCGTCTTTATCACGTTTTACAGTTTTTAGAAAGTGCTGTTCGCAAAATTTCTCTTCTCGTGATAACAAAGATTCTTTACGAATTGGTAAAATATTTTCTAAATTCCAAAATTTGGTTAAGGACTCGTTCAGATTTTCATTGGAAGGTAGTGAAGCACAAACCATACTTTCACTACAAACATTGGAAGTTTGCGAAGTCGACAAGTTACCTCCCAAAACCCAACCAAATAAAGTTTCCTGCAATATTGGTTTATTTTCTCCCAACAAAATACGACCAGGACACATTAACTCATAAAAACACGATGCGCCAATTAGAATATCTATTGGTGCAGTGATGTTAAAATTCTTATCCGCTAATGTAATGAAAGGTGGTATATTTAAGTATGATTTATCAAAACTCTTTAATGGTAGATTTCGAGTTATTTCGGGTATAACTAAACAAGAAAGTTCTATTTGATTGTCAGATTCCAAAGCAGAAATTTTCATTTTTACCAAGCCATTTAAATTAGAGTGCTTGGAATTTATTCCATAAATAGATGCAAAAGTTGGAATAGTTGTAACATTTAGACGTTTACAAAAGTTTTCAGAAACGAAATTAGCTTGTGAGGCTGAGTCAAGTAAACAACGCGCAGTAACCCACTTCTCTTTATTTATTAATACCTTAACTAAGGCGGTTGATAACAGAACTTGATTGTAATTAAAGTTAAAGACCGAAAGTACTGTTTGGGAAGTTGGTATATCGTCAGAATTTAAATTACCTGTAGAAACACAATCACTTGTACCGGAATTTGAATTACTTAATATTTCAGATACACGTTTAAAACACAAAAGACTATTATGCAACCTTTGACAATATTCACACTTTATTTTTGCAGTACATTTTTTATTATTGCGAAATGTGTGCTTTAAGCACAATTTACAAATACCTAACTCGGAAACTTTATTGAACCTGTCCCTAACAGAATAATTCAAAAATTCAGAACAAGAAGAGATTAAATGAGTACCTTTACATAATAAACATGTATTTGTATTCGTAACAACAAATGATTGCTTTACAAAATTATTCTTTGGAATTACATGTTTTCCAAAGCTATTGTTACGTAATGCACTGGACTGCGCCTTTTGCGTAGATGCGACATCTTCTAGCGTCTCACATCTTCGTGTTAAAAATTGCTGAATTTCAACCAACGTAGGGATTTCTTTTAATTTAAGTTTGCTAAACTCAGATGCTGTATTAGAATCCATTTTCGATTTTAAAATAAAAGCAAGTACTGCTGCCTTGAATTGCGCGTCTGATAAATTTATATTATCTAAAGCGCGTAAATGACGGGACAAAGTGTCATGAATTTTTCGTAATTCTATTGCCGATTCTTTGTGTGATTTTTCCATTTGAAAAATCCCTTCTAAATGAGAAAAAATGATTAATTTTTCATTATTGTAGCGATCTTTTAGCATTTGCAAAGCAATGTGATAATTACCAGCAGTTACCGGCATTTCATTTATTAATTCTTTAGACGTGCCCTTTAAAGCGTTTTGTAGATAAAAAAACTTTTCAACATCTGATAAATACGAATTATTATCTATTAATGCCAAAAATGTTTCGTAAAAGCTGTTCCAATCAGAATAATGTCCCGAAAAGTTCGGAATTGATAAAACCGGCAGTTTTACATTGTTTTCATTACCGTTTTTAGAAGACTGGCTCGAATTAGAAATTGAATTACAATTATCATGCGGAATCTCTTTAAAATTTTTTAAAATAATCGAAGCTTTAGCGATCAATAAAAGCGACTTGTCTTCAAAGTCCTTAAATGACAAAATATCCGATTGAATAGATAAAGTTTGACTTTGTATAAATAAGTCTTCATATTTATAAATAATTGGTTTAAATTGTTCTAATCTTATAGACAAAGCGTCTATTAATGCGTGATCAATTTGATCAGCGCTATTCAAATCTAATGCTGCTCAAATCTTTTCAATTTATTAATAAGTAATTGAATATATAATAATAAAGATTTACTATTCTTTGCCATTTAAAAATGCAGTTACACTGGGAATTAAGAATACAATAAGCAACCCTACACAAAACGTGTAAAATCTAAATCATATCTAAATTTAGCTTAAAGAGAGAAAGTATAGCAATACATGGTAATGTTAAATAAGGATAGGAAGAAAGGATAAAACTACCTGACTTACTTGTTTCCCTCAACTTTTTCACTCAAGGACGGTGAACCATAATTTTTCTGTTATACCATTAATGCTGCTCCATATCCAAATTCAATTCGAATTTTATCGGTCTCGAAGTCGACCAAAATGTTGCGGCAAAACACCAAATTAAATATTCTTTAAAAATACATTTATTCAATGCACGTTTACATTTCTTCTTTAAGTTTTTGTGGATATTTAATATTTAAACAACTAATCTATAACTCATTCTTCTTCGACTTTTAATGCAAGAATGCAAGTATGCCTCCTACCCCTGGCGTTTACAAAAACGTCCCTCAGGCTAGCGCAGGCGTACAAGCTTATTCAAAACTTTTAAAAAATAAAATAAAATGTAAATAACATTTAACAAACATATAGATGTCAAATATCACTTCATTAGAGTGAAATTTGCAGAAAACAAGATTCAACTGGAATATATATGTACCTACTCAAGATCAAATCGCTGATATTTTGACAAAATCACTGTTACATGTGAAATTTAAACATCTTATACAGTTACTGGGTGTTCAATGTTTTCTTTTTTTTTAAATTAAAGTGGGAGTGTAAAGAATAGTTAATTGAAACATCTGGAATTAATTATTACCATAGTTACTTTAAAAGGTAATTTAAATAAATATTCTATACAAATTTATAAAAAAAAATGTAAAGAAATCTAGTGCAGAAAAATGTGTTACTCACCAAATTAGAATGTAAGTCTGAATCTGACAAAAAAAACACAATAACAACAATAAATAACAACAATAGAATATATAATTAACTTATAACATAAAAACAGTAACAGATAACGCGTCTAAATTTACTGATAATCTTAAACTAAACGTTAAACCTCAAACTTTTGACAAACAATTTCGTAGGATTCTACTATTTTTTACTAGACGTTGAAAATAATCGTCAAACAACGTATTCAATTTACTCGAGAATACCTAATTTCTAACGTATACGTTGTTGTCATAGTAACGTCATCATTTCGTATATTTTTATTAGTCGTCTACATTTGAGAACCGCTGCCCTGGTCACTTTAGTATTTCAAAATCACCTCTCTATCTTCAAACTATTATCAAACAATTTGTGTGGTACGGAGTATTATCTTGCACTAAGGTTATTACTTTCAATTCTTCCTGAGGATAAACACAAAAATTAGGACTTAAGAGATGTTTCAAGATGTTTAAGTAATCAACTGCGGTACACTGTAGAGTCCGTACGAGTTCTCCTGACTCTTACTAAGAAATGCAGCCTTAGTAAGTCTATCGCTTCGATTGTGATCACAAACGTATTGGACATTTTATCTCGTGCTAATCGGTCACCAAAGGTTAACTGGAACT
This sequence comes from Aquatica leii, assembly GCA_035610365.1. Taxonomy (NCBI): domain Eukaryota; kingdom Metazoa; phylum Arthropoda; class Insecta; order Coleoptera; family Lampyridae; genus Aquatica; species Aquatica leii. Next base: position 118,891,777 of record CM069432.1, read on the forward strand.
TCTTCGGGAAATGAAAATGTCTTTTTGTCTGAATATATTGTAGTGTCGATTATCATTTATTAAGGGAAATCAAAGCGATGTTGTGCGTGTACTATTGTTAATTTTGGTTCGTTATCTATTAAGTGTTGTATTTGAAATTACAACAGTTAACAAAAATAACTGTATAACCATTGTCATTTGATTTCTAGTTTAAAATTAATATTTTAAATTAAAAAAAAATATTACGAGTAGAGATTAAAACAAATTTTATCATTTGCATGCAAAAATTGTATATAGATCACGATTGAGAACATTGTTATAAACTACAAGACTTGTATCTCTTGACACGGCATATCGCAATATAATTTTGTCATTTGAGCTATAATAATAGGCTTAAAACTTTAGTGTATAACGCGTTACCTGGTATATTATCTAATTAATTTTTATTTTAATAGGGGGATTAATCAATGTCCACTTTAAAGGGAAATCTATTTATTAAGAAATAGAGCACGATTTACAATAGCGAGATTCGCAAATAATTAACAAACGGATACATATAAATTGACAAAATTATGTGAATCAAAATACAAAATTTAAAATAAAGTATTATTATATAAATTAAGTATTATAGTAAACACTTTAATAATTAGTAAAAATTAATAATAAAAAAAATTTTTAAACAAGCTTTTATTTATATGTTCGAAAAAGCAAAAAATAATTTTTAAATTAAATTAGTCCTATAAATTTCTAAATGTCAAGATTCAAACCTGGATTTATTTTATTATTTAATTTAAAATGTAAAGTCGAAAAAATAGTATATTACACACGTTGCCTAAAATCGTTGATTGCGCGTACCGCATATAGGGTCTGACATGTAGATGTTACTAGCGTATTAACAGGGTCTGAGATTTTAAAAAGAATAAGGGATAGGTACTCTTGTTTAGTTTCAAATCTCAGATGCTCACTTTAGACCCTGAAGTGGGGTCTGACATGATGGACACGGTTAAGGTAATGATTTATTATGTATTCCCTGATTTAATGTTTCGTACCTTAGACTCCGATGGGTCAGGCGCGCTCGGCCGCTCGTCAGCAATATCAATAAAAATAGGTATTTTTATATTAAAATTTTATAATTTATAAACAAAATTTTGTAGGTTTTAATGTAGCTTTTAGGCAATTTAAAGAAAAGTTTCAATGTACCGATTTGCAAGTACTTGTGAGATTTTTCTTATAAAACTGTGACAAAACCAAATATGTAATGTTTTTGAACAAAAAAGTTAATATGTACCATAATACTATGTACGTTAATGAAGATCCGTTGCTGATTACAATTAAAAAAATTAAGAGTAGCAGAAAATCATAACCAAAGTTGACCGTTGATAATGCAGAAGCAATTTTTCATATCAGTATTTCTCTTCAATCAAGCCGAATACTTGGTATTTTCGTTGATTGAAAACATTTTCAATTAACAGTATTTTATAAACAGAGGTGAAACTTGAAATAACGGGATAAACATTTAAAGAACCCTAATCAATGCGTTGTTATTGCAGTATCAACGTACGTGACTTCCCACTAAACATTTTTATATAACATTTATGTAAATACAATATCCCAGTTTTACATGTTGTATAAATTATTAGGTCACATTGACGTAACGTTTACAATTATTTTATGTAAAATGTCCAGAACATGTTACCTCAATTGTGATATAAATTGAATGTAACAATTTGACATCATTGTGTATGTATATATAATATATATGTTACATAAAAATTACATTATTTGTTATGTCAATATTATATCACGTTAACATTAAATTGATGTAATTAACTAAGTAATTTGGATGTAATGTTAATGTATTATGTACATTCATTTTTTATCACAACCTATTTCTTTTTTTTTTACATAAACTTGTTACGTAGATGTTACTTTGTTAACAATAATAATAGCAATAATAATAATAATAATAATTTTATTCCGTAAGACTTTGTACAAGAATGGGAAACGTCAAGGAGCAAATAACAAATACAACAATACAGTAAGATACAAAAAAAATACTGACAAAAGAAACTATTTGGTTATACATAGTTATAATTAAAATACTCTTCAATATTATACAGAGTGATCTCCAACAGCAGGCTTCTGACCTTTTTTTTTAACAATGTTGTACTAGTTATAGACTTTATATTACTTGGAAGGTGGTTGTACAATTTCACTGGTAACACATACGAACTGAGATGTACTATCGCTAATCTATGTTGCGTCAGTACTAAATTATTATATCTTAAATTGTGGCTACTGGTAGGTTTAGTGTACTTCTCACGATTCACATGAATGTACATCACACTATTTAATATAAAGATTGACACGACCGTGAGAACATTTAGTTTCTTGAACAGATGTCTACAAGAATAGTTAAAGTTTTTAAAACAAATAGCTCGTATAATTCTTTTTTGTGCTCTTAGTACGTCACCTGTGCATTTAGTAGCACCCCACACAACTATACCGTAATTAAGTAACGATTCGATGTATGCGAAGTAATAACATAACAATGTCCGATGGCTTACCACACCTCTTAGTCTCCAGATAACAAAGCAACTAGATGCTAACTTTTTCACGATGTGACTTACATGACTATTCCACTTTAAATTACTGCCTATATATATATCCCAAGAAAATTGACGGTTTGCGATTGATAAATACTACGTTCTTTTGCTCTTACTAGTACCATTGAGTAATAATTTAAGAAGAGGCGCAAATAGTGAGTTAAAAATCGTACTGTAGTTTTATCTCTCTTGTTTCTCTTTTTTTTACCCGTCAGACCTGCTGCCATCTGCAAAATCGTGCTTTTTATGTTGCGAACTTAATTATTTGTTATGAAGTACGAGTTAGAACCTTTTCTTATAATTGTGTTTACTTTACCGTTTACCTGTTCAAAAAAGGTTAATATCATAAACAATAGTTTGTATTGTTACGAGACAAGTCAATCTCAAATAAACTTAAACATTATCATGTTTTATATTTAAGAAAACAAAAAAATATGTATATTTAAATATTTACTTATTCGCGTAAAATATAAATCGAAGACAGAAATAAGTAAAACAATGCAAATTAAATTAAAATTAAATTGTTAAGGGGATTCATTGTTATTGGTCAATTTTTTTAATTATTCAAATTACCAGTCCACCAATAATAAATTCGTTAACTTTCAAAATGTATATTTTTTTAGAAAAGTTTACAAAAAATATTTACAACTTATAAAAAGTTTTTTAACTTACATTTTTTTGAACAATCCCAAGTATGAAAATTTGTAACTAGATAATTAAAAAATGTAAGTTTTACAAAATGTTAAATGTTATTTATTTTAAAAAAGGAAAGATGGAGCAATTTAGAAACAAATCTAAGAAAATTTAAGTTTAAAATCATAATTGATATTGGTTTGATCGTTCAACAAAAAAATTTTATTTGATATTTTAATATAAATGAACTCTAGTAATTCAAGAATTTGTTTGTTATTAATATTAAAGTAATGAAATAATTTGTAAGAAAAAAGAGTATGACGATTATCCAAAACATGTGCAAATGTAGATTTTACTGAATTTGCGTTAATAATGTATTTTGAACTATTTTTTTAAATATCTAAGATGTTCATTAGGTCTAGTTTGAAAAGGTCTTTGTGTCATACCAATATAAATTTTTGTACAAGGACAAATTAATTTGTAAACTCCACTTTTATTTAAATTATTTTTATTATTATTGAGAATATTAGAAGCAAAAAGATTTCGAAGAGATATTTCATTAGAAAAAGAAATCTTGAAATCGTTACCTTTTCATAATTTCTTAAAAAAAATTAAGAAAAGTGATCAAGCAGAACCCATTGAAAGATCTAGATTTTGTTTAAAAAACTGTTTATCAAATTTATCACTTATTTCTACTGAAATTTTTTCAAACAATTTAGAAAGTAAATATATTTCTGAACACCAAATTTTCTTACAAAAAATAATATTTTGGAAAAGATATGTTGATGACATTTTTTGTATTTAAAAAAGTTGTAAATATTTTTTGTAGATTTTTCTGAAGATGAGTTTCATTATTTTAAAGCTCGAAACATATGTAAACGAGTTTGTTATTAGTGGACTGATAATTCGAATAGTTTTAACTTAAAATTAATATTAAATTTCTGAATGAATAATTGACCAATTTATCCTATAAAAGGATTTTTGACGGAGAATCCATTTGTATCACTCGGTTGTTTATTTTAGTCAAAACTTAACGACTTGACGAATTTGAGCACACACTGTGGTCGTTCCAGTATCTTCAAAATATTATAGGACGTATCTTCAACTATAAAACATATATATTAAAAAAATTACTTATTATTGCTTGTCTACTTATACCTTCCTTTAGTGAACTGGAGCTGTAGAAAGAATAAATTTATTCGTCATCACGATCATCATCAATAAATAACAATGGACGTTTTCTTCCGTATGTTTGAGAAACTACTACATTTACGCCCAAAAAGTAAAAAAAATTAAGTTGTTAGTATCTTAAAAATAAAGTTTTGAAAATGCAATTAGTATTAGTATTTTCAAAATATTTTTGCAATTTTTTTTAAACAATTATAAAAATATTTTATGTATTGTTGGATTTGTATTGAAGTGCTTTTTTTTTTAAAATTCTGTTTATAATTTTTTTTATTTTTTAAAAAGTAAGTATTTATTAGACAAGGTGCTAAAAAAATGCGGCCATAACATTTACAAAAACAATATTTTTATTCGACATATGCCAACATCAACAAAAAACATTTAAAGCAATGGCCAGAACGATCATTTTAAATATGATTCTAATCACGATGAATCGATCATAATGCAAAATAATGATCGCGATCATCGAGCGTCTATACAATAACGATCGCAATCATTGATCGCTTATAAAATAACAATTGCGGTTGTGAAAAAGAAATCATACTTTTATTATTATCGGATAAACTTGATGAAAACAAATAAGACTAATATAACACGTTTTTACCTATAATATTTACTTTAATAAATGTATAATAAACTTTGAGTATGCAGGTACTTCACGTAAAATCGTAAAATTTTGTGTAAGTAGGTAAAAAACCCCTTTGCTTTTTTCTTCGTAAGAATTTTAAACCACATACAGATTTTTTTAATAAAAAAGTAACATGCATTTAAGCATGGAATTATATATTTTTTTTGTTTACAAAAATTTAACAATGCATTGTCTTCAAAGAGAATTGGAAAACTCTTCTAGGAAAAAACGTTTGTAAAATTTGTGTCACACATTCAGCATTTTGGGAAAATACCTAGCTTTGTATAAACTCCAAGGTAAATCATAAAAACACAGGAAGTTAAAAACAATAAACATTAACTACAAATGACAATACGTATTTGAAAAGAATTGCAAATATATTTCTAATACATAAATCTTATGTTTGAGACAAATATCAATACGAGTTATGACTAATTACTCAATAATCTTTTCAGGGTCAATTTCAAATGGAAACATTTAATTTACGAAAGAACGGCACTTTTATTTTTTAATATATTGTTTATTAATGCTTTAAACTATTTGTTCGTAAGTTTGCATCAAAATTCAGATACCACGTCATGTCGAAAAAAAACATCACAGTAGTCTCTATCTTCTGTGAATTTTTGTAAATATTTTTTTAAAATCTAAATATGAACAAATTTTAATTAAGTTATTGTTCAAAAACAATATTAAAACATACTTAGGTATGTTGACTTTCAATACTCTAAACGTTATTGTATCCCGGAAAACGAAAATCGAATGTTAATTGCAAAATTTATGACTAACTTTACACGAGCGATTTTTGAGCAACAGTCGATTACTACTTAATTCTGAATACCTTGATTGCGATCATTGATCGTGGAAAAAATAGCGTTCCTAGCCACTGCTTTAAAGTAATTATGTTAAGTTATTGTACAATTAAGTGCAACAAGAAGAAGAAAAAGAATCCGGACAAGGAGATTCTCCGATGCTAATTTAAACCATTTTTAGACGTTTGGTAGAAAAAAAAAATTAAAAAATATTTACCTGATAGCAGGTGTAGAATAAGAACTGCAGTGTGTTTAAAATTCCCTGTTGTTATAAATTATCTCCGAAGGTACTTCCCACAAATCTTCTTTTGTTTTAAATTTTCCAAGTTCATTGTGGCAATGTTTATATTTTCATAGTTTTTCTGACATTCGTTAGCACGCACTTTATCACTAATAAAAAACTTTAAAAAACTAGTACCTTTGTTTTCGGTATTATTATTTTCACAATTAATATAAACACAACCATGATTTGTAACTTTTCTCATTTTAAAAATAAATCAATAATATATTTACACTTAAACTAAATAAAAGTTCAAACAAACATTACTACTACCAGAATTTCAAAAATCGTATCGCAATGTTAACCCAAGAAAAACTTTCAATCCAATCCCGAAGTTTACAAGTCGACAGACACGCAAGAACTGAAAAATCTCGATCCAATACGAACCTCGATCCAAGCAGTCGATACGATATCGCCCCTTAAGTTGCATTTCTTCTTACACTTATTATTCAATGCTAGTACACTGTATGGTTGTTCATTACACGAGAAAAGTATCGCAGTAGTTTTAGATGTGTTAAGATGTAGTTTCTTTATCTCGCATAACTCTGCCATGTTACTCAAGTATTTACTGGCTGTTGCACTGAGGGAGGGTATGTCTTCTCTCGAGATCACAGCAGATGTATCATCCGCATAAAGTGTGATGTGACAATTATTAATTTTGTCAATTATGTCGTTCACAAATATGACAAATAGTAATGGACCCAGCGTGCTTCCCTGAGGTACACCCAGTGTAACGTTTTCCTCCTTAGAATAATGTTCCTCACCTACCGATTGCTTCAGAACAACCCTTGGCTTCCTGTTGTTAAGATATGAAGAGATCCAATCATGTACAATTCCTCTTACGCCGTATTTTCGTACCGTAGACAATAACAAATCATGTTGAATAGTATCAAATGCACGAATTAGGTCAAAAAAGATTCCGAATACTTTCAATTTTTTATCAAGTTTTTCTAAAATTTGATTAACAAACGAAATCATTGCATGCTGAGTGGATAATCCACGACGGAAACCAAACTGACAGGCATTCAAGATATTGTTTTTATCGAGATGAGCAAGAATTCTGGCATAGAAAACTTTCTCGTATATTTTTGAGAAAACTGATAACAAGGACACTGCTCTATAATTTTCAATCTTACAGTTATCTTGCTTCTTATGTATAGGAACCACGATAGCTGTCTTCAATTTGGTAGGGAAGAACCCCTCACGAAGAGAATCGTTAATTCGTTCTGTCAGAACAGAAACAATTAAATTCATCGCATGTTTAATTAATGAACAGGGAATACCATCATCACCTGCCGAATTTTTAGTCGCACACAATTTCATGATGTTGTAACACCTCAGGAATGCTTGCAGGTTCCAAAAGCATTGTATTGTATTGAAATGTGTCGGATTCAACGTAACTTTTATCCTGACCACTGTTATCTGCCAATTGCTTGGTACTTGACCAGGATCCAATGAAATACTTGTTAAAGACATTTGCTACATTTGATATGGAGTAGCTATTACTATCGGCGTTGTAAAATCTCATCGGATATTTAGGTTTGCTCTTCATATTAACCTCATCTTTAATAATGTCCCAAACTAATTTTGACTTATTAATAGAGGTCTTGTACCTGTTGTCATTGAAGTTCTTTTTAACTTGTTTAATGTGTTCTCGATGCTTTTTTGCCAGTACGTTGTACGTGTTATATTAATCCACATCATTATGTAATTTACAGTGTTGATATAATTCCCTTAAATCTTGTCCTCTCTCAATTATTTCACTGGTTACCCAGTTTTTAGTCCTGTTATTATTAGATCTCGTGCTCTAATTAGTTCGATAGCAAACCACTGGAAACGCTTTATCAACTAAGTCAGTAAACTTATTTATGAAATTCGTAAACTTTTCATCACTGTTATTACTAGCATAAATATTAGACCAGCTTTCGCTGCACAGAAGCGACTTAAAAGTAGCAACACAGATGAGGTCTGTAAAGTTACGTTTCGTTACTAAGTTGACCCTGCGCATTGATAACCTATTAGGATCAGAAAAACACTCTAAACAAACAATTTGCATATGGTGGTCTGAACCAGGAAACGGAAAAGATGTGGCGTTCAAAACACTCAAGTTAGTAAAAACGTTATCTATCGTAGATGCACTATTACCTTGCGCTCTCGTAAAACCATAAATGCACCGTTGCAGACCAAACGAGGCCATTATATTAATTTATTGTTTCGCGGGCATAAATGTCCGTATTCGTTCTACCAAAATTATAATTAAAGTCACCACACAAAAGTAATTTTCGTTTACAGTTTCTCCATTAAATGTGATAAATTGTAAATATAAACACTATTATCACCCAACGGTGATCTATAAAAACAAAGAATATTTATAGGCATATTATTTATCGTAACCTCGGCTAATGCAAATTCAAAGTCCATTTCTTTACAGTCCATATCTATAGGAATGTTGCAGTGTTGAATATCAGATCGCACAAATATTGCAACACCACCACCTTTTTTACCAGTACGACAGTAGCTCGAAACTAATTTGTATGAATTTAAATTAATACTGGAAATTTCGCTCTCGGAACAGTGAGTTTCGGTAACACAAACAATATCCGGGAAGATCAAAATAAGAGTAATGAATGGACAACTGTATCCTACAGTAAACGTGCACATAAGAAAATTCGCCTATTATAGGTACCCAGGATCAAGTGGGTTTAAGGTCTGCACTTAAGTGTGCTTCTTTTCATCTCTACAGGCTAGCTCCAGACACTACAGAGAAGGAGGTACTTGACATTTATTAGTAGTATCTTTCTTGTCTCCAATTTTAGATATTTACTGAACCTATTAACAAATTTTTATTATATAGGTATACTTCAATTACTTGATAAAATACAGATTTAGACTACACTGATATTTGAGTAGTGAAATACTAGCATTCCATTCAAGTTTGGATTACTTGTTTAACAATGCTGGTGTGAAAATTTGTTGTTGTTTCGTTTTAAACAGACTATGCGCGGTTGCAAATATAACTATGTTGTTAACTGACGCCGTTGTTAACTAAATCGTATAGCTATCCATTTGAGAATGTCGTCCACAAAACAATTAAATTTGTACAAACGACAATTCTTAACAACACGAGCACGTAGTTAACTACATCGTCGAAGTTAATGCAAGTTTATGCAACCGGGTCTAAGTATTACGTTTTAATAAATATTAGTAACATTTGTTTTATACTTAGATAAGCTTCTTTAAAGTCATAGTCATTTAGCTCAAAATTTGAAATTTCCTCAAATTTCTTAAGTGGTCGACATTAAATAATATGCTCTATTTTTTAGCATCACCCGATGTTTTCCTTGCTTCTTTAGTGGCATTACGAAATTTCTTCAAAATATCGGATTTTACTTCGCTTGAACAATGGTCAAATATCTTTGGGCCAAATCTAGTAACGAGTAACGTGAATTGCCAAATTGGAAACATTAACATTATGGTGCTACATTCAAAATCGTCAATAATAAAGAAATTGTTTATGTCGCAGCTATAGAAAACTTTTTACATCATATTATTATATCTATGTGACATATAAATAAAATAATCGTCACTAAACTTATATAAATGTTATATTCCAAACAAGACTTAATAAACCAACATTTTTTGGTATAAATGTTACATTAATATTAAATAAAACAATTTATGTTAATATAAGGTTACTAAATTTATATAAATATTATATTCCAAAAATGACTAAATAAATTAACATTTTCTGATATAAATGTTACATTAATGTTACATAAAACAATTTATGTTAATATAAGGTTGCGTATTTATATACAAATATGATATCACTGTAACAGATTTGTTTAGTGGGTTATCATCGCTACTTTAAGATAACACGATTCAAAACAATGTGCACTTCGGTCCTACCGAACGATTGCGAATTGTAGTTTACTAGAATTCCGTGGAATCGCCACATTACAAGCGCAGCTTCTTCCATAAGAAGTGTAAGTGCAACGAAGATCGAGTAGGAGGAGTGCGATATACCGTACGCTTTTATCCGTAAGCGTTGCGCATCTTAGTAAACTCTTTCAATCAATGATAAGAAGCTATTATTGCATTCGTACAATTAGAGCACTCCAATAATAGCCTTCCTTATGTAACTTGCATAATAATATACTAATGTTATACAATTTATATAATATGAAAGCTTTCATCGAGATTGTGTAAATTTATTTAAAATAAAACACATTTTTTCTTAGAATTGCTTGTGTGAAAATCAAGTTACATATTGCTTGTTTATTTATACAGGAACATATCGCGATGATTATTTTTTAATTTTTAGTTTTCGTTATACTAGAAATGTATTGTCATGAGAACTTAACCAACATCTAAAAATTTATATCCTTAGAATAAGAAAAAGTGGTTCTTCCTTTATTTGAAGTCATGCTTATCATAAAAATGCATTGTCATCTGAACTAAACCAACATGTAAAAATTTATATGCTTAGGATAAGAAGAAGTGGTTCTTCTCTTATTGGAAGCTAATCAAGGGTGTTGATTTGAGTCATGTTTAGCATAAAAATATATTGTCATCGGGCCAGAACCATCGTGTAAAAAAATAAGAGCAACTAGTTGTAACTCAGCTTGCAAGACTTTGCCTACACAAACAGACATACATTGCAAATAAATTAAAAACTTTTAAAAGTTGTTTCTATTACTGTCATAAATTAATAATTAAGAAAATTAGTTTATTTTTATGTAAAAATCTGCTTTGTATTAAATTAAAATTAATTTTATGGTGAGAATCTATAAAAGCTTTATAATAACAAATAATGTGATAATGATGAGCGAAATAGAAGGACAGAGCCATCTCATAGTATAAATTTACTATGCATGAATAATAGTATGTAAATGGCTATAGAGATAAAAACGTTGAAAGCTGATTTTATACCCGCGTAATTTAAATATGTTTTGAAAAACGCTGGTATAAAATCAGCTTTCAACTTTTTATTTCTATAACCATTTACATACTTTAACCCTGGTCAACAGTGGTCTTCTTGTCGTTGGTATAACATTAATTTTGGATATATTTATGCTTACAATTTATGAAACTATCAATGATTTTGAAACATTTGCTCTGTTTTTTTTTAAATTTTTATTTCATTTTACACAAAATATAAAAAAAATTAAAAAACAACAGATATATTTATGTCAATTGTTTTTTGAGAAATTAGTAAACATCGAAGTAAATGGGAAAAAACATGTCGAAAACCTATATTATACTTCAGTGAAACGCTTATTATAAGATTTTTGATTATAATCGTTTAGGAAACAATCTCTTTTTAAAGACCAGCAGTAATCTGCCATCATGTGATGGTCCCATCTTCTTTGATACTTTTTCTCCATTACTGTTATATCCTGGTGAAAGCAATTTTCCTGTTCCTCACTATAACTTTCTAAATTACCCAGAAATCTATGCAAGTGGATGTGAAGAAAGTGTAACTTTATACTTATATTTGCTCCTAGAATCTTAAAGCTTGTCAAAATGTTTTGTACAATTTCTTTATAATTTGGTGTTTTATAATTACTTAGGAAATTTTCTACTACAAATACAAAACTCTTCCAAGTTTTACGTTCCGGAACAGTCATAACTTTTGCATCTTTCATTAATTGGCGAGTTAAAAGACTATCAAATATTCCGCTTTTTAACTTATCCATACTGAGCTTAAGAAATTTTTTACAAATGTATTTGAAACATTCTCGTTCTTCGTCCAGCGCTTTGACAAATTGTTTTATCATACCTAACTTAATATGTAATGGTGGAAGTAAGATATTGTCTCTGCTTAGTAACGGCTTGTTTGTTACGTTTTACCGACAGCTAAGGAGTTTCTCTAAGACCACACATCTTGTTCTCAATGAAGTTGCTTTGCTCTACTACTTCGAAAACAAATGAAGTAAAGGTATTTTATGTATACACTTTGTTGACTAATCAAAAAATTACCATTTTCAAATCTACACAAATTGGCCATTGATGCTCCGAGTAATTAACTTTTTCTAAAACTAATTTAACTTCTTTTGCAGCTATCTATCAAATTTTTTACGTAGCATTACTAGTTACCAAAGGTTCTTCCTATATGCCAAATACATCGCCAGACATATCTCTACCGATGTTTGCATTGTATTGATTTTTAGCTCTGGCTCAGATTAGTTTAATTGCATATAACAGTAGCAGTGGTACGGCGGACGGTTTAAAACTGTATAACTATTTTTTCGCAACAACTCATCAATGACATACACTTCTTTCTCCTTGTTCATATTTTCAATTTCTAATAATTCTACCTTAGTCGTTTTTCTTCGTAACGAATGTTATTTGTTTTAAGCTGTTTGCTAACTTCATGTTTCTTTTAAGCAGTAATGGGCTGCTTTTCAAGCAACATGTTATGATAAAAAGCATTATCCATTATTATTGATGCTAATTTCGTATAAGTTTTTCCTTTCTACTTAATAAATTATAAATGTGCCTCTTTGATAAAACCTTCCTTAGTTTCAACATGTAGAACAATGAACCGTTTTTTATTTTAGCCTTCTGGTTTACGACACTGCAAACATCACTGTCATGCCAAAACTTTTGTTTGCTGCCTTTGTCATAAATTCACGTTTTATCTATCAAAATGACTTCCCTTTCGAAACTTTCAATGTTTTCAACATAACGCAATTAAAAGATTGCAATGGTTCATTGTGTTCCTTCTCTCGTTCGAAATAAAATAAGAGAGTGATGACCATTTTTTGAAAAATAAAAAACGTCAACAATTAACTAGAGCTCCAAATCAAAAAATTTGAATCAAAAAAGTTATTTGTTTCAATCATTTTTAACTGCCATTTACATGTTACAACTTAGTATTAACACCCTGTAAATGTATATACAATAACCATTTCTTTAATTTCAGGTCAGCGCTTCAGACACGTTTTTTTGGTTTTTATGTTCTTATGCAATTACTTTAATAGTACTGTTAAATGCGGTTAATTACTACGGAAACGAAATAACGATTGAAAGTCAAAATATTGCCAAGGCTTGTTATAATGTAGAATTTGTAGGTACAGATATTAAATTTCAAAAAAGTTTACTACTGATGATGCAAAAAAGTCAAATACCTATTAGTATGACCGTTGGAAAGTTTGCACTACTATCAATAACAACTTCATTAACTGTAAGTTAGAAAAACTTTTTAATTAGCAATAAATTTAATTACTTTGTAGATAATGAAAGCTACGTATTCTTATTTTATGCTATTGTACCGAAGTTAAAAAGGTTTGTGGTTAAGCTACATTAAAAATATAATTATTTACGTATTCACAAATAAATGTTTGTTTTTGATCACAAGTACAAATATACAGAGGGTTTTGACGTAACCTGTTCGGTAGAAGTTTTTATGCTTCCAATCATAATTGAATTTTGATATTTTTAAATATTAGGTAAATGGCTATTGGTTTTATAATTAAAATAGAATCAAGAACGTATCACTTTCGGTTATACAGGAAGTGACATCAGTTTTTTTATTTCATATGGAAGTATTATTTCTTTTAATTTTACGTATCATTTTAAAGCTATTTTGTCTATAGCGCATTATTCCAAAATTTAACAGTTTTTGAGATATTTAGATGTTTTTGAGAACTTTCACATTTCTAACATCAACTTCAACAATTCATATAATGTCAAATGATAAACCTTAAGCTGCGATATTTGTATCACTATTCTTTAAAATTATCATCTTTTAAACAACTTTTTGTAAAAGTCTAGCACACAGACAGAGTGTTCAAAATATAATGCCAAAGTTAACAACTTTTACACGACCAAAACTCAATTTTTTTAAACGAAACGTCCTGTTCAAATTTAGATGGTTAAGAAGACAATAAAATTCTAGATTAATTGGTATAATAGTTCCCTATACTTATGTTTAACCGTTAATGAGTTATAATCATTTGTTTGATAATAGTTCAAATTTTAACTAAAATGCAGTATTTCAGGTAGTAGGCTGAGTAATACATCTTGTATCAAACAATAATGTCTATTGCCGGAATAGTGATAATATCCATTCAACTCAGCCTACTATCTGGAATACTGCATTTTAATTGAAATTTGTACTAGTATCCAACAAGTTCTTATAACTTATAAACGGCTAAAGATAGGTATAAAGAACCATTATATCAATTGATGCATAAGTATATTGTGTTTTTAACCTTTTTAATATGTATAAGCCATTTCATTAAAAAAATTGAGTTTTACGTATGTAAAAGTTGTTAATTTTGGCATTATATTTTGAACACTCTGTACGCGCGTTAAACCTTTACAAAGAATTACTTAAAAGATGATAATTTTAATCAATAGTGATACAAATATCGTCGCTTAAGCTTTATAATTTGACAAGATATGAATTTTTAAAGTTGATATTGCAGATGTGAAAATTCTCAAAAACATCTACATATCCCAAAAAACCGTTGACTATTGAGACAATAAGTGATTTAAAATTACACGTAAAATTAAAAAAATTAATAAAACTTATAGCATTCCATTTGAAATAAAAAAGTTGCATGTCACTACCGGTAGAATTGGAAGTGATACGTTATTAAATATATTTTAATTATAAACCTAGTAAACATTTAGCTAATACTTAAAAAAATTAAAATTAAATTATAATTGGAAGTATAAAAACTTTTAACCAACGGATTATGTGAAAAACCTTGTAGTGTGCATGCTCCTGAAGGAACGTAATCCTCAATTTCGATGATACACTCTCACTCTCAAGTATATTTCACAAATAACTACAATACTTTTTGCTATTTATTTTTATTTACTATTGATGATTTTTTAAACGACGTAAATCACAGATAACGTAATAAGGCGATAAGAAAGCAGTAATATTAATGCCATGGTATTTGTTTCTGCAAATGAATGTACTTCTTAACTATGATTGGCTAAATGTTTTACCTACCACTAATTTTTTTTAAATTTAGTTAAAATATTTTTCAATTGGAATGTTTACATCTGTGCAGATATAAAATTTAAAGTAAATAGTGTTCACAATATTCAGTTCAATACTTGTTATCTATTTATTAAACATAATTAATGAAAAGGAGTGTAATACCGGCATTTTTTAAATATTTTGTTTGAATGACAACTTCGACGTTGACGCAAATGTGTGATCAACGACAAAATCTTTAAAAAAATCAAAACGTTAGAAAACCCTATTTACGTAGTACCTCACGTTTAGATTTGATAGTCGACTTAGTATGTACGTAGTCTATTTGTTTTTTATTCTAATCAAATAGACGCATTATAAATAAATATTTAACTAGTTTACCAAATTTTAATTTAAACGCATTTAAAACGTGCGTTTAATGTAAATGCTAAAATTGCCGTTTCTAAATGCATTAACTTAAAAATGGTTTTAGCTGATTGGTTTAAGTATACACGTCCAAGCACATATTAGCACATTTATATTAGATTTATGTAAAAATGTTGTTATAAGAATTATAGTTATTTAATATTTTTATGTACTAGCAAAAATCAACATATTATTAAAAGTATATATGATATAATTAGTTTTTATGATAGTTTTTGTTTGTATAGTCATTTTTTTAATGTATATTCTTTGAAAACAAAACTTAATTAATCCGTACTTTAAAGAATTTTTTGAAAACAATGAGTACCGCCGATGTATTGTTAAGCTGTAATTTGCCTTAACAATTTATTTCTAAGACGTGTTACTGATCCTTTACAAACAAAGACTAAATTATGCGATGACAGCGTTGATTTTTGTTTTTAGACCGTGTGACACGATAGTCTTTTATACGATTTATTGCAAAATTTCTTGTGAAAACGAAATTCGCATAGTATCATACAGCAATTGAGTTGCTTTTACAATAAACTGTGGAAGAAAATAAAGAAACATCAAATTCTTGTATAAATTATGTGCGAGTTTGTGGACACAAGGCTAAAACTGGAAGAAACCAAATCACGATTTATCCTACAAACTAACCTCTGCTAACCTCGCTAAACACAGAGTACTCGGTTTACCACCACAACTTTCGACACAATAAGAAGACGCCGTTAATGAAGTTATTCTACAGAAAATATTATGTCGTGTCATACACAGGATTCTTGCGTTTTGTTAAAAAGTGTACAAGAAGTTATATGATAAATGGTATAAGAAACTTTATTGTGTGACATGAGCGTTAAGTAAAATATAGATAACTAGTTAAATTACTGTAGAAAACTAATTGCTTAAGTTGTGATTTTAACACATAAGCATTAGTTTAGTTCGAATAAATCTTATTTAAATATTAAGTCGTTAAATTATTGTTAACCTCTACTAACATGATTACCAGTATACTTAAATGTCTAGTATCACATTGTTTTAGTTTCTTTGGTGACATGTAATCAAATTGTTTAGTAATGAAAAAAATAAAATGTTTTAGAATTAGCAATGTTTTTTTTATTTCCAAAGTGTAATTATTTCTACACGTACATATAACACAGAAGGAGCAAGGTGACTATAAATAACTTTAAAGACAACGAGGTTTCGGTTAACGTAAATGACACTACCAGATTTCAATTTTTTGCATTATTTTGCGTAAATACCTGATCTACTTATTAACTTTTATACTGCTAATAAAAAACTTTACATCGTAGCATAGTTTCTAGGGTGCAGGTATGTGTTGATTACAGTGTTCATGCGCATTAATACCTTATAATGTGAAATTGTACGCTACAGTCAGTGTGTGTGGCGCATATGAATGTTATGACATTACTTATATAGGTAGCAACAACTGTTACATGTTGACAAGTTTTAAATAAATTTTTTTTTGTATAAACTAGTGATGGCACACTTTTTTAAGAAGTGGGTCAAATATTGGTTGCTTTTCTTAAATACTAGTTCGTGGGTATCTTCATTATTAGCGAAAATTAAAAGGAGGAGTAAAAAAAGTACCAATAATATGGGAACAACTAACTTTTTTTAAAAAAAAAGCGTGTGTCAGTTAAATAGTATATAGTAAAATAGTATATAAACAAGTGTTACAATGACTATTTTCTCTATTTTGCTTTGATTTATATTTATTTCTGATAGAAATTATAATATATGTATAGCAGCAATTTTTGATGTATTTTAGTTGGTCACAATTGTCAGCCTCTGCCTACTTTCTAAATTCAAATTTTACACAATATTCAATTAGTTTATGTCAGGTTATATTAATTATAGGGTATTGTGAAGTCTGTAGACGAGATGAGTTGACTCATATGAGGTTAAATAATATTGAGTTAAAATCTATTAGAATAGAAGTAACTGTTTTAGCAACCAAAAATAACATATCTTGTGTATTCCTCATAACAGAGGTATCTTAGATTGCTCTCATTAAGAAATACGTTGAAGTGCGACCACCTCACACTTGACACGATAAATTGTTTTTAACTTATCGTAGAGGTAGATGTACCGTATCTCCAATTGGAATTAATAAAATTGGTAAAGTTCCTAAAAACATTGCTAAATTCTTAAAATTGTCAAATTATGAAACATATACTGGCCACTGCTTCCGCCGCCGGGTATTTCTTGTTTATCAAAGAAATCAATAACATTACAAATAATGTTTCGTGGTTCGAAACGAACAATTTTTTAGGTTCTGCTATCCATTGATAAAAACTGTAATACAAACAGTTACTTTAATTATTACTGGTTCTGTTCTATACATACAATAAATAACTTATTCTGTGTTGTAAATTAAATAGAAATAATTTTAACCTAAAAATATTTACCAATTGTTATACCAGTAAATTGAGGTAGATTGTCCTAAAACCACAAACAAGACCAAAATTCAAATATAAAAGCAAAACGTAATTGAAAATTCAAAATAACAATGTAAATAAAAACCAAAATTTCGATAAAATTATTAAGTAAATGTTTACGTTTTTAAATGTACTTTAATGAATATTTTCCGGGGTTGATCTGACAGCCAATACTTACCGACAACCTTACACATTACACACACAAAAATCACTACTTTGTGACACTGTTTTTTGAAAAAGTGGTTGCAAAATGTAGCGATTGTATATGCGAAATAGAGAAAAGATTTTGTGAGTCAGTGTCTTACGGATTATAGGTTTGCCACTAATATAAACATGGTTGTTGGCGACACCTAATATAAGCTGACCTATGAGTATGGAATGAGCGCACGTGCACTAGTTTTTTTTATTGCCGTAAATTATGTTTAAATGATTAGTTTTTGTAACTTAATAATTTAGAACCAACCAATAAGGGTTGGATATTTTGTAAGATTGCTTTATATGAGCATTGGAATGCGTGTAAAATTACAATTTCATGCAAACGGAACAACACCAGCTAGAAAATGTAACTTACAAGAGAACAGATTGAAATGATTTTTGATGGTGACAACTCGAAAACATAAAAAAACTAGCGTCGGACCGTTTGTTCCAATGTTAATCATTAAACGTTTACAAATTTAATTTTTATAATTAATGAAATCAGTTTTGTTTGCTTGTTTTATTGTTTAATAATGACTTTGTATGAAATATGTAATGGTAACTTTTGTAATTATAAATAAATTGTGCACGGGCAGTGTCTAGCGTTATTCAATTGTAATAAAATGTCGATGCAGTTTAACCCAGTTTGACAACATAATATATACAACAACACTAACATAAAAATTTACAAAATTTGCAAAAATTTGTTCTAAAAAATTTAAAGCATTTTACCACAAAGAAATATAGTGCCAATTTTTATTTATCTTTGACTAATAAAATTAAAAAAATTAAATCGTAAATTTTTCGGTATCTTATTTTTTGCTTTGTAATCTAAGAAATTTTGCCACAACTGTGCTTTTGATAATAAAACACAGTCAAGCATTACAAATCAATCTAAAACATTATACTTTATACGACAAAGAAATTAAGAAAGAACAATATCAAAAAAATTAAGAAACCGCTGGTGCTTGTCATTGTGCACCAAACAACTAAACTAAAATGTAACTAATAATCCAGCAGCTTAAAGTTGGTTTCTTTCGCTTTTGCTTTGTTATCAGATCCGCTAGATGGAAACAGTATTGTTTCTAATCAACTCCGCCTTAGCAGAATATTTTTTTAACAATAGATCAAAAGTAAATTTTTGATTCTGCGTACATAAAAACATATGAAAACACATATTTGAACAACTTTAGTTATTTTTTCAAATACATCTTCTAAGCAAATTGATTTATTTAAATAAAAAATAAAAAAGTGTATATCCATATGACTATATATATATAAGGTAATACTGGTAGCCAAAATTTGCTGAGTTTTAAACCGTCTTCCCATATTATATAGATGTTTTTCTATTTTCACAGTTTCGCGTATTAATATGAGAAAGTAGTTGGGTCAAGTTTAGTGTGTGTCCTTGGTTTCACACGTGTTCTGCCACTGTTGTTTTTTATTTTTGCGGTGTTTGCAGTCAGCCATATGTTTTTATACTTTAACTTGAATGGAGTGTCCCGTCTGTCCTATATAACTTGATCCACAGGAACAAAAAGATTTTTAAACCCCGGTTTTAAAGCTTTTCATTTGTTTTTAGCAGATTTAAACCAATTGTTTAGGGTATCCTTAATTGTAAAGATAGCTTATTTTGTCTGTTGAACCCATATAGTATGATAAATAAGGGGTGCTAGTAGGAGGTGGAAAGTCTTTTTTGGTTTTTGGATTGACTACTTTTTTCATGCTTTTTGGATTTCTTTGAACTCTTATCCATTTTGTCGTAGAAACTCTAAAAGTGTTTTCTTTTGTAGATTTTCATTGTTTGGCAAAACAGTGGTCTCTTTGTACTGAATGGTAGTGAGATATGGCGTTTAAGTATCTGTTAGTATGCATTTTTTCTATAAACAAAATGCCTAAACGTTCCGTTATTTTTTTAATGATTAGTATATTAAGAAAAGATAGAATATTGTTATGTTCTAACTCTATAGTAAATTTAAGGTTATTATGTGCAGAGTTTCGATGTTGAAACAACTGATTTAGTTTATCTTTTGCCATAAAACAATACAACAAACGCATCATCAACATCTAAACCAAGGTATTGGTTTTTTCTTAACATTCTTCATAATTTTGATTTTGAAATACTCTATATAGATATTGGGTATAACTGAAAAGAACGACTAACCCATGACCGTTCCTTTGACTTTTATTTATTTAAATAAATTGTCGTTATAACTGAAATAAATGTTTTTAAGACATAATTCAATAAAGAGAACTACTTTTCAGTAATTCCCTCCTTGTGCAAATGCAACATTTTGTCGACTGAAAAACCATTTCAACACTGATTAGAATGTCTTCTTTTCTTATACACAAACTCTGAATTTTTTCTACAAAGTCTGTAGAATTTTTAATATAATTTCTGTATTACTTGTCAACTGCAAAAACTTTGTAGCTAGATAACGTGCTAACGACTGGGTCAGTGAGTTGTTGATGCTCACTATCGGTCGAAACAGGAGTCCTTCTTTGTGTATCTTGGAAAGATCGTAGATTCGTGGCATAACTAGATTTTTCACCAACAATGCTTGTTTTATGTTAATATTGATAGTAGTAGAGTTTTTGATGGCGGAGTTTACTATAGTTCGTAGAGAGCTTAAAGTGTTTCTCTGTAGACGTTTGTAGCAATTTTCCGAGAATAAGTTCGTCATTTTCTCGTTGTAATTTTGTATGTTCATAACGTTTGTAGTGTTTCTTTTATCTGCTCTCAATACTAATATGTCTTTATCTTCACGTTACTTACACTTTTTCATTCAGTGATATTCACCATTTCGAAGATGCAAGCTGCAATGTCTTGCAAAACGTCAATTTGTTTGGGTTTAGAAACAACAATTCGGCAACGACTCAGTTCTACTTCTTGTTTTGGCTCTCAAAGAGAGACTAGGAATAAGCATAAAAAATCGAGTGTCTGCCAAAGCCGTAATTCGCTTATAATCGTAACAAAAAACCGCGAAAGCTTAAGATTCCATAGTATTGGTAATTTTGATGTGATTGAAAACCGTTGTTTTATTAATTTTCTGGACTTGTTATTTTAATCCATATTTAAGTTTGTCAATTACAAACTACATTAACTGAACCTACAATAACAAGTTAAAAAAAGTGGTTAAAGGTAAAATTTTGATAGTGTTTCAAATGCATTTCTTAATATATTTTTTTTAATAATAGTAATTTACTAGCAATCGTCGAAAGTAAAGCATAGCATAAAAAAATGTTGAACTATTGTAACACTTTTTCAATTTTACGACTGAATGTATTATAATACACTATATGTATAGATATTATTGACAAAACTTTTTTATGATTAGGTGAACTATGTGAAATGTTTTAACATTTTTTTAAAATTAGGTAATTAATGCGATAAAAAATTATTCATCTAGTTGAACATAAATAAACGAGTAAATTTCATTAAATACGTTGCCAATTGTTTTATACATTTTAATTATTCGTTAAAATTAAGTAAAAGTACAGCGACTATAATAACAGCAGCGACACGTATGACTTAGATCCGCCCAATAAACCAATAAGAAGTTAATTTTAAAATCATATACGGAATCAAGAATTCAACAACAATTACATGAATAATATAGTATAACTACATGCAATTTTTATTCACTAATGTCGAATTTTTATTTGAATATGTATAACAAATGAAAAGACTCGGACTGTCTTATTGCCAAATATTTTTGCAGAGTTTCTGTTTATTTTTTTTACAATCACTTTGTAATTTATATGCGACATAGTTATTTATTATATTATTTGATAACTATAACAATTAAGTAAAAATTCTCATCTCTAAAAGAATTTTTACGGAATGAATAAAAAGTCTGTCGTTTGTACCCAAGTTTGTACCTACATTTTATCGTTTGTAAATTTAGTAATCTATAAAAACTAAAACATTTGCTATAACTACTCGAATAAGAATTTTTCAAATGCTTTTCAAATGCTATAAAATCTTAAGATGGCAATTGAAATGAATAAATTGGGATTAACATCGATATAGGCAACCAACAATAATATCAATACTTCTATTGTCCTATAGATGTAGTATGTATGTTGAATAGTAATTTCTTGTGTTTAGATTGAGATTTATTTTACGATTTTACGAAATTTTAATTTTGTTTATGTTTATGCTTTGTTTGGAAGCGCCGTAAGCACATGTTAAATTTGCAACGACGACACAAGAAACCGCTTTAGTTACAGTAGTTATAAAATAGTTATTTTTTATTTAATTTTTCGGCGTGATAACCAACTTGTAATTATTTAAGGGTCTTCGCTACAAAAGAAACTTGTCTTAAACGGTTGCCATCAATAGTATAGTTTTAAGTTACATTTGTAGAACTTAGAAAAAATAGTAAAAAAACCTCTTAAATTCTGCAAAGATAAAAAAATATTAGTTATAAAATATTTTAATTTTTCTTCACGTTTAGCATGAAAACCGTTCGTTGAAAATAGTTCAAAACAGTGTTGTTATTCTCAATAATGAAAATGGCATGACGTCTCCATTTTTTGAATATAATAGTTTGTTTATTTAATAATAAATATCACAAAAATTCAAAGTTGAAAATTAAATACTTAAGCGTTTAATTTAAAAAAACAGATGCGCCAAGACATTGTTTTGATGAAGTTAACTTATCTCATAAACTCAACGAGTACACAAAAATTATTATCCACTCATTATCATGTACCATGGGAAAAATGAGAATCAAATATTTTTTTTTAATTATTCACCGCTCAAAATCTGTAAAATAGAAATTGAAAAATACAAATTGAATTTTTATTCCTTCATTACTATCCGAACAACATATAACATTACTAAATTTATATTTTTTTATTCAAAGACTGATAAAGAAGCGACCAAGTAACAGATATCTGCTAGTAAATGCAAACAGCACGTGTCAATTTCTTTGCGATTATCTTATCTTAACGCCCACGGTACACCTGCAATTCAGGGACAATTAAAAATCTGCAATAGAGAAGTATGCTATTTTATTGTTTATTGTAATGATGATAAGCACCTTCATGTTGAAAAAATTACAAAAGATTTGTGGAAAAATGAAATGATTCCAACGTTATGTCAATTCTACAGTGCGTATTTTAATGATTGTCCGGTGTTTGAATTTTCCGCGTCGTCATTCTAGTAACAATAATCAAACAATGTTGGTTTGTTGACGAATAAACAAGCGGCAAATTCAAATACTGGACAATCATTAAAATACACACCGTATAAAGAATGCATTTTAATGGAAATGATACGAGGAAATATTCGACTGAATAAAAATGCAAAAATCCGCCATATTATATTGAAAGCGAGAGAAGAAAGAGAGAGTATTCTTTTAAATGAAGAACTTAAAAAAATTGAAGCAACTCTAAAATAACAATGTTTTTTTCCCGTCGATCGTTCATTAATACTTATATTAACGTATAAATAAATCTCGACAACATTAACGTGAAAATGTCTCGATTATTAATTGCCTTCATTACCAACCTTGTTGGTTAAATAACTATTAATTAAATTTGTGATTATTAAATTCGGTTGCTTGTTTTCATTACTGTCGATTTCTTGTTGTGTATTTATTCTTGTTTTCTACAATTTTTTGGTATTTATTATTAATTTGCTGATGATACTGATAACACTAATTATATGCATTTTATAACAGTTTTAACTCTAAAATTACAGTTAGCATAATTTTTTACTATTTTGTTGCTACTATAGGAAATTCCTATTCGATCGAAGGGTAGCTTATAAATTTTTTAAAAATAAAACTTGTTCTTTAGAATATCAAATTTAACTCTGGTATTTTACATAATTATGTAGATAAAAGTTAATAAAAACAAAACAAAACCACTTTTGTTATTCATAATAACCATTAACTGTTCTTTAACTTTGTATAACAAAAATTAGTTTATTACAATTTAACATTCCTCATTAGTCTTGAAGTTTTATGCATTTTTAATATTTTAATTTAAATAACTGTACAAAAACCTCTTACTTCGGACAATTTATCTTCTGATACCCGAAAAGAGTTTCTTGAGATCTTTTACTGTATTAATGAATACGTATATCATTTGTTTTAATAGTTTTTAAATGCTATAAAATGAAGTGAGGTTTTGATCTTTAAAAGTCAAAACAGCTGAGGAATAGAATACGTAGATATACGTAGACTAAATTGTAGGTTATTACCAAAGACAAATGTATGTATGTGTTATTACTATGTGATTTATCAGTTTCAAAAGTACCAAATATTGTTTATGTGCGTGTGACACCTACAATCAAAATGCTAAACTAAAGTTTTAAAAGAAGCTATCATAAATTGACAATTCTTTAGAATTATGTCTAGTAACACCTCTAACTAATAGATGTCACCCTAAAAATGATTTTCCTTGATAACTTCAAAATTATTTACTTAAATTTAATAAATATAGGTTTAACGTAATCTATGATATACCAAAAAAGTATTAAATACAATTTTTTGCATATGACTATTACAATTCTTCACTTTTTTTGCCATCGAACAATTCCAAAAATGGAGCTCTTTGTGCGCGTTACCCTGATAATCTATTCATACTTTTTCGTTTAAAATTTGTTTTAAACATAACTAAGGACCTTTAACAACAATTTTATTCATTGAAAAATTCATAAAAATGATTATTTATGGAGTTATCTAGGAATTAAAATCATCCATTTTACATCTAAAAAACATCATTTAAAACGCCATCTTAAGCTTTTGCGGTTAAGTTTATGATTAGAAGCGACTTTCGGCTTAGACCGCGTCGTAGTTAATCACCCAGACTTAGGCTTGGTCCTAGTCTCTCCTTGAAAGCCAAAACAAGAAGTAGAACTTAGCCTTTGTCGTATTGCAGAGAGAAGATATATTTAGAGGGGAATCTCCTGTATATAAACTTAGAACACAGTTTATGGCGCCCTACAACGGTTGTGGGGAAAACAAATAGCGCGAATTTTAAACTTAATCTGTGGGTGTGGGTAGCACCCATTATTATTACAATGGTTGATTTTGAATGTTTTCTTGTTTTTGAAAGAGTAGTTATGAAAATTGTCACTTTTTTATAATTATGCATTAAAAAAAGCGACTTATTTTATATAACATTTTTTATTTGCACAAATACAATATAAATAACTTCCAGTTTCATTCGAATCAACACCATGTAAATATTGTAATAACTTTTCTTTAAAACGAATATGAAAACCTTCAGTTTTTTAATAGCAATAAACGTTAGAATCAAACACGTGTAAAAATAACTTGCATTATTTAGTCGATTTTATTCGAGAAATGCAATTCAGCGTTTTTAGCCTTCAAGGTACGAAAAAGAGGGAAATAAAATTTGCTGTATTTGTATTTTTAATTATTACATAGTGGCCTCTAACGGTTGTGGGGAAAAGTTAAAACGTTATTCCTTTTCTCTCAATTGAAGTTTCTCGTCTACAAATAGTTAGTTTATGCCGTATTGTCGTTTCAGAACTCCAAACAAACTGACGTTTCGCAAGACATTAAATTTGTTTACTTTAATTTATATGGCTGCGACTTATTAACAATCGACATGGTTTATTTTTATCACAAAGAGAAAATTATCATATGGTTACTAGTCTACAAATTGATAAGTGGCATGTGTTGAAAAACAAAAATATTATTGCTAACAGATTGTCACCGTCATCGTTTACATTTCATAAATTTAACTTAAACTGTAATTGTCACAAGAACTTTACATTCATACATAACTAATTAAAATAAACATAAATAACTAATTTTTAAACTGTATTTGCGACTTAATTTTAGAGAATCAAAGGTCAAATAGTACTTTAAAGGTCACGACTACGATTTTGATGATATAACCTAACTACCTGAAAAAAGACATTAACGTTACAATATTATATAAAAGTATTTTTAGAATACTTACATGGTTATATACTAATTACAAAAAACTGCTATAGAGCTTTGTAAGTTCCTTAAATTTTAAAACAATGCACAATTAAATTTAAAGTGATTTAAAGTTCAATGTAAACAGACACACAATGAGCATCTTCATGACGCATTAACCAATAAAAAGTTTGACATCGCATGTCGCTACTGTTATTATAGTCACTGTAAGTAAAATTCAGACAAATGTCACCTAGTAGAAAACAAAACCACGTGTGTTAATAACATATAGAAAACTATTTCAGTAAATTTTACAGCCGCAAATTTCAAAAATGTTTTGAATTAAACGCAACATAAAATTTATAACTGTAAAAACAAAAGAAAATGTGGCTGTGTGATTGCAGAAACTGTATTATAGATTACTACACTGCTTTTGTTCTACCGGGCCTCTGACACACACAAATTTTTGCACTTTGTTATTGCACTTACGAATGCTATCTACATATTTTTACACGTTATAAATTAACTAAAATACTAACAATCTGAAATTTGTATATTTATGCTTAAACAATATTAAAACAAGAAAATTGGCTGTGTTCTTTTCTTAAGAGCTATCTGTTTTTGTTTCTTATTCATTCTTTTTCATTCAGTTAATTTTCAGTCCAATAAGAGAATTTTCAAAAAACGGATTACTTCATCTATTTAAATTAGTAACTTTGGTTTTAGTTTTACATCTCTAATATGCGCTTTCTCGGCCATTTTATTAGTGCAATCAATCAATATATCGTAAAGAAAACACCCATAATATATAATTGGAAATTGGTTTATAACAAACTTTAGTCAATATATTTTTACAATAATAATATTAATTTAAAAAGTCAATTAGTATGTAGTCAGTCTTTGTGAATGTCACACTATGATCTCAAATATGCATATTTTATTAATGCATTCCTTGACGTACTACAAAAGTAAGCTTAGTCATTAAGTGTTTTACTTAATAACTAATATTTTAGTTTTGAATAATTGACTATCATCACTATTAATACTGTTTTAACAACATTCAATACATTTTGTATTAAAAAATCACTTTAATAATTGACTCCTTAAACTAATAACAATTTTGAAGGATGTAATAGCTTCTGATCTATAGCATATGTTTTTATTGAAAACTAAAATATTTTTGTTATAGTAATTAAAAAAGTTGTTATATTAAACATCTTTTATTGCTTATTGTCTGATATACATATATATATATAAAAGAGTTATTATAAATGTGTCAAATTTTCTGTCCACATTATTTAAAATGTAGTTTAATTAACCTTTTCAAACCTGCTTTAAATTGACCTGCAAGATTTTTTTACTTAAATTAACTTTTTATACACATGTAGGAAACTATGAAGTAGTTAGTTAGATAGTAAATATTACAACCGCGAATTTCAAAAAATGTATTTGAATTATATGCGGCATAATGTTTCTAACTGTACTACGCACTATGAACTTCATACATGTGGATTAACTCGTACGTAGCTCCGTTCCTACGAGATGGCGTTTAGCCTCATATTTATTAATCAATTTAACACCCGAATAGGATAAAACTATGGCAATTTGTTTTATATAGTTGTGGAAACTGCATTAGAGTATTCCAGTGCTGAGGAGTCCAAATAAGACAAAACAGCTGTCCACTGGTCTCTAAGATGGTTTCTGCAATTATATAAACAAATTTTTGCACTTGCGTAGTACAGTTAGAAATATTATGCCGCGTATAATTCAAATACATTTTTTGAAATTCGCGATTGTGTTATTTACTATCTAACTAGCAACTTCATACTTTCCTACATGTGTATAAAAAGTTAATTTAAGTAAAAAATCTTGCAGGTCAATTTAAAGCAGGTTTGAAAAGGTTAATTAAACTACATTTTATATAACTTATAAACTTTATTGATATTGTTGCATTCTTATAACACAACGTGGTATTTTAAATAATAAAATGCAAATAAGGCAAAAATTGATAATATATTTATGATAAACATTTATGCAGTTGCACTTCTTTACGGTTGATTTTCATTAGTAAAATTAAATAAACTGGTAATTATTGGCTATTACAATTCTACTAAAATTAAATATTTATGAAACACGTGAAAATAATTGTTACGTTCCCACTTTATGCATATAAAAATAATCTTATAAATTAAGTGTTATTTGCATTGTAAGGTTGTTAATTGAAAAGCTATTTAGTTGGAAAAATAATAATTCTATATACGGTAAAAAGGTAATTACTCAAAAAAATATAATTTTATTATTATATTAGCAACAAGTATTGTTTTTATTAGTGTAGGTAAAATTAAATAAGACTTTGTACTAATAATTACGAAACTTTCGAGAACATAAACTAAAGTAGGAAGAAGAATTAAAAAATATTAAAACTATAAATTTAGTTTCCTAATTTAATCTACGGTAGAGTTTGTATAATTTATTTTTTACTTTGATTAAATATTTTCCTACTGTAATTACTTAAGTAGTAAAAATTTTTTGATAATTTTAATTGGATTAACGAATCTTTGTTACTACAGAAAACTAACAAATGGACAAAGCCCAGTAGTGGGATTTCTTAATAGCAACAAAGATGATGATTGCTAATTCGGGGTTATTCTTTTTTAAACTATGTTGCAAAATGTTAATCAAGTATGTAAGTTTCTTTATTAAACAATTAGGAATGTTTACAATTGCAATTATTGTAGGAAATTATACAGTTCTTTCTTGAGATCACGAGAACGAAACAGTGTGTCTTCATACTAATTTTTTTGGCCGCTTGTTTTGTATACTTTTTTTTTGTTTTGTTCTACCGAGAAATTTTTATACTGCTTCTTAAACAAAAATTCCTGCCAATATGAATTGAGTGTTTAATATAAACGATAAGATTAAATGTTTTTATTTCTTTCTGAGATTAATTTATGAAAAAGACGTATCAGACATTTGTCAGTGCTAATCCCCAAACAACACATTGGTACAAAAAACGTCTAAATGTCCGTCTAATAAACGTTAATAACGCGTTTAAAAACGTTTTATTGTCTAATAAATGTCTATTAGCTAGACATTTAGACGTTTTTTATACCAATGTGTTGTTTGGGTCAAAATTAACAAGATCAAAATAAACATTTAATAATAAATCAAACAAATGATTAAGAAAATAATTACAGATAAATAAAATATAGCAGGAAGCGATACGTTTAATTTGAGAAGTGGAACCGGAATGCCCTTGCTTGGTGGCTGTACCTTGTCTTGCAGTTTTAAGACAGGATGCTTCCTTAGTTGCTGGTGCTAGATTTAAATTCAAAACTAAGTCCCCTTTCCTTCACTTTATTGTTCGCCCCTGAAAACTTTGTTTTTGTTACCTGCCGCGTTAACAGGATTCCAATTAAAGTGCCACTGCCCTCAGTCACAATTCTTAATTTGTCGCAGTCCGATGCCGTTAGAAAGGCCGGCTTCAATGTACAGACATATTTTTTTTATTTGATGTTGATTTTCACTTCTGGAAAAATTTATCAGTAATCCGGAGCGACAACTTCGTACGGTCCGGTGTAGGGGGTTGCAGCGGTCGTTGATCCAGTCATTTATTACGAAAACGTAACTGCACTATAATAGTTTAGGCTGAACGAATATTTGTTGCTTTTCATGATGCGTTGCAATCATCGGTCGCAGCCGTCCCAGTGTGTAAAATGCTACTTTATTGTAGAACTTTAGGCTATTCAATGGCTGTTAGAAAGTCATATCAGCTTAAGTAGCTAATTGGCAACTTAAAGAACCTTTTTAGAGCTTAAGTACCAATATAGAATTGCTCAGTTACTTAAGAACCACTTATAAAGTTTTTTTACCACCCTTAAACAGCTACTTCATTAACAGCTTCTCAAGAGCCTTCAACAATGCCTCTTTATTAGCATTATTGTTTCTTGAAGTAGACTTTGTTACTTTAAAGGAGCTGTTGTTTTTTTATTAAGCATTAATTGCCATTCATATTTACAAAATAGAGAGCTTACAAACAAAACCACCTGTTACATTGTTTTCATTAGCTTTAAGCTATTCTTTATACTTTTTTCGTAGGATTTTGAGATCTTAGACGGGTTTTTAGTGAGGTTTTTATTATGACAACACAAAATCGATGACCAATGTTGAATCCTTATTGACAAATTGTGCTGTGAGTTCATAAAAAAAATTTATTTGTAATAGATGGTTTACCGTTACACAGTAAAGAAATTTGAAGAAGTTTTCCAAAGAAAAGAAGCGGAAGGTCAAATATTTTATTAATTCAGTTGATCGTGTCTTGTCGATTTTCAGTATTATGTAAGAAATATAAGTAAATACGATTAGTTTTTACATAATCAAACATTCAATGGTTATTTATTTAATCACTTAGTATAAGTACGTACATTGTTTGAAAACTAATTGCACTAGGTACTACTTCCATTTTTTGTGGATATCTTTTTCGTATCCTTCTTTTGGTGCAAAACATCTCCAATATACTTGCAAATCACACCCCTTGTATATCCCATATTTTGAGATGGTATCCAGTCTAGATAGGTAACATCTTCTAATACTGCTGGTTTATCTTAAAAAAATATTTCGGTTTTGTGAAACTTTCTCTTTAAATTACAGCGTAGTCTTTGTGCTATTGTGAGAGTTCATTTTTATGCACAAATATGTGACGAAATAGAAATTGAATAAAATGATACATGATCCTTATTTAACTACTATACCTAAAATTTAAATGTAATTGATAAAAAAACATACATTCATTGAAGCACATACCAATTAAACCACACTTAATCTTTGTTTTATATTATTCCCTTATAAATATAAGCAAACAATCCACACACACCAAAAAATAAATACCTAAAAAAAGGAAAATTAGTGATAGTAAAACTTATTATGCATTTCTTAACCTCAAAAACATATCTGTTACACGCAAAGGTTACTATGGGTTACACGGTTGAAAATAATGTTTGCAAAAATTTATCAATTATACTTAATTACAGCAATTTCTTATAAAAAGTACTGGTTTAACCATAAAATAACTAGATTTCAAACTTCAAATTCTAAAACTATGATCTAGAACGCCTATATTTTTCGTATTTTAAAATCAAAGATTATCAAATATTGAGCAGTCCGTTTCGATTATTGATGCGCGGCAGTAAAGTATTAAAACAATCAAAATACGCTAAAGTTTTTATTGGATCTGATCTTACTCCTTTACAACAAGATAATAGGAAAAACATTTTAAAAGAGTACAATGATAGAATCGCCAACGGAGAAAATGATATAATAAGAAAATATATTAATAATTGTCCAACAATAATTAAAAAATCAAATTCTGTCCAGCAAACTGGACGTGGTCTAAATACCAAATTAGTCAACTTTAAAAACAATATTTTTGGCTCAAATTTTGATTGTTTTATGATAACAGAGACGTGGATATCTCCTGACATCTATGATAATAAAATCTTTCCATCCTCATTTAACGTTTTTAGTTGTGATAGAACTTCTTTTGTAAGAAACAGGCGTGTAATTTCTCGTGGAGGTAGTGTTCTAATTGCAACTACAGAAAATAATACAAGAAATAGAAAAGTGTTTTACGTTTAATATACCCGGTGTTGAAATTGTACGTGTTCAGGTTATGTTAAGAAAAGGAGTTGTGTTACTTATCTGCCTGTATGTACCTCCAGCTACTACCACTTCAGTATTTAAAGACCTTCTAGATTGCTTAGAAATTGAATTAAACAGTTACAAACAGTAACATTATATTAGTTGGCGATTTTAATGTTCCTGATTGCATTAGTGTTTGCTCGAATCCGTCAGATAAAAATATTTTAGTAACACAATTCGTTAATTATTTAAACTTAGTTCAATGCAACTATATTCTTAATAATAATGATGGATTGTAAGATTAAATTTTTTGCTCAAAACATATAATACATTGCTGTGAAAGAGCGAATTTTCCTTTAGTTCCAATTGATTCCAGATATCATCCAAGCGTCTCTATTGAGTTTACCTTTTCAAATAAAACAAGCATAGATTTTAATATTTGCAATAAATACAGCTTTGATTTTCGAAATGCAGACATTAAACTTTGTACTCGCTTATTAACGATACAGATTGGAACTTCTTAAATTTGTACAGTACTTCAAATGATATGTGTAGAGGCTTTTATGACAAATTGTATAGCTATATATTAGTTACTGTGCCAATGTAAACATTATATAGGAAAGAACAAATATGCACCTTCGTTTACTTATCATAACAGGAGAAATATAAAAATTAATAATCATTACTTAAAATTATACAAAACTACTGTATATCAATTGTATCAAGAAAAAGCTATAACTTCTTATAATGGTATTAAAATCGAAATTGATCGTTCTTATAAAAATTACATTAAACAACTAGAATGTGATATTGTTCATAATCCAAACAAAATCTATCAATTTCTTAACCCTCAAAAAAATAAATCTCAAATTCCAGGTATAGTAAAACACGGTTCTTCATTCTTTAATTCACCTGAGGATATAGTCAATGCGTTTGCTGATCATTTTTCTAGTGTTTTTGATCACAATGGTGACTATTTTAGTCATGAAAACTCTATGTTGTCAGGTTATCGTAACATCACACTTTCGATTATCGACAGTGATTCGATTATCCAAGCTATAAAAAAACTTAAATGGAAACTATCTTTAGGTCCTGATCATATACTATCTTTTTTAATTAAGGATTGTGCATAAATTTTCAGCTATCCGCTTATTATTATTTATAACAAAATTTTAGAATCTTCTATATTTCCAGATGTGTGATAGGTTTCTAAAGTAATACCAGTCTATAAAAAAGGACCAAAATATGAAATTAAAAACTATAGACCAATTTCAATAATACCCAACTTTGCAAAAATTTTTGTAATAATTTTATGCCAATGTATGCAACCACATATTTCTAATGTTGGGAGCAATTCACAACATGGTTTTACTAAAGGAAAATCTACCGAAACCAACCTCTGTAATTTTACAAACTTTGATTCTACTGCTTTAAATAATAGTAAACAAGTAGACGTTATTTATACAGACTTAACTATAGCGTTTGATGTAGTTGATAATTGATAATTTACTACTATCCAAGTTAGATTGCTTTGGCTTATCTAAAAATATTATAATACTATTGGAGACAAATTTATTTAACCGAACAAATTACGTTGAGTATGGTTTTACCAAATATAGATATTTTGTTTTTTCTACAGGTGTTCCTCAAGGGTCTAATCTAGGGCTTCTTTTATTTATCATTTACATTAATGATTTAGTACAAAATATTGATTGCTCAATTCTTCTGTATGCAGACGATGCCAAATTATTTACAATAATTAACTCCAATGATGACTGTACGGAATGTACAATCAAACCTGAACAAATTCAACGCTTGGTGTACCAATAATAAATTAAAGATAAATGTAAACAAATGTAAAACAATGAGTTTTTCTAACTCAAGTTCAATAAAATAAATTTTAATTATACAATTAATGGAATTTCGATAGAAAAAGTCTCAAAATGGTTAGATTTAGGTGTAAACTTTGATTGTAACTTATCGTTTAAGTATCACGTTCATTCCATTTGTGCTTCTGCGTTAAAATCGTTGGGTTTTATTATTCGATCGAGTAAGATTTTTAACTCTACTTCAGTATTAATAAAGCTATATTCTACGTATGTTCGAAGTATACTAGAATACAACTCTATTATTTGGAATCAGTATTACGCCTCGTATAAAACAGAAATCGAAGCTGTACAACGTAGATATTTAAAATATCTGTATTATAAAACTTACAATGATTCGCCAATAAGAAACTATCCAAATACAAATCTCTTGTGTACATTTAATCTAAACTCGTTGGAGACACGTAGAAAAATTCCTTGCATAACGTTTTTATACAAACTAATTAACAATTACTATTGCGATTCCGATCTATTATATCCCCTTTCATTTTCCTATTTAAAATATAATACACGCAACCCTAACACATTCTTTATCCCTTTTGCAAACACGACAAAACATCTAAATTCGCCGCTTTTATATGTGTAAATTGTATAATAAGCTCCCACTTGAATGTGTTGATATTTTTTCTAACCCTTTGTAAAATTTTATTTCTAAATTACATAAAATTTAAAAAAAGTAAATAAGAATAAAGTTTTTTGTTTTTCACTATTTTTTATGAAATCGTAATATTAGACATTTCTAATTTGTTTGAAATTGATTATAGTTATTTTTTATGAAATAATTTTGTTTTTTTTATCTATGTTTAATTTTTTATATAAGGTATGATTTGTTAACAGAAAGTTTATTATAATTTATTACAATTATTTTTTTTTGTAA
This sequence comes from Aquatica leii, assembly GCA_035610365.1. Taxonomy (NCBI): domain Eukaryota; kingdom Metazoa; phylum Arthropoda; class Insecta; order Coleoptera; family Lampyridae; genus Aquatica; species Aquatica leii. The sequence goes on from CM069432.1 coordinate 118,926,219, forward strand.
GTATTATTATTATTATTAAGTAAAATATGCGTTTTTAAAATATACGTATATAACAAATACCTGTAAACACGTAGGCAAACGAGAAGAAGTAAAATAGTTACAATAAGTAAAATCAATTTTATTCTTTGGTTAATTTTTAAGCTACTTAAAGGTAGTAAAAATAAAGCTATTTAAGCTGTACAGTTGTTTCCGCAAGGTGGTTTACGGTTCCTTTATAGCTTCTTTAAAGCTATAGTACCACAAAGAGCTATATAAGCCCGATTTTAATGTGCATTAAAGGAGCTTCCTAACAGCTACATAACTGAGGAATTTTTAGCTACTTAAACGCTTCATGTAGGCTTCAGTTTTTCTACAAGCCACTTAAAGTGTTCTAAACAGTAACTTTAAAAGCTAAAGTAGTTATAAAACAGCCAGTTTTACTCTACAATTTGCTCACTGGGGTCGCATGTGTTCACGTAGTTTTGTGGACGAAAGTTTGTAGATCATTCTGGCTTTATACTGTTTTTCCTGGATGCCAAGCTTAATGTTTTTTTCAGACAAAATTTTTGTTTTTAAATCCTCTTTAAATGTGCGGAGATCCAATATGTACCACTGGTAAAACGTAGGCTCATTTTTTCAGTTTTCAGTGACACAGTAATCGCTAAGCTTCTAGCATTTCCGTTGCTTTTTGGGATGTGGTATGCTTCTTGTTTTAGCTTGTTTTGTCTCCAACATATTAGTTAATGAAGACAAAAGAACGATATTCGAATTGTTATCTTTGGATCCGTAATAACAGATTTAGGGACTCCAAGACAAGAAATCCATGTTTCAAAAAATGCTGTAGGCATGGACTTACTGGTTATGTCGGTAAACGGAGAGTTGCTTCGGGCCAACGTGAAAGAATCACTGAGTCTACCAAGAAGGCGCTGCAATAGTCCCAATAATATCTAGGTGGCATCGTTACGTCGGCTGCTAGGGTACTGGAAAATGACCTGATAGGTGATTTTGTATATCGCTGCACTTTGATCGTTGACATGAAATACAAGTTTGCACCCATTCGGTAAATGTCTTTCCAGATTGATGAACAAACAAATTTCTCTGTTAGTAAGTTTAAAAGTTCTGCGTCAGTACTTTTTGTTCACTTGAGATTATACTCCGAGTCTATCGTGGGTAACGGAATAGCTATACAAAATAATGTTTGTGGTTAACTGACTCTATAAAATCGAGAGATGCCGTTGTTTCCGTAGTAAGCTTTATTAGATTTTTTCGCTGAAACGTGAATGTCACCGGTTTGTGATCCGTTTTATTAGTATATGACGTCCCTCAGATTATGCATCTGGGGCGCCACTTTATTTCGGCGTAAATTGCGTATAGCTCTTCGATCGTAGGCGCGTCACTTAGTTTTTGGAAAAAATGCAACTGCTTGCCATTTAGATTCAGTATTTGTTCTAGCAATGCACCTATCGCGCGTAATCGTATGCATCTTCGGTTAATGTTTATTTTCGGACGGATGCGCAAGAGATGTTGGATTTGCGGAGATCGTGTTTACTCAAATGTTTCTTGTCCTTCTCAAGTCTCATTTGATCACTATTTTGTCGTTACGCTTGTTATCCTTGGGTAGCTGTTCAAAATTGCTTAAACGCCCAAAAACGTTGTTGAAGTTCTCTACAAGGCATGTGGTTTCCTTCCATGTTTATAATTGCTTTGACTTCTGGAAAGCAAAAGGCATTTAATCAAAGATGAGATAGCCTAATGCATATTTTAATTATTTGACTACTAGTACGCACTTGATGAGGCTCACCGCGATACTGTAATTGTCAAGCTGCTGGAAGACGATTTCCAGTGTATTCTAGGTGCTTTTGTTTGTTGGCAGAAGTCACTAGAATATCGTCGATCCAGCAATAAGTAACAAAAATTGTAGTCCTTGTAACATCGTGTTCACATAACGTTGGAAACGTTTGCGCGGCCATGTTTAGCAATCCGAACGTCATAAAATGGAGAACTGGAGAAAAATTTAAACATGGCGTAAATACCGCGGTTTTGCAGGGATGCTAGCATTACGGTACTTGAGATTTGATATGCTCGCACTAAATTTAGAATTTAGAAAATGCTTTTTAGCATTATTTATAAGAATATAGAATTAAGAGCACTCGACTTCTTTTTTCACTCAATCTAGTGAGCTAGGACTGAGGACTGCTGGACGGACTGCAGATCCTTTTTCCTTCTCTCTCTAGAGGGAGGTAACGTGCGGCTTCCCTGCCACTAGGTAATTTGATGGTGTACTACCGTGTGTCTTCTGGTTGCCGTAAGTACTGTTGCCGGGTTATGAATGCAAATATTGCTAATTATTTCGTGATAAATTGAGGTTTTCGTCACCAAGTTGTTGTGATCACCATGGCTATTGTTGATAATCGGCTAATGTTGTCACATTAAAACGGCAATTTCCGGCAAGCGTCTACTACGCGTCCGTGATGTCTAAGGAAATCGGCGTCTAAAATCTGGTTGTGATACATCGGTTTCTATAAATTTTTACCAAAAACACGTCAGTAGCCCAAGCTTTAAACTTAGCAATTTTTTACCATCCGTATTTATTGTTGACCCAGTTACCAACAAATCATTTAAATGCGGATGGCGTTTTGTGTTGTGGTTTTGTTAAAGAGATAACCAAAAACGCCAGCCTCTGTGTCGGTTGCGTGATTCGTACTTTCTACTCGTGAGCGTGAACGGGTTTTCCGTTCTATTTTGACAACCGTTAGATTTTTGTTTGTTTTTTGCTATTTGTTTTAACAAAGCGATTAACTATTTTTGGATAATTTGTCCTTCGGTGCTTTTTGTGGGTGGGTTGATTTACTGAATTGCGACAACTAACGACTTCTTGAAATTTTTTCTACCATTTCCGCCAGTTGTTAACAATGATTCTTTGTTGTTTTTTTTTGCGAGCTTGTAAACCTGGCTATTAATTGGCAACCAGACTCTCGTATTTAGTTTGTAACAGGTTGGCTTTTGAGGACGTCTGGGTGACTAAGAAAGACGTTAGTATTTAATGCTGCCAAGCAACCGCATAATACCTTGTGACTCAAACTCCCACCTGGTTAAACTGCAGCGTCCACATGGGCTAATCACACTGCAATAATTTTGAGATGTCGATTGGCTCTAAATTCAAATCAAAAGACGTAAATTGTGTAACTGATTTTTAAAACTTGGGAATGACAAAAATAAGCAAATAATACACATGTAATGATTATGGTAACATGGTATTTATTAACTGTACTATAAATTATAATAATCCTTGTTTTATTATTTATTAATACGACCAAAACAACATATGATATTGAGTGTTTCTGTTAGTTGTTTAAAGTCAAACTTTGCTGTCTATTTGTTGTTGTAAATAACATTAAGATGTATTGAATTCAGTTTTGTAAATTTTGGAATACATTTTTTTCAAATTAATTTTAAAGTTTCTAGATACTTTAATGAAACGCCAAACAATTTAAAAAAATGTTTAGTTGATATTATAGAACGTTTAATGTAAAAATTAAAAACTAGTGTCTGGGTGTTCTATTTGTATTTATATACAAAATTCACTGCAAACACTGAATAGGTTAATAAATAAACCTAAACAATGGTCTACAAGTTTAACCTAGTGCAAAATCAGCTTTGATATGCAAGCTTAGTTCTACTATGTTGGCAGGGACGGATGTAGAAACGTTGAAAAAAAATTTATAAAAGATTAACCTACCAAAGATGTAACGTAGTATCATATTGTAAAACACAATCAAAATTGAAAGGTGTAATCAAAAAATTATTAATTACCTAAATACATTATTTCCCCGCCTTGTTTGCATTTTTTACATAACTTACATTTTCTACGTCAAATGCAATTTTTCACATAATGTAGATTACGCGTCAGTGACTGATTATAAGTAATTATACTTAGTTATTATTATT